>CADEHL010001003.1:0-582500 GCA_902827135.1 Harpagifer antarcticus | reverse complement strand
ATGCATTCTCATGTCAGACGTTAATGATCTTATAAATGTTTTCTCCTTCACAGGCTGCTGTCTCTCCTCTTTGTTCTCATGCTAACCTTTTATTGTCCTGTAAAATACTCCCCTCCAATTACTTCCTCCCCCCTCTCTCCTCATCTGTCTCCTCTCCCTTTCTTCAGACCCCACCCCCTCCTTTAATTATTCCCTTCTGCATTACCCTGCCGCTCTCTTTGTTTGATCTTGCTCTGGGTTACACTAGTATTTGTGTGGCATTCGGGTAATTGCCTTAATTATCAGTGAATATTCTCTTTGGGGGAGGGGAGCCTGCGTTAGGAAATATTATTTAAACAGAAACACACCCTTTCTCTTCTAATCAAATACATGTAAAGGCCCTGACACACCAAACTGACACCAAAGAACACGTCCCGACGGACTCGACTGTTGTGTCGCCTCACGTCTCCTGCGTCTTGGCCATGTGTCGCACTGGAACACACCGCAAAGACTTCAGCCGACGGCCAAGTAGCACGTACGCACTGCGCATGCATGGGTGGCAATAACTCTCCTTACCAGCAGGCGGCGGTAGTGTGTATTCGTCATTCAAAAGAGGCAACCGGAAGACAGACTGCGTGATATATACAAACAACAAATAGTGTGTGCGTTCCATTTTCACTCTCGTCCATCACAGACTGTTTCACATAGCGACTTATAATCTAAAACATGTTTAGTGCGGTACTGGCGCTGTTAGCCCTTGGACTGTTGCTTGTGGCTGTGTGTGCCTTCTTAATCGTTTGTTTGCGTACCTCACTTCCGTTTCGCTTCTCATGCACTGATTCGCTAAGCTGAACAGCCAATCAGAGTTATTTATTTTGCCGACAGCCTCCGCTCCCGATTTAACAGGTTCAATCAGGAGCGGAAGGTGTCGGCACGGCCGAAAAGAGGCGACGGTGCGGGACACACCAATCTGAGTAGGGCGACAGGATGCTCATCGACGGCCAGACATCTATCGACGGCCGAAATGGGCTTGGTGTGTCAGAGCCTTAACACTCAGTGTATTCTCAGTGGGAATAAAGCAAGAGGTTCGAGATAATTCTCTGTTGATAGCTCAAGGAATCAAATATTTATTATAAAGATCAAACAGAGATAAAAATAAATAAGTAAAGGGCATTTCCTGATCCTTCGTCTGCGCTTGTCTTTTATTGTTCCTGTAGATATCTCATGTTATTGCCCTGTAAATGTAGAAATGTTTCTTGGAAGCTGCTCTGTCTGGGGGACCATTAGCTAAGACAGCAGAGAGTACAAGGAAGTGCAGTGAGTAACAATGGTGCATTATTGATGATGCCATTAGTTCATGTGTACACTTTCCTCAGCCCCCCCTCACCTGTGGAGTAAAACTCTGATTATTACTCTCCGGCCATTACAGCCTCTGCTCAGCCCTCCCTGGATGTTGTTGCTGGTCTGTCAGATCGATGTTTCTCTGTTTAGAGGGCACCAGATTCTCTAATGAAGACAATCTGACTGCTGAAGTCAATCTTTATATTTTCACTGGTAAATGAAACAGAGGAGCTGATTGGTGCACACATGTCTCTCTAACCCTCTATAGGAGCTCGCTGATGTTCGCCATGTTCACGCTAAGCTGAAGAAGCAGTTCCAAGAGAAGATGGTAGAACTCGCCCACGCCAACCGGAGGGTGGAGAGCCACGAGGCCGAAGTGAAGAAGCTCCGACTGAGGGTGGAGGAGCTGAAGAAAGAGTTGGGACAGGCGGAGGATGAGGTAGGGACAAGGCTCTGCATGTATTTCTGAATGTTCCTCTAAAGGGACCATCATTGCTTTTGTCCATTTATTGGAAACGTTCAGCTTCTAACTATTCCACCAAACCAAAACTCCACTAATCGTTCCAACCAACAGTTAGACAGCCAAAGACCAAAACAAGGTTTTATCTGACAGAAAGTATAGAAGCTAGGAGCCCTGTGGATGTGTACACAGATCAACCTATGGGGCAACCATCTGCCATACCACATTTTGAATGCCAACTAGCACACTACATAATCAGCAGTAACAACGTGTTCTTTTTGTGTGTGTGTGTGTGTGTGTGTGTGTGTGTGTGTGTGTGTGTGTGTGTGTCTGTGTGTGTGTGTGTGTGTGTGTGTGTGTGTGTGTGTGTGTGTGTGTGTGTGCGTGTGTGTTCAGTTGGATGAGTCCCATAACCAGACCAGGAAACTGCAGAGGTCTCTGGATGAGCAGGTGGAGCAGACTGAGAACCTGCAGGTTCAATTGGAACACTTACAGTCAAGGTAAGACACACACACACACACACACACACACACACACACACACACACACACACACACACACACACACACACACACACACACACACACACACACCCCCCATTGGTCATTGGTCGACCAACCCTATTGAAGTGCATGTATTCTGGATTGTGCCCAGGTCTCAGTGTGGCCCTGCCATTGGCTGCTGTGTAATAAACACATTCACCTTGATAATAATAATAATAATAATACATTTTATTTATATTGCGCTTTTCACAACTCAAAGACGCTTTACAATATGAGGAAGGGTAGACAAACAAGGACAGGCAAACAAATAAAAATAGTAAAATAAAATAAATGATGGCCATAGCTACCTAGCCTGATTACCCGACAGAACTACAACTTTGTTTCACTTTCAGTCTGACATTGTGTTTATTTCTGCCTTTTCCACTGTAGCACGTTTTTTTTTGCTTTTCCACTAGGGCTAGTTCCAGATCAGGACTACTTTTTCACCAGTTTTCTGGCCCTCCAAAATCGAGGTTCTTACCGGGCCAACAACCGGGCTGAATATGCTAAACTAGTGACATAAACACTCGACTGCTGATTGGTCAGACAGAATCGCTGGCAAGAGGGGGCTACCTACAACTACAACAAAATGAACATATTTGACCTTGATTTAATTGTAATATACGTTTCAACATGATGCCGAAGTAACAACATACTGGCACCGGTCTGCAGACAGACGGCAGGCGAAAAACCTTTTAAAATGCGTGTTTTCTGAATGGAGATCAGATCGATCAGGCTAAGCTAACGTTGTGTATTCTTCCGACCACACTCACAACAACGGCCTACAGACATAAATAAAGCAGCGACTGTATTCGCCATGACACAGACAGTCTGTGGTTTGTACTTGTTTAACTTTTGTCTAGTTTCTGAACAGATATGAGGAGCTGTGAGCTCTGTGTGCTAACAGCTAACGGCTGATGTTTTGGTTTTGTGATTCGCATTGAAGATGACGTCACGGCAGTTTGACGCAGCGTCGCTCCACCTGCCGAACAGCCGATCGCCCCGCCTACACTTCGTTACTATAGTTACTACCCCTGTAACTAAACTGTAATGGAAACACAGCATAAAGTGAGCCTAGCCTACCAAGGCCTAACTATACCGTACTAAGCCGTGTGAGGCCCTGCAATGGAAAAGCGCCATTACAGGCAGCAGGTTGGCATGTGTCAGTGGCAGCAGTGTGTCAGGAGCTATTATCAGCAGCAGAGTGTGTGTGTGTTCTGCTGTAGGCTCTCAGCAGCAGCAGAGCGTGTCTGTATTGTGCTGAAGGCACAGCAGAGTGTGTGGGTGTGTGTACTGAGGGGTAAACACGTGGCCGTCACTCACAACTCACACTGCTCGGAGCTAAACTTTATCACACAGTCCTGAGAGAGTTTTTAGCGTGATCCTGTAAAGTGGTTAGAAATATTAAAAGATGAGCAGGAGAAGGTGGGACCTGTCGTCAGTTACAAACCAAACCTAAAAACATAAAGAATACTTTATACTGTATATCCTTTTTAAATGACTTGCAAAACAATATACAAATGTATTAAGGCTGACATTATTCACTTACAAATACATATTTCTTTAGGAATACAGCGGCATAAAATATTCTCCTTGAGCATCTTCTCAAAATGCCCCAAACCTTGCAATATCTTAGGCTCATGCCAACATGGATTTGTGTTGTTCTTTAAGAATGAGTGTGTGTGTGTGTGTGTGTGTGTGTGTGTGTGTGTGTGTGTGTGTGTGTGTGTGTGTGTGTGTGTGTGTGTGTGTGTGTGTGTGTGTGTGTGTGTGTGTGTGTGTGTGTGTGTGTGCGTTGCCTGTCTGTCAGCTCTGCACAGTCCTCAGCTCCTCGTTCTCTCTCTCTCCTTTTTCTCCACGTCGTTGCTTCGGCAGCCAACAGCCAATCACCGAGCTCCCAGTAGCAGGTTAGCCTAGTAACAGAGGGCTCTCTTGTTGCTCTGCTTTGTTGAGTAGTGACAGGCGTGTCGGCATGGTAACAGCTCAGACACTGACCCTAAAGTGTGTGTTCTTGTAGAAGGTGTAGCTAAAGCTTTTCTCCATTCTGAATATTTTTAATTCAGTTGCTCAGAGACTGCTTGACTAGTGTGTGTGTATGGCTGTGTGTGTGCGTGTATGTGTAAGTGTAAACTAGTTAGAGCGTCATAGGAAAACGAGACTAAAGGTGTGTTCTTTTCCCAATCTGACACTCTACACTGTTCTAAGAAAAAGGCGTATACTTCAGTATGAATCATCAAACAGTTAGATTTGATAACCTCAAAAAAACACTTTACTATCGATATGTAGAATACAATATGCTGTGGTCTGACGTGATGTCAGTGAGGATGGCAATGTAAAAGATAACTATGATGCCATGTAATCAGTGTTGTGCTAGTTACTGAAAACCAGTAACTAGTTACCATTACTTGTTACTTCATTTCAAAAGTAACTCAGTTACTTTACTGATTACTTACACCAAAAAGTAATGCGTTACTGTAAAAAGTAACTTTTTAGTTATTTAAAAACGGGCTCCCATTAAAGCCCTTATAGCCTTCATGTCAGTACCGTTATTGCCTTGGAGAATAATACAATCTGTTGATCAACTTGACATGCATTATATGCATTATATGCAATCTGGATTGCATCGATATTAGCTGGCTTTCCATTTTTGTATATTCTTTCTCCAGGTAGTTGGAAAAAGTTTTCCGTCCCATATGCCGTGTGCCGCCCGGACATGGTATCATGCTAACTAGCTCCCTGAAAGCGGGTGACTCCACTGTAGCAATAGCCTGCATGTGTTCTACAACATACCGTGCAATGGCTTTATCAACTTTTCCCTGGCTAGCAGTCCCTTGGTTAAAATCCAGCCGCTGTTGCTTAGGTGGAGGTGGAGTGGCGCCGGCTGAGTCTGGGTCTGTGCCGGTCTTAGTTACTAGCTTCGTCCCAGCATGTTGTTTTTGCAGATGTTTTAAGAGATCTGAATGACTGGTTTGGGCAGTAGATAGGATCTTTGACCGGCCAGGACACAACTTACATTTAACAGAAACGTTCTTTTCTTTGTGCTCGACAAAAGTGAAATAGTGAGAATATCTCCAGGTGGAGAAACTAGACTTGGGCTCCGCCGCCGCCATGATAGTCTCGTTAGTAAACAACACAAACACGCCCACAGCCCGTCTCCGCATGTGACACAGGAAGTATCTAAGTACATTTACTCAAGTACTGTACTTAAGTACAGTTCTCATCTCTGTTCGCCTGGCTGTTGACTATATAAAAAAACGAACGCAGTAACGGAGTAAGGCACCATGTAGTAACGGTAACTGAGTTACTGAATTTAAAAAGTAATGCGTTAGAGTACTAGTTACTGCCAAAAATAACGGCGTTACAGTAACGCGTTATCCCAACACTGCATGTAATAGCCTCTAACAATCTGACTATGTCAATTATTTTTAAAAACTGGGCTGTAGCTAACGTTAGGAGTTAGACATATTGTAAGATAGGTAACTGTTTATTTAAGAGTATGGCTTAAGAGTAACTCTCACACGTTCCCTTCCCATGATGCTCTGCTGCTCATCTCCTCAGATGGACAGAGTACGTTCTGCCACCCCAAGTCTCAGCTGCTCTCAATATATAAATGCTACATTCCAACAGCACTGTGACCTTTTCTGAAAGTTCACAAACTTGAAGTCAGCACTGAGTTCTAGAGGGACACAGTATTTATTTTTGCAGCAACACACAATAGTAAACAACTTAACCACACCTCGCTGTCACACTCACGTATCTGGGGAACATGATATGGAGCATCTCAGCCACACTGATAGTGTTTCTGTAAACCATCCTCCTCTCGGCTCATTCCCCCGACTCTTCTCTGTAGAGAAGTCCTTCATGTCTGTCTCTTTGCTTTGTGTTTGTCAGCTCAGAGCTGCTGTTCCAATGTAATGATGCTTTATCTGCCAGCTGCTCTGACCCTGATCTCCTGACTCACAAGTGTATGTCACTGAAAGAGATTAAGAGGAAGGGAGACTGAAGGCCAGTGCAGGGAGAAGAACGAGCGGAAGAAGAGAAAAGCCTCTGTGGTAAATAAGATAGTTTGGAGAAGCAAACAAAAAAAAGAGATTCCTCGAAGGTCAGAACAAGCTGCTGATTTCGCTTCCTGTGATTTGCATTAGGGGGTTATATATGGTCGAGGGAGGGTAACATTGTGTTTTGAGATACACTCTGATGTGTGCAGCTGTGAAACATTGTTTTAATGATTCACCCCTCGCCAAATGCCTTGTTTTATTATAAAGAATTGATCAATTCGGTCCAAAAACAGGCAACAATGGAATAACTACTGATGAACACATATGTATTAAGTGCAGACCGACTACATGTCAGGAATATCGAATAAAATACAAAAAGGGATCTTGTACATCAATAATACAGGATTACTGGGGGACAGGTCACTCGTTATTTTGGCAGTTCAATGAAAAGCCCTGCATCATCAATGCTGTGTTTTTTCATTGTGCTCACAATAAACCCGTGTTATTGGAGACTGAGCCCTTCTGAAGCTGCTGTTTGAATGACAGCACACACGCTGGGTCTCCTGTTGGTATACCTCGACCATTACTGTTGGGGCAGCTTCATACACAGCAGGGTCGGCGTCATGGGGGGTTATTCGCGGGCCATGCCCCCCCAAATGAGTCACTGTGCCCCCCCCAACGCAGGGTGGGCATGCCTTGCCACTTTGCCGTTTTTTTAACCATTTTAATCATATAAGTGAAAACGTTTCCACGAAAGGTTTTTTGTGTGAAATACATCAGAAATAAAGAATACAAATATAAAACACAGCCTGAGGTGTGCTCACTACTGCTCTCTGATTGGTGTGTTGCTTGACCAATGACCCCCGACCTTTGTTTTGTTATCATTACATGGCTGTGTGTTTAGATGAAAGCCCAGTGGCGATCTGTTCATCTGTTACACTGATTATACAGTAAAGCCATCGAAAATAATACGATATACAGTACAATACAAGGAGCCTACTTCTGGGTCTCTGTGTTTCATTCAAGCTCGGCTCTGTGTGTGTGTGGCACGAGCGCATTTTGTGAGCGTGCGAGCGGTAACGTGGAATGTTGTTAGCATCTGGTTAACTAGCTATGCTAACGGATATAAAGAGCTGTTTCTACACCAAGGTGGAGGAGAGTCCTCTCCTGTCAGACTGAGAGGCTCTTATAACGTCAGCTCAGTGAGGTAAGGTCTCTCTCAGTGTTTAGATAGTTCACTTTAGTGTAGGTTATCTCAGTGGGTCTCAAACGGTTTGGTCACCATTTATGTAAACAAGTATTTGCGAGGAACACCTTTATATGATCATTATAGTTATTAAAAAACAAGAGAATAAATGAAAAACGGGTATGAAATACTATAGGACAGTAACACAAGAATACAGTTTAAAAGGGGAGTGATTAGTAAAATATCCATAAAGAAAAAGTAAATCTGTTTACAGTTCTGTTTCATATGGGTGTTGAGAGATCCATAGATCTCTTCACTTTGCTCTCAAAGTGCACCAGATTGATGCATTTAACTTCAATATTTTCAAAAAAATCTTCATACCCCCGGACCCCCCGAGAGGAGGTTAGGTCCACCCACACCTAACATGTTCACATGGATAGGATACTAAATACATTTGCACACTTTTTATATGGTGGCCTATGTCCATATGTTTCTGTTTTGGTGGTCGTGCCTCGACCGTGCATGTATGCACAAGTCATAGGTGCGCTATAAAATAGCACTACACCCCTGCAATGTGTGTGAAAGACAATAGACTTTACAGCATGTTTTTTTTAATTGAAGTTGCGTTGGTGTTTGTGTGTTGGTTGTTGACGGCAGTGTGTGCCCCCCCTTGGTAAATGATTGCCCCCCCTTTCGATTTGTTCTAGAGCCGACCCTGATACACAGTATATAGCATTATGTTTTCTGCAGCAGGACGCGCGTCTCACTGTGGGTGATGACTATCTGAGGTCAGGATCAGGGCATGGGAGTTTGAATTTTCACTAACATGTGTCTGTTGTGAGCCAATCACATGACAGCCTTAAGTACAGATGTAAAAGAAACGCATGAAGATGCATTGAGGTCCCATCCCTTAGAGTTAGACACTAACATTTCATTTCAAACCTTTATTTAATCAGATTGGTCCCATTGAGATCATAGATCTCTTTTTCAAGGGAGACCTGCAGCATATAGGTTCCACATGAAACGTAAAACAATAAAGGACATTATACATTATATTTACAGGATACATTTACATAGTTATAGACATTTACTAGTGCCCATAGTATCAACGAGCATTTCATTTAGCCTAGCTTTAAAAACATGCAGAGGAATGAGATTGTTCAGTTTTAATTCTTGCTGAAGATTGTTCCAAGCAAGTGGAGCTGCGCACATAAAAGCTGTCTTACCTAAGACAGTCTTTGCTCTTGGCACATCTAACAATACTGCATCATGCGATCTCAGACAATAGCTGCTTGCAACTCTCTGTGTTATCAGAGAACAGATATAATCACTGCTGTTTCTATATGTACAAAATTGGTGGGGCACAAAACACGTGTCTATATATAAGCTTCTGCAGTGAGGTTCATGGCTGGTGGGGCACTGGCACTGACTCTTCAGGTTTACAAATATTATATTTTGACCTAAATCAAAATATAATATTATTTTCAAAAGCTTTTTTAGTCTGATGCTTCAATTAATTTTAAACAGACAGTTCAACAAAAGGATACCCAAAAAAATGTAATTTTATCATTTAAATATTGAATTGTTCTCTCTTAGTAAGATCCCATTTTCAATAAAATTGTGGTCTTACCTTGACTTGAAGATGAAGTCCATTTGCCTATCCTTCAGGACAAAAATCTCTATTACTTTTTTGTAAAAGTCCTCCTTATCTTCTTGTAGTTTCAAAAGTCTATCATATATCTAAATGATGGATTTATGATTCGAAAATGATAAAAGTAGGGTAGACATGTGGATATTATCCGGCTGAACAAAACGTACATTTATCTAACAGCTACGTTTCCCACAGATCTTATTTTGAGCTATTTTCTAAAATCCTATAGAGAAATCTCATTGCTTTTTTGTGGAGGGAAGCGATGCACAGCTTACTTCCTGGTTTTAGGATGCGTCTCTCTCCTCCTCTTCACACACCACACTTTTCGCGGCACACATACTTACAGCCAATCAGCTCTGAATTATGTGAGATGACGTATGGTGGGGATGGCAGCTCTATGCCCCTATGGTCATTATTTTTTGCCACACACATTAAATAGGAAAATACTCTGAGCATGCGCAGTGTAGTTTTTACAGTCACCGTTCACTTAGACAGAGAGAGGGAGGGGCAGGATCGGGTTTTGTCCCACATGGCTCTAAACAGCTCAATAGGCACACACTGTAGATACTAATTAGAAGAACACATACTAAAACAGCAATGTACAGACAAATCAGATGATTAAACATGATCTTAAAATATATTTTATATATATTTTTATTTATTTTTTGCATTTTGTTGTAATCATTATTTTAATACTTTCTGCTGACACTAGGTTTATAAATAAACGTGTACCAATGACTGAGCCTCTTTACAGTAAGTGATGGCAAACCTTCCTTGGCATACAGGGTACAGTGATGAGTAAGTGCTTTACAATTTGTGACAAATATCAGTGCGCTGTGATAGGTGGCATCTAACTTGTTCAGGCAATAGGCAGGTGCATTCATATACAACAAATCACCATAGTCCAGCACAGGTAAAAAGGTCAGAGTGACTAGCCTTTTCCTGGCCTCAAGCGAGAAACAGGACTTGTTTCTGAAAAAGAAACCTAGTCTAACCCTCAGCTTTTTAAGCAGGTTATTGACATGAAGTTTAAAAGTAAGACAATCATCAAGCCAGATACCTAGGTATTTATAACAGGCAACCACTTTGAGTACTTGTCCTTGCATAGTAACAATATCTAAAACAGGCTCTGGTGTCTTTTTAGCTTTTGAAAAGAGCATTACCTTGGTTTTATCAACATTTAAAAGAAGCTTAAGCTCAGCGAGCTTAACTGAATAATGTTAAAAACAGCCTGTAATTTAACAACAGCCTCCTTAGGGAGGGACCTGCACAGTACATCACGGTATCATCCGCATAAAAATGTAAAGTAGCTTCATCCACATTTTCACCTAAACTGTTGATATATATGAAGAATAAAAGTGGACCTAAAACAGAACCTTGGGGAACACCATTAGCAATGTTTAACCACTCAGAAGACAGCCCATCAAAGTGAACACATTGGGACCTTTCAGAGAGGTAGTTCACAAACCACCCCACTGCATGGCTGGATATGCCTATACTGGCTAGCCTCTGCTTTAAGATGCGATGATCGACGGTATCAAACGCTTTGGAAAGGTCAATAAATATGGCTGCACAACTCTGCTTATTATCTAAGATAATCGTAATGTCATTCACCACTTTCATTGTCGCAGTGATGGTGCTATGTTGCTTTCTGAAGCCTGACTGATGTTTAGACAGGATATCATTTTTACATAAAAACTCCTTTACTTGTTCACTCACTAGGCATTCGAGCACCTTCGCCAGAACTGACAATTTAGAGATTGGCCTATAGTTATTTAAAATAGTTGCCTCCCCTCCTTTTAGTAAAGGCAAGCCATAAGCTGACTTCCATACTTTTGGAATTGCATTTGTGCTGAGGGAGAGGTTAAAAAGAGTAGTGAGAGGAAGAGCAATACAATCTGCAGCTATCTTTAAAAAGAAAGGTTCTACGTTGTCCGGGCCAGCCGGTTTCTTAGGGTCTAACTTAGATAATGCATCATGAACAACATTAACAGTAAAAGGAGTAAAACTGAAAGGGTTTTCCAGACCACATTGTTCAGAGTCACGGATTGGGGTGTTCACAGAAGCAGAGTTAGTGATAGAATCAAACATAGAACCGCAGGACACAAAATGCTCATTAAAACAATTTAACATGGTGGCCCTGTCCGATATAGTGCCAGGTGCTGTGGTAAGGCAAAGAGGTAGCTCATTACGGATCTCACCGGTGGATATCGATTTTATGGCTTTCCAATATTTTCCTAGGATTATTTAGGTTTTCTGTGGTAACTGACAAATAGTACTTCGACTTAGCACTTTTGACATGTGAAGTGAAGCTCATCCTTAGCTGCCTAAAATTCAGCCATTCTACCTCTGAGCCTGATTTCCTAGCCTTTGCCCCGGCCTTGTTTCTCTCATGCAGGAGACTGGACAGTTCAGCAGAAAACCAAGGATTGTCTCGTCCCTTTACTCTAAATTTACGCAGGGTTGCATGTCTATCAATGATCTCCATAAAACCAAGATAAAAATAAGACCATGCAGTTTCTACATCAGCACACAGATCGATTTTTCCCCAATCAAAATCAAACAGATCATGAAGAAAACCCTGCTCCACAAAATGTTTTATGTCTCTCTTAATGATAATACGAGGTTTACATTTTTGGACCTTAGTGTCCCTAATTGTGGCTACAACACAGTGATCACTCAGATCATTCGCAAATACTCCCACAGATGAGTATTTATAGGGAATATTAGTTAGAAGGAGATCAATTAGGGAGGATTTATTTGGGTACTTAATATTAGGGCGAGTAGGACTGTCAACAATCTGAGTAACATTTAAAGAGATACAAAGGTTTTTTAAATCCTCTGACACTGTAGTTAACCAGTCCCAGTTCAAATCTGAATGATTAGACAGCATGATTATTGCACAGGTGTGCCTTAGGCTGGCCACAATAAAAGGCCACTCTGAAACGTGCAGTTTTGCTTTATTGGGGGGGTCCGAAAACCAGTCAGTATCTGGTGTGAGGGTTAGGGTTAGGGTAATGTTGTGAATCGAGTGGCCCATGGTGGTGGTGGGGTTATGGTATGGGCAGGCGTATGGGCAGGCATATGTTATGGACGACGAACACAGGCCACTCGATTCACAACATTACCCTAACCCTAACCCTACCCCTCACACCAGATACTGACTGGTTTTCGGATCCCCCCAGACCCCCCCAATAAAGCAACACTTCACGTTTCAGAGTGGCCTTTTATTGTGGCCAGCCTAAGGCACACCTGTACAATAACAAAAGTGTTGCATTTATATTTTTGTTCAGTGTACATAACAAACTGCTAAGAATTCAAATGTCCTTTTTCCGCGGTACTCACTATGGCCCGTGTTATTTGCCTGCACTTGATTTGTCATCTCTTTTAACAATGTTCTTCCCTCACTTTATCTTCTCTTCACGTGAAGCTCTCCTCAGCTGGTGTAGTAGTTAGGCACGCTAACGCTAGCTATATAAATATGACGCTCTATGTATCAAAACAAAACTTACCTTCTTATATCTTTCTCCACTTAAATTAACTTTCTTTCCTCCCGATTTCCAGCACTCTTGTTCGTTCTCTCTGTCTGGTCAGACATCAATCTGTTCCACGTAGCGCGCCCCCTAGAGGGTTAGTGCTAGATCGTATACCTCCTGGGTTTTAGGCGGAAGTGACGTAACCTGCCACCCAGGACAAGAGACGAGCATGAATACATCATTTTTCCACAAAAATATCATAAATATAATATTTTGAGAATTCACAACTTTGGAGGACAGCAGGATATTGCTAATATTTAAAATGACATCTCACAAGACAATCACAGATGGGATTTAACACTCAGAAAGCCACTTAGTGCGTTTGATTTCGGATTACAGTGCACACTACGAGGGTTATTTTAAAAAAGGGGGTCGATTTTTTAGGAGTGTGCTCCCTCTCACTCCTGTTCACTGTCCTCCGGATTCCTGCAGGACTCCAGAGTCGTGAAGAGCCCATGCAAAATTAAATGAAATGTGTCTACTTTTATTACCAGATGTGCTGTCAGTTGCTGCAAAAGTTGCCGACCTTTCGCTTCTCATCCACGATTACATTACTTCCGCCGCCTAAAACCCAGGAGGTATACGATCTAGCATGAACTAGAGGCCTGGTGCACTTCCAGAATGTTTTTTTTTTGTATGTGTTTTGGGATTTGTACGTGCTTTGGACTTTGCATATCGTTTTGGTATTTGCAGCGTTTTTTTGTTGCATTTGTTTTCGGGGTTTGTGTGTTTTTTATTTCATTATTTGCAGTTTCCTGATTATGTATGCGTTTTGGGCCGTTGTTCCGCGTTTGCACCTGCCGGCCACCGTACAGAACAGACCTGAATCCAGTAGAATTCACAGAATGACTAGAGATCTTCTCATAGTCCAAAACAGTTAACAGGCACAGCAGAGTCACGATATGGGCCATTTCCCCAGACCAGCACACAGTATCCGTGATGTTCCTGGAGCAAATCAGCACAGCAGCAAAGGATAGGTGAAAGCAGTAGCGTGGAAGCGCTCTGGTCCCTCCGTGGTATCCCCGGGGTAAAAGGTCTCCTCAGCAAAGCAGCACACGACACCGCAGCACACGACAGGTCGGAGCAGGCCTCCGCAACAGCAGAACCAGGACGGGTGGAAAGCAGGCCCCAGCCGTGGTAAATCCTTCTCTGCACAGCAGCACATGCCCGGTGGAAGCAGGCCCCAGCCCGAAGCGTGGAGCCACTCCGTCTCTCCGCAACGTCTCCGGGGTAAAAACCTCCTCAGCACAGCCGTACTCTACAGGTGGGAGCAGGCCTCCGCAAATCGCAGACAGGTGGAAAGCAGGCAGCAACTCTCACTGTTTCTCACAGTTTCCTCATCGTGCTTGTGGACAAATCCACTATCTACATCAGTCGATCCATCAAGATAAACCAATCTGGGACATACCAACCAGTAAAGCTGAGACAGTTTTTATTTCATGTGACTCAGGCGTGTCCTGGTCAATTAAGGCTATTAAAAAGTATTAAACTGCATTTTCCAAGGTATTACATTTTGTAGCTTGTTTTCAATAAGTATATAAATGGTCCAAAGAGGTTGTGTTCTACAGTCTGCCTGAATGTAATCATTGCGTAAGTGTGTAGTGTGATTCTGTGTAGTTTATTGATGGCATCCCGTTGGATTTGACGTCATCTGAACAGGACATCGCACACTCACTGCTTGATAGTGCGTGAAGGTCCGTTTACGCCGGTTGTTAAACAACATCGTTATGGGGAAATGCAAGTTTGCGTCCAAATGGTTGGAAGATAAGGAGGAAGGACAACCAATACTGTATATAGTCAATGTGAGGTAAAGTGTGTCACCAATGTAACCGGTTAGAACTCCAAGTGGCGATGAGGTCTTAAAATGTATGGAAAGGGTCTTAAAAAAGGTCTTAAAAGGTTTTACATCTGACTTCAGGATTCCTGCTTATACCCTGATATTAGAACCAGCTGATAACCAACATTGCCTAGCTTTTTTTAATATAAGCAAACCAGCCAACCAGTTAGCACTACAGCTAACTGAGAGGGACAGTGCATCCTTCCCTCACATCAGAGGAGATGGAGGTCACAGGGCTCCTCTCTCGAGGCTCATTTCGAATGGCGCTGCATTGTAGCGCAAGCTATTTATAGAGTAGGTGGATCGCCAGGATTGGCGTAATCAGATACATCTGATGAATACGCAGGGAGGCGCATCCCATAGTCAGACATCTCATCATGCTACTCCTAGCCTGCGAGCTAGTTCAGGCAGTCAACTCGAGCACCAATGATACATTAACACGTGACGCACCTCTTACAACCAACCAAACACATTCTCCTAAACAACTCTCTCTCTCCCCCTCTCTCTCTCTCCCTCTCTCTCCCCCTCTCTCCCCCTCTCTCTCTCTCCCACAGACTGCGGCGGCAGCAGCCGAGTCCAGGTCTGTTTGTGAAGATGCGCTCGGCTCGGTTCAGTCCTGACAGCGCAGACGGTCCAGCCAGCGACGTGGACGAGGAGGAGGAGCAGCTCCAGATCCCATGACGCTCACACCTGCACTCATACAGGAAATACTTCACACAAACATCAGCTGACACATGAAGAACTTCAAATAGTTTGTCTTTTGTGCAAACGTTGTATCTTCAGAGACATTCTGCAACAGGAAGCAGCTGTCTACTGCTCAACCAACAAGTTCTTAAAGGACCGCTGACACATTATGGGAGATATTTGACCCAGATCAAAACATCAAATCATTTATCTCTGTGCATCCATGCAAAATGCTCATTTTAGGCAATTAATAGATGCACATTTTAATCAAAATAAAAGAATCATTCAAAAACAGAAGCGTTCATCTGGAGTTTAAACATGACCAAGGCAATGTGACAACGTTTCCTCACCGCAGAAAAATGATTAGCACGCACCTAATCCTAATGCAGAACACATACATTCTCACACACACTCACACACACCTCAACAGACTTGCATTAATGGACGCACAGCAACAAGATGAAATCAGCAGGCGTGTGACAGACTTTAAGGCTGTGCTGAATGAAAGGATCTTCTTTACTGGAGCAGTGATTCATTCTTACCTCAGCAGCATCACCCCCCCCCCCCCTCTGTCCATCCATCAGCAGTATTAATACTCTCCGCTGTGAAGAACATATGCAGCATTGAAAGCCTGCACTTCTGCAATTTAAAGCGCTGCATTGAAAAACAAAAATGTCTATTCATTCCAATGGAATCTGAACATATGGTGAACTTTGACAAATAGCTCTATACTCTGTCCGAGTCTTACCCACAGAGCTGTGCAGCATGCCCACCTGAAGGTTAGCATCGAGGGCTCCCTACACAAAACGCAATGGGATTGTTCTAGAAAATGATCTCTGTGACAAACACACGTTTATGATACTTATGGGTTATGTTCAGATGAATAACCTCCACATATGAACACCGCTTTATGAGTTTTAAAGTGTAAATGCAGTTATCAGAAGTAAAAAGTTAATGCTAGGCTGTAAACAAACTACATCCCATTCCATGAGGGGGCATACTATAGGAACTAAAACATGATCAGACGTAATAATGTTGGCTAGCGTATTAGTGCTAAGCTTGCAAGATACAGTGTTTCCCTCCTCAGTCCTCTAGCACAGGGGTTCCCAGCCTTTATTGTGCCAAGGACCAGCAGATACATACAAAACAAATCGCGGACCGGTTGTCAATTTGAACTGATTTTAATATTTACTCACCACCAGCAGGTAGCAATAGACTAATTGTATGTAACAGCCTGAACAAATACTAGAACAATATGCATCCCAAACATATTAACAACGTTTAAAAAAGAACCGGTGAAACAGAAAAACCAACGTTATTCAGTTTTGAAACCAAAATGGGAAAACAGATAAATGCACGTTTTGGTTTTGTTTGTATGATTTACGGATAATCCAGTGACTGCTGGGACAACGAGGAGATGTCTGGTTGCCTGTGTGTGTGTGTGTGTCGTGTGGTGTGTGTGTGTGTGTGTGTGGTGTGTGTGGTGTGTGTGTGGGTGTGTGGGGTGTGTGTAGGTGTGGTGTGTGTGTGTGTGTGTGTGTGTGTGTGTGTGTGTGTGTGTGTGTGTGTGGTGTGTGTTGGTTGTGTGTGGTGTGTGTGTTGTGGTGTGTGTGTGTGTTGGATGGTGTGTGTGGTGTGTGTGTGTGTGTGTTGTGTGTGTGTGTGTGTGTGTGTGTGTGTGTGTGTGTGTGTGTGTGTGTGTGTGTGTGTGTGTGTGTGACTGACACTGGCATTTGTTTTCAGAAGATATTATGATAGTGTCGTTTGTTCCGGTGCATACACACATCATGCGCCTTGGTGACCGGACATCTCCTTCATAAAACTAATAAAAGGGGGAATAATCGGGCAGTTTGATGTGTGTAGAGATGTGTGTAGAGGTGTGTGTAGAGGTGTGTGTGTGTGTGTGTGTGTGTGTGTGTGTGTGTGGAGGGTGTGTGTGGTTAACACGTAGCAGCCCGCAGTCACTCTTAAGCTGTTCTGATGAAGGTAAACACAGCGAAGGCGGTGCGTAAAAAGGCACAGCTCTCGGCTGGTGCTGCACTTCTCAGAGGCGGAGTACGTCCGCTGCCTCCTGATGCTGCAGCCATTTCATGAAGTGAAGGAGGTTGTCCTTCTATAAAACAGCTGCGGGCAGCAGATACCGTGAGAGTCCCGGACATGAATTCATAGATCAAGGCAGACTGGTTTACTCTCCTGTTTTGCCGATCCGGTGCTTAAACAGATAGCTCTACACCCCTGGCCGACATGTCCTTAAAATGAAGTCAGAGTTTGAAATATATCTCAAATAATGTCTGCACTGCCATTTCCCCACATACACATAACAGTCTGCAATTAAACGGTTGTCTCCTGTGCGCTCCTCTTCCTACTTGGCGCACCGGTAACTTTCTCGTGCGCATGAGAGGCTGAGCCGCCGAATCCCTCGGAACCGGTCCGTGGCCCGGGGGTTGGGAACCCCTGCTCTAACACCTTTCAAACGTCCCATTGAAACGCTGGAAATCAGAAGTATTGTACTTTGAGAGGAACAGATTTCAAGCTAAATATCCATCAGTGAAGCATTTCAGGTTAAAGCTTTTGGTTGAGATTTGAGGTTTCTTCTCCAGAATTGTAGTCCAATCCTGTGGAAATAGAAGCTTTCTTCACAGCAGAATACAGAACTACATTATGGATGCAAACATTTAACACAGCAGAGGCTCGGAAAACATCCAAAGCTCTCGTGCTGCTCTCACTTTGTTGCTTCAGGTAAGTTTTATGCTGCGTTTGTACTGAGCTTCAAGTATTTACATCCAGTAATTCCCTCAGGACTGATTTTAGTTTGGACTGAAACACATCTCAAGCAGCATTCAGACATCATGGGAGAGTGAAACCCAGTATGATGCCTGTAGGTTTACTATTCCCAGGGTCCACAGAGACGGCCATGAATCCAACAGCAGAGGGAGGTTCAGATACAGTGTGTGTTAAACTGAACACTCTGTTATTTCTACCAAGCTAGCCCGGGCTAAATCTGTTTCTCTGAACCCTCACGCTGGAAGGGGACCAAGATATTTTTACTGATCAGGATTCTGAACTATTTATGTCGTAATTTTGTTTTTATAAATGATCTGTACCACAGTGGTTTTGTATTAGCCCTATAAATGTCTACTGTATATATAAAGAAACATGAGTCTGTGTCTTCTTTCTACACTTTGTACTGTGCACACCAGTGAGGCCTCAGTGCTGCTGACTTTAGGGTTGTTGTCCTCAAGGTTCTCTTAAAACTGGCCAGCAAGTAACCATGGTATTGATGTTAATGTGAATCAAATCCTTAAAGAAATGCAGACACTTATTATGGTCCGGATTTCTTCCAGTGTTTTCACCACTGCCATTCTGGTATATTCTCACTTGGCAGGTGTAAGCTGAGGATCCATAGAAGTGTGAGCTCTGCGTTCTGGACACACTATGTTGTGATAAGAGACCACTAACGATCAGAGAATGGGCTTTTTTGTCTAAAAAGTTTTTGTGAAATGACCCTGATATTTTAAGTGCCAGCCATGATAAGATCTGTTTAAATTATTAAAAGGCTAAGGAAAGGTCCTTCAATGGTTCCTTTCTTATCTCCTTTAGCTCAGGAAACAGTCGACCATCTTTGTGTAGACTGGTGCGTACTTGAGTTTTTCAGTTGCTGAAAGAAAATCCAGAAATGGACAACCAAATGAAACATCCCTTTCATATAGTGCTAGTTTCAAGATACAGTATACTTTAGAGCAGTGGTTCTCAACTGGTCAGGCCTCGGGACCCACTTTTTACTTGGTCAATAAATCGCGACCCAACATTTTGAAGCACTCAAATCTATTCAACAAAAAATCGTGCTGTAATATATACGCTTTTCAGCATACAATATTAATAAAAGTGAAGTACAGTGCATATATCCCTTATATCCCTTCACAGAACGAAAGTATGCTTTTAAAAAAGTATGCTTTTAAAAAAGGTTTAATGAGATGTTTCAAAGCTGAACTGTATAAAAAGGCACGCATGCTGAAAACCCAACCCCAGCAGGGGGTCTGGGGGGATTCGCCCCCAGGAGATTTTTAGAAATACTAACATAAACTATGCATTCTGGTACTCTGAGAAGAAAATAAATACATCTATTACTACCCGACATATTAATAATATTTTATGCCATTGTTTGTTTTTCACTTTGTTCTGAAGCTCAACTTGCTGCTCCTCACAGAGAGAAGAGTAAAGAGGAGATAGTCTGTGTGACTTACTTTAAATTGTGGGTAAGGGGAGATAGCTCCCATTGTTCTGTGACCTGTCAAGCATCAAACCGAGGGTCATATTTCATTACGTGTTCATTTGTATCTGAAGTTGTACCCATGGATGTATAAAGAATAGTTCTACCGCAAAGTTATTCTCCGTGGGGACTTCCGGCAACAATCTTGATTCTGATTGGCCAGAAGACTCGAAAAAACATCAGCAAAGATGTTTTATTGAGAAGATGGTCACTACGTGACAGACGTTTTCAAAGCCGTTTATGGTCTCCGGTACTTCCTGTCTAACGCCTACTGCATGCACAGCGTTAGAAAATCGGGCTTTCAAAATAAAAGTTTGACTTTTTTCCAAAAAAAAAAAATTCCAATTTTTTTTCCCAATTTGTTTTCTTCACTTTTTCCGCGACCCACTCGAAACGGGTCCGCGACCCACTTTTGGGTCGCGACCCACCAGTTGAGAACCACTGATTTAGAGAACCCAATAAGGTCTGTATTGAAGCTTGCCCTCTCTGAAAACCTAATGGGGAATTAGTCACTCTCCATTCAGCAGAGGTAACTGCTTCATTGGTAATTAAGTCATTTGAATTCTCTACATAAATAGCGTGCTGTGGATCTGATACCTTAATCACTCAGAACATTACAATCTAACAAAAGAGACACCCACACACACTGACACACACACACACACACACACACACACACAGAGACACTGACACACACACGCTCGCACACCACACACGCGCACACACACACACACACACACAGAGACACACACATACACACACACACACACACACACACAGAGACACACTGACAAACACACACAGACACACTGAGACACACACACACACACACACACACACTGATAATTAAAGTTGAATAAGATGTGTACAAAGGTTTACCGCTATTAACTAATGATTACATTAACAATAAGGATAACAAACATTGATTATTTAATCAGTTTAAAGATTACTGCTACTTCTTTGTACAAAACATTACATCAGGGGTCGGCAACCCCTGGCACGCGTGCCAACATTGGCACGCGGCACCGCTCTCTTTAACTCCAGGTGACTTTCTGCCGCTTTCCTCCGTGGTGCTGATCGTTTCACCACGGAGGAAAGCACTTCACTAATTGCAGTAGCCTACCCATAAGGAGCTGTACAAATGCCGCAGTTTCTGCGTGGCTGTGTCTTTAGTTGAAAGCCCAGTGGCGATCTGCTCATCTCTCATCGAAATAATATGCTACAAAGGGGCGGACTGGCCATCTGTGTGTTGAACTTTCCTGTCGGCTCCCAGACCGTAGTCGAGGAGGGCAGAAGCAACAAGCTTCAGGTTCAATAACCCACTTTAGCTTCAATGACTGGAGAGAGGCGAGCTCTTCTTGGGAGGCCATTGCATTTATTTAGCTGTTCTTCTGTTTCACAAAATACATCACAGACCTCTGTTTCTCTGCTTCCTCGTTTCACTTCCAGAAACATACACACGCTCCCTTTTTTTAAATGGTACTTCATATCAAAAAGGTTGCCGACCCCTGATTTACAGTATAAACAAAACACAAGTGGTTTGTTCAATTGAGTGTAAGGCCTATAATGGTTTATGCCTTACTCTCTGATAAGAGAGAGGCAGTTTCTTCCCTCTCCCTTCACAGCAGTACACAGGGAGGGGGGCTCCGGACCTAAGGAGAAATACATTGAGGCCTCAAAAAGGTGGTGTCATAGCCGAGAATAATATTTTGCAAGTCCTGCAGAGTAGGGGTCATGTCCTTTTTACACAAACATGGGAAGGTGTGTCTTATGACATAGCCATATAATATGTCTGGTCATGTCCAGTACTGTACATCAGAGGCCATGCCCAGTTTCCACAAATATGGGTATGGAGGAGGTGTCTTTAGGTTTCTATATCCTGTCTTTGAGCATAAAGACACTGGCGGAGAGGGAACAAACTCAGAGAGAGAGGGGGGGGGTTCCCCTGGTATACTCTCTCCCGGTAAAGCTCTGTCCCTCAGAGCTGGGTTAATAGCTCTCGGTAAGGTCCTCTCAGACTTGGTAAATATCTCTCAAATTTCTTGGTTGAATGCTGAGTGAATTACTTTGTGAAATGAGTGGAATGATTTGATATTGGATGTGAAGATTAGGCCCGCCAGCTGTGAGGAATCTTCCTCCGAATTCATCCGGATAGGTATGGGTTTTTGAATGTTATTGGAATTGATGTGAATTAATTTGGTGAATGAAAGGTTGAATGTGCTTTTTATTATCACCGGTCTTTTATGAGGTAATTCTATCGGGAGATTTAAAAATCACAACTGAATTGGGCAGTTGATGCTTGAATTTAATGTAATAAATGTAAAACTGTGAATTTTAAAGTTTCATATTAGAACATGATCACAGCATGATAGGTTTGGCATGATTATAATGTTGTAAAGAGAGAAGGTAAAAACCCTGTATTAGTTTGGACCTATTTTTCTTCAAATAAACTGATCCCACCTTTTGGATTGGGACAACTTAAAAGACATCTGCGCTCTCCTCTCCTGCTTCAAAGGTAAGATTGCACCCTGCCCCACTCACTCTTAGGTAGGGCCACACCTCATTTACTGATATCAAAATCCTTCGGGATCGCTTAAACAGATTAAAAAGAGTTGTCTGAATAGAAACAGCAGTTCATTGAACCTGGTTCTTCAGGAGTTAGTAGAGGTGAGATCTTGCTGACGTTGGTGGATCTGAGCCAAGCAGTAAACTTACATAGACTCAATAACTTCTGTTAGGTCAATTAGTAGGTCTGAGTAATTTGCCGGAATAAATGATCAGCTCCTCCCAACTCTTACAGCAGTGGCCCGGTATTATCATTTTGTGTTAACATAAATCAAATAAACATGTAGAAAAACCTAAAATATGAAGCATTTTCATTGTGAGTTATACAAGAATATAATTGATTATATTTGATTATAACTAACATTCGTTTTAATTATTCAACCTGATATGGAGATCTCAACACTGCTTACTGTAGCACGAGAGGGTAAGAAAGCGAAAGAGTTATACAATTCCAGACAAAGAGTTGGAGTGAGAAAGAGTGCTAAACCCACAAACACACCAAGCTCACACACACCCCTGTGGTGTTTTACAGTGCAGACTGGTGTAGACACAGTAATGAGATGGAACCTCAGCCTGACTCCCCCCACACAGCATGGGACCTCCCTCTGAGATCATATTCATTACTCTGTGTGTGTGTGTGTGTGTGTGTGTGTGTGTGTGTGTGTGTGTGTGTGTGTGTGTGTGTGTGTGTGTGTGTGTGTGTGTGTGTGTGTGTGTGTGTGTGTGTGTGTGTGTGTGTGTGTGTGTGTGTGTGTGAGAGAGAAGCCCAGACATAATGAATGTTTTACCCCTGCGTAGGCTAGAGTCAGAGTGCCTGAAATCATAGCCACAACTTTGGCTCTGCACTTTGTGTGTATGTGTGTGCTTACTCTGCATAACACAGATAGTTGTGTATTGGCAGTGCACACATACACACCTGTACTAGTAGTCACTATGGTTCCCTCGGGGTAACAACAAACACCCAACACGCCCACACACTTAAGCTGTGATCTGGGGATGATGATGGTGTGTGTGTGTTTGTGTTAATGCTTAGCTCCATCCCATGAGTTCAATAGAGAAGATCATTTCTGAAAACTGTTGGCTAAGCATGGCACACACTGAGTGTGTGTGTGCTGTTGGATGTATGTGTGGAGGTGCTTGTTTCTTCTACATGATTTCCAGTGGCTGTGTGAGCCTGTAGCCTGGCTCATTATGGTAATTATCTGTGTCTTTATTAGGCCAGTAATGGCTGACAGCAGGAAGGCAGAACATTACATTGATCCCTCTATAATTATTCCACAGTTAGCACAGCATCGCCCTGTGTGCACGTTCTGTGTGAGCCATCCATCCATCCATCTTCTCCCGCTTATCCGTGGTCGGGTTGCGGGAGTAGCAGTTCCAGCAGAGAGCCCCAAACTTTATTTTCCCTGGCGACATCAACCAGCTCTGACTGGGGGATCCCAAGGCGCTCCCAGGCCAGCGAAGAGATATAATCCCTCCACCTCTTCCCAGCTGGACGTGCCTGGAACACCTCCCTAGGGAGGCGCCCAGGTGGCATCCTAACTAGGTGCCCGAACCACCTCAACTGGCTCCTTTCGACGCGAAGGAGGAGCGGTTCAACTCCGAGTCCCTCCCGGATGACCGAACTTCTCACCTTATCCCTAAGGGAGACACCAGCCACCCTGCGGAGAAAACCCATCTCGGCCGCTTGTATCCGCTTCTGTGTGAGCGTGCACTCAAAATGTGTATCACTGCAAAATACAAACAATGTGAAAATGATTCCTCTGTTAGAACTCTTCTACTTCTCTGTATTGACTGAAGCCCTGTTGACAGGCTCCCTCTGCCTTTCTCTTCATTTGTATTGCACTTAATTGGCATCTCTTTTGTAATAAATATATTTAAGCTTGGCTGCATGGGAAAAGGCCAACATAAGAGAGACATTAGGACAAGCAAGTGTCTCTAAACCCTTTGTTTGCATCACCATTGGCTGTCTTTATTTGCCTTTCATTTGGTAACTGCACTGTCCCTCATTTCCAGTCACCCTCCATACCCTCCTTCATGTTATGCGATACAGGCAAATATGTCACAAAAATAATATTTGTTTGTGTTTTGTCAAGGCCAGATTCCAGTCGGATGTGCATTGCTGAGGTTGAACCTCACTCTAACCGTTCACATTCAAACAGAAACTGAATAGGCAGATTCAAAGGATTTATTTCTTTGGAAATGTTATTTTAAATACAATTTAATCAAGTTATTTTTGGGAAAACTAATGACAAATATTACTAAAAACATATTTAAAAAATATATATAAAGAAAAATATAATTTGTTTTAATGTTTTTAAATATTATTTTGTAGAATATCTTAGGCCCTCAGCGACAGGCTTGCCACTGGTAAAAATCTCTCATACACAAATGTGAAACGCTCTCACAGACACACACAACAGCGTTGCAGTCGGGAAGAAAAGCAATGTGGAGCGAGAGAGAGAGAGCGAGAGAGCAAGACAGAGAGCACACCTTTATCTATTTAATAAAGTTGTAAAAAATAAAGTAAGAAATCATTCCAATGTGTACTATAGGACAGTAAAAAGTTTAAAAGGGGAGGGATTAGTCAAATATGCATAAATAAAAAGAAATAATGCTAACTAGGTAAGATAAAAATAAACAAGTTTAAATTATTTGTTGTGATCATATTCTAAAGATGTTTGGATTATTGAAAAGTATACAGCTCCCTTTCATCTGAGTGTTGAGAGCTGTTTCCATAAATTCATGTTGGGCTCAAAGGAGTGCTGCTCGATTATGACAAAAATCATAATCTCGATTATTTGGGTCAATAATTGATATCACGATTATTAAAAACGATTAACCATTTACTTTGAAAACATCAATTTATTGAAGAAAACAATTTGAAAAGTATGTTTTTAACAGTTGATTACCCTGAACTTTAAGTATAATTCAACTGAAAAACCTATTTAAAAAAAATAAAATCGTTTTATTTCGATTATGTTGTTTTCATAATCGTTGCAAGCCAAAATCGTAATTGTGATTAAAATACGATTATTTGAGCAGCCCTAGCTCAAAGTGCACCAGATTGATGCATTTAACTTCAACATTTAAAAAAATCTTCCTGGGGGTGCATGGGACCCTAGAGGATGTGACGTCCACCACCAAATAAAGCAGGTTAAAATAATTAAATTGCATACATTTTATTTTAGTAAACACTGAAAACGGGTCCCACAGACCCAAACAGCACACAAAGGTTAAAGGTCAGCATATAATAATGTTAAAATGTGCTAAATATATACACTGCAAAAAAATTAAAAAGAGGAGTAAAAGTAGCTCACGACTTGTTTTATTTTTTGAAAGTAGTTCTCATCCTAAAAAAGGTTGGAGACCCCTGTTATAGAACGATACATGTGACAATTTTAAGCTTGGCCTACCATTTGATTGGAGCGATGAGGAAAAGGTGGTGCTTGAAAAGGCCCACCTGTTCAAAGTGGGGAATGACAGAAAAAGTTTGAGAACCACTGCTGTAGTTGAACTGTGACTGCAAAGCTTGGTAACAAATCATAGAGTCGAGCTAGATGACCCAACAATCCAACCATATGGGGGGGTTTGGAATACTTCTGCTGTTTGCTTTTGATTTACCTGTATATCTGGTCAACTACAAAGCTGCTTAGTGCACCTTCAGTTAAAGGTCTCCTATTATACAATTTGTAGGCATATATTATAGGTCTATGAAGTGTTTTGCTCAAAATACCAAACAGATCACCCATTTCTAGCCATACGCCTCTATTTCAGCCCTGTTACTAAAGTGCTGATTCTGGGTCTGTAGCTTTAAAAAAAAAAAAAGAGTGGGGGGAGCTTATGCTGAGTATCTGATCAGGAGAATTCTACCCAGATACTCAGCTAAATGCTGCCGTGATTAAATGCCATATCATGTTCAAAACTACATAAAGGATTATTTCTGAAACAGTATGGAGCTCAAACTCTTTCTCTCTCACAGGTTTACCACAAGGTGAGTTCCTCTTTTTATTTCCTGCTTTTTTACACATACTCTCTCCAGTACAGCGTTAGCTCTGAATGTTAGCGATGCTTGCTAATGTAAACAAAGACCATATTACTTCCAGAACACGTCGAGCATTGTTTCTGATACAACGACGTTTCTGATAGGGCCAGAGGTGGCAAAAGTACACACTCTCTTTACTTAAGTAGAAGTACATATACAGACTTTGGTAAAAGTAGAAGTGCTGATTCAACTTTTTACTTAAGTAAAAGAACAAAAGTACAGTCTCTGAAATGTACTCGCAGTAAAAAGTAACTTTTAAACTGGCTGTTTTTGTGCAAAACTAACTGAACCTTACATCATATTAATATAATTGAGAAGGAGCTTAATTTCAACTTGTATTACTGCCATTCTGAATGTATTCAGTGTGAACAAGAAAAACAAAGTACCTGTATTTGCTGTCGCCAACATTGTAGATGGGTTCCTTCGCCTTAATATAGGCCTAAACAAATCAAACTAAAATGATTATAGTGCATTTTTTCTGCCGACAACTTCAAACCTCTCCCTTAAAGAGCCTGTGACAGCATCCCAACAACTGTTGTGCAATGAAATATTCTGCTACTAGTCATCTCGAACCGTCAGTTTAAAAAAGAAGAAAACCGTTCCGATAAATATCAATAATTTCGATCATCGCGGGAAATTCCTTCACTCATTTTGAGGTTTTGGGGGAAGCCGGAAGTGACGTCAATGCGGGAACGCTTCACTGTGTTGTTATGCGTAGAAATGGTGAATTACTGAGTTTAGGCACGTTAATAATGTTTTAATGAAGTTGACTACAGTATATTCATATTTGTCAGTGCTTTCATGTCAATTCGGCGAACATAAACATAAATGATCGTGGTGAAGATGATGATTAAATTAGGATTACAGATCGGCAGTGAGAGCTGCTGAATTTCCTCCTGTAGGATGTGATATAAAAACAAATCGATTATTTTTGTAGTTGTAAACTCAAGTAGATGAAACTACATTTATTAGTGCTTTCATGTCAATTGGGCGAACATATGATACATTAAATGATCGTGAGGATGATGATTTAAAAACCGTTTGTTTGAGCCGGTCTGCATTTCCTGATGAGAAAACAAACCGATGCTTTGTGTAGTTGTAGTACCAACGTGGATTAAAACGTGTGGTTTTTTACCACAATGTCGGGAAATTAATGGATAAAATGCACGGATTATTATTATTATTATTATTCCCACTCCGATCGGGACTCTCGGTCCACCGTTTCCCCGCAGCGAGGCTCCCCCCGTTGACAGTTTACGTGGGCTGGGTGCAGTGGCGGACTGGCCATCGGGACGAATCCCGATGGGCCGGTACCGAAGTGGGCCGGTTGGATAAGTCACTATCACATCCCCCATAGGCGGCGCGTGAGGCTCAGGTTTGGGAAGGCTTAATAACTTGTTTTACCTGACGCTGCCCGCCTCCGGCGTCTATAGAAAAGAGATCAACTCAGTGTGCGGAGTTGAGAGTCCCGGGATGATTTTTAGTCCCATTCCACCACTGGCTACATGACCGTATGATCGCCCATATTGACGCACCTAATTCCTAAACTTCTAACAGATACAACATAAACCGATCCTTCAGCCTCATATGAGCTCTCAGACACGTTCAAAATTAAACTGTCATCGCTGTCTGAGCTTGCTGCTGTGTGCGCCATCGTGCGTTTCCATGCAGATGCTGGGATCCTGAACCGTGCAGCTGGAGCGCTGTGCCCGCAATGACGTCACACATAATTTGGCGGGACTTGAAGAATCCCCGAGAAGATCCAGAAAATGGTCAACATTGAAGGGCAGATTAATTAATCAAAGTACAAATATCCAAAATCAGTTCAGTAACAGTTTTCAAGGGGACAATATTTACTCAAATTGATGGGTTTGGATGATGGGGGAAACTCGTGTCACAGGCTCTTTAAGTAAGGCCATGGATGCGGGATGTCTTGCTGGTGGTCTGATGAATGGCCTCTGTCGATGTTATCTTCATTTTCAGTCCTGTCGCTGACTGTAGCGTTACTCTTGGACATTATGCCGTTCGACCTTTCTCCCTTAAAGAGCAACTTGCAGGTTTTTATTTTTACTACCTTTATGCTTAACCTTGCCTGAAAATTACAATTAAAAAAGTTAATGCAGGATTTGATATGTTTTACGAGACATAAGGGCAGGAATTCAGAGGGAAAGAGCCGTTTTGAGCTCTGCTACTAAAAACTGCTTTTTTTTGTGACGTCATATTACGTCACATGGGGGAGCAACTTTCTCGGACTCCTTCTCTGCCCAATCCGCGGTACTAGTTTGTAGTTGGTTTGAGCGGTTGTGATTTAGTGAGCTGGTATTTTTTCGGTAATTTTACATTGCATTTCACCATTTGTAATCATGGTGAGCTTGTGTTTGTGCAGGTTGCACAAACTCAAGCCTGTCAGGACATCGAGTCCACAGTTTCCCTCACAGGAAAAGGACCGGAGCTAGCGCTCGTTCCTGGGTGCGTTGTGCGAGGTGCATCCCCCTCCCTGCAGCACATACTCTCCACAGCTGAGGCCTATCAAACAAAACGTTTATCAGGAAACCGTATTACATCTCTCTCCCTCCTTCGCTCCTCTCTCTCTCCCCTCCGGTATACAGCACCGTAAAACGTAGTGTGGAGTTGCATTAGGTAACACGAGATACGGCTGATACTTGCGCATTACTGTTATGGATCAGTATCAACAGTCCTGCCAGTAACGTTACTATATTATCAATACTACTTTAGTTATAGCCTGATATATGATAGCTAACTTTACAATGTTGTGATGTGACTGACGTTAGCTAACATTAACTGTAGCTAACGCCGGTCACTCACCAAGACAGCTGCCCAGTTCTCCACTGGTTCTCCTCACACCACAGCTCCATTTCTTGCCGATGGCCGTTATTTCTTCTAATCCTTGGCTGCTCCTGGTCTCTTGGACGCCTAGCAGGCTCATAATTATAATCATATGCATTCGAATATATATGTTCAAACTCTTCTGTGTCAAAACTGGCATTGTGATCCATGTTTATTCATACATTAGACCGGCCGCTCTCCCCCATGTTACGTCACACGCGGGGAGGCTTTTTATGCGGAAGTAAAAATGTCTTGTAAAAACGACGCCAGATGTCACTGTAGTGTATATTTATGTATATTTTTTGGAAAATCTAGTGTATACATCATTTACCTACACATTTATTCACTGGTGTGTCTAACCTGCAAGTTGCTCTTTAAGGTCTCAGGTTTAAATATCAATAATTGGTAATTATTATCTTTACAGATAGGGCTTTATGGGTAAAAATGAGTCAAAACAATCAACCCAGTCTCATGGCATTTCGTGTTCACCAACACGATTTTTAATCTATTGATTCGTGTTCACCAACACGATTTCCCCCTTTTTTTCGTGTTGCACAGCACGATTTTAAAAGCAATTTATTTCTACTGGTAATGACGCTCATGGAAGCACGGCATTCGTTTGTGTCGGCTGCCCTTAAAGGCAATGTGAGCGTCCATTCTCATTGGATAACGGAGAATTGTACACCCGGAAGTAAGTATTCCCCTTACTGTCGATTGATTTTACAGTGATATCTGCACTACTCATCGACTAAAAAACACCAGATTATCCTTGTTAATTACACAACATTGATTGGTTTAAATTGTGTGCAATGCTTTTGTATTTTTCCAAATATTTTTTCGGAGTAAAGGATGGCAGAAGACACTACACTACCCAGAATCCCCAGCTATCGTTTGGACTACACCATGTGCTCTGTTTGACAAATCCCGTTTTTTTTCACCATTCATTCCAATGGCTGGCGTCTATGTCAGGTGATCTTCAAATTTTTCCCTGCAGAAAAAAAAAACATGGCCGAACTTCGTTTTATTCTCGGTGGAAAATGCCTATTTTAAAGTTAGTTTGGCCATTAAAATGCGTTTTGATGTCATTTGATGCGAGAAATATGAGTTGTTATTTCAGATTATGTGTGCAGTGGATGTACATGATCTTTAGTTTGCTAGTTATTACGAAGATTACTTCAGGAAATTGCGTCCATAGAACGTTTTCATTGTTACCAAGGTGGTTGCTAGGGACGCTGCTATTGATATTATTTCTGTTATGTTGTGTAACTGTTTAATGGTGTTATCTTTATTGCTACCCCCTTCCCCGTCAATGTATAGTGTTGGTCCACAGCGCAAACATATTAGTTTAACAAAATCCGCATCTAAAAATACGTTATTTTCCCCTGTGCAATTCCAGTCTCACATCTCACAGCACATCGTCATTAACAAATACCGGAAACAGACCGAAAACATTTAAAAAAAATAAAATAATACTTTATTCCGAGTGTGCTTGCTTTTCTCTTTGAAGGTCATCACATAACGGCATTGTAATACACGATTCAGCTGCATTAAATATTACATATCTGCCGTAGTTCTGTATTTATAGAGCCCTGATGAGAAGACTTCTAGACAAACATGAGGAACTGAAAACGTGACGTGGATCATAAATATATCACCAATTAACAACATCTTACATTTCTTTTCACACAATACGTCTCCTTGCAGTATCAACACTAATTCGGCTGACTTTTATATTTGATCCAATTGGTAGATAGGCTGTGTTTACACCATAATGGTGCACAGCTGATATAAAGGGACACCTAGTGGTTAAAGCATGTTATTGAATTTCATTATTTTTATTATTAGATATGAATAGGATCCCTATAAAGTATATTCGTTACTCGTTATTCTCTACTAATAGTTAATTAAAGACTGTATATAATGACTATTTTGCACATCCCTTTCAAGATTTTCTAAGGTTTATTGACATATCATATAGGCCTACACAACTATGGTGTAGTTATGCATTGAATGAAAAACTTGGGTCGCAAGTTCCTCAATAGTGCATTACAAGACATCTATCAATATTTGTGCATACCTCCAGCAATGTTAACTATGTTGAAGCACTTATTTTAACTGATATTATACATAATGTATTATACTCTTATAAGATGTATGTAGATATTTCATCTCCGGCCTTGTCAGGTATTGAACAATCAATAAATAAAGAACACAGAATTGTTAAATATAAAACACAGAATTTGTGTGATTATACTAAATGATTTACAAATAAACACCACTGCATATTTACAGTACAACTGTTACACATGCTGATGTAACGCAAATGTTCCAACTTGGGATCAATGAAGTATATCTTATCTTAAGCTGATCGATGGCTACTGCCATATTTGCAAAATGTGCCTCTGAACCTTGACAAGTGCATGTTTCAGGCTTATCAATTAATGTAATGTAATGTTATCAATTAACAACAGGAGGGGTCACAGACATAACACCAGCTGTTAAATAAAGCTCTTCTGACTTTAGCTGTCATGTGGGTATATATATTAATGCTGCCCATTATGGGCACAAGCAATTTTCACCCATTTATTAATTATATGTTTTAAATGTGAGTGTTCCTATCCCCTAAACCTCCAGGGATGTACACAGTTTAATACTGGCAACTTCTTATTATGGGAAATACGAAAACGTCTTTTAAAACTACAACTCCCAGTAGAGACGTGACATAGATAGAGACATGTTGCGAAACAGAATAGCCAGCATGTGTAGTTCTGGGGACGGGGTGGGGGAGGGGGGGACGCGGTGGACCCGTTCAAATCCAGTTTTGGACAGTCTGCCGTGGTTCCATCCCATTTCAAGTGCTGTTCGAGGCTTGGCGTAACCCTTGGAGCACACTCTCCAATCACAGAGCTTGAGGACTATCATGGGGTTTGTCAAACAGAGCACATGGTGTAGTCCAAACGATAGCTGGGGATTCTGGGTAGTGTAGTGTCTTCTGCCATCCTTTACTCTGAACAAATATTTGTTTCTCCGAATTGAAGGGGAAAAATACAAAAGCATTGCACACAATTAAACCAATCAATGTTGTGTAATTAACAAGGATAATCTGGTGTTTTTTAGTCGATGAGTAGTGCAGATATCACTGTAAAATCAATCGACAGTAAGGGGAATACTTACTTCCGGGTGTACAATTCTCCGTTATCCAATGAGAATGGACGCTCACATTGCCTTTAAGGGCAGCCGACACAAACGAATGCCGTGCTTCCATGAGCGTCATTACCTTGCTTTTAAAATCGTGCTGTGCAACACGAAAAAAAGGGGGAAATCGTGTTGGTGAACACGAATCAATAGATTAAAAATCGTGTTGGTGAACACGAAATGCCTTGAGACTGGGTTGAAACAATACACAGAGGTACGAGAGAATCCCATTTTCCAAAGCTGATATTTCTTGAGAGGAGGAGAAGGTCTGTTGGGATGTCTGCACACACAGAGAGATGAAGAAGAGAGGGCGGCAGGAAATAATTGTCACTTTTAGTTCTGTCGGAGCAGAGAGAACAGAGTGTCAGCGCTAACAGTCTGATCGGCACATGAGACAAAATGTACAATTGCCTTTCTGGCAGCTATGCTCTGTTTCCATGACAGGGTCCTGTAATGTACCTCACACACAGACACACACACACTTACACAGTTACACAAATGTATATCTAGGCCCTGGAGATGAGACGTGTGAATACATGATTGTTACGCGTACATTCAGAATTGCAGTGTGCAGATGTGTGTTTTGGTGGGAAAAGTATTGAATGTTAAGCTTGGACCAATGAGAACAGTACCTGTTTAAAGGAGGAACACACTACTTGCTGACATGATGTGTGTGAGTGTGTGTAAGTGGGGTGCTAAGGGTCACGGAGGACAACAAGAACATATTTATTTACTAAGTGTTTAGCTCTCCCTGTCCCGTTTGCAATATCAAAATAACTGGCCATTGACTGTCTTCTTTTAGTGGCACTGGTGACTTTTTAACCTGCGAGGTGTTGGGCTTATTTTATAAGGTATTATAATGACGCAGTTCCATTTAACACACAGTTGTGGTGAATGCTGACTGGCATTCATAAATGCACATTTCCAAATTGCAGTCGGTGTTGGTGAATCTTTCTCCAGGGGGGGCTCTACCAAAATGTAAGCAAACTTATACACAGACCCAAAACATATATTATATTACAGCCCAGGGCTAGCTCAAAGGCACACAGCACTTGATACAGTCTATTATTTTAGTGCCTGTTTTTGTCAACCTCCTTATTATGCCTACAGATCCTATCCTGTAGCCCTCATTGGACAGCTGTGTTTACTTACCTAAACACGGCTAGTCGCATAGCATCATCCATGTGGACTCTAGTTTGTTCATGTTTTTTTTTTATTTTTTATATGTGCTGTAAGTCACTCACATCTGTCTGGATCCATGCAGGGTCTAGTCCATAGACTGGTCTGATCCTGACGTTTGAAAAAGGAGGCAGGGGAAGCCAAATATAGCACTGGTGTTGCTACAGATAGTTAGCCTTCTTGCTAAACCAGCTCCTTGAAAAAGAGCGTGTATACTGCCTTCCTCTGTCCTTAACTCCTGCCTATGTCAGGCTGATCAGGTCCGAGCTCTTTTACTCTCAGCTTTCCCTCCAGTGTCCTCCTCTCAAAGGGTGTTTCTTTAAGTGATTAAACATCATTCTCCTTCTCCATATTCAGTATCTAGTTTTGTTTACACTCCGACTCCGTCTAACTCTCTCTCACTCAACGCCAATCACTCACTCTGGCGCTCCTGCTGCCCCCTAGTTGTTGGCGGTGTCAACAGCTGCTTTGTGAGCACCGAGCTGCTCCCATCTGTTTTACTGAAGAGCTGCTCCCATCTGTTTTACTGAAGAGCTGCTCCTATCTGTTGTACTGAATGTAGCAGGATAGACTGTTCAGCCCTATCACCACACGGGGCAACCTTTATAAAGAGGGGTCAGTGTCGCTCTTGCTCCCTCTTGCTCTTTGGCACAAAGGCCACTTCCGGGTTCCGCTGACGTGCTTTCTCCGCTGGCACTGGTGAGTTTGCAGTGGCTGCCGTTTGTTGTACACCTAGCATGAGAATTAGCCTAAATACTAAATGTATCGCTGGTTGTAGACCCTTGCAGGGATCCTGCAGCCCATGTCTGCTGCCGCTGTAAATGAAGCTCTCCTGCTGTGTGTTTGTCTGAACTTGGCCTGATCGGTAGGTAGACCTTCTGCTAGTATCATTCTTCCTGAATGTTCTTAACCTAGTATTGTTATCGTAACATCACCTTAAACTTAATGTCTGCTAGGCTCTGCGCTGGAAGCGTGATAAAGGACTGCTGTTTTGCTTCCACGTCTGTTTTGCCTCCACGTCTGTTTTGCCTCCACGACTGCTCTACTCTACGAGTGTCTTGCCTGCCTGACTGTTGCCTGGACGGCTGGTCTGCCCCATAGACTGTATATATAAAGGGTCTGCCCTCACTGCTGTGTCTGTCTGCACAGCCGGCTTGCCTGCCCTACTGTGCTTCAACGCCACACTACTGCCTGGCGGGTGTTGCTCTTGGCCTACATTGTCTGTACCAGCCTCTTGGTATCACTGTGCCTTTGCTCTTCATTACAGGGCCATATTTGAAACTTTGTTATCGCGGACTGTTCGATTAATCTCTGTTCATGATGAGTTATTTCATTGAGTGAAGTTGAGTTTTGTTTATTTAATTCAAGATTAAGTAGACTGTTAGGTTGATTTTAGTTTCTTTGGTTTAGTTTTCGACCCTGTTGCTTTAAATTTGTTTTGTTTATTTCAGTTAATATCAGTTACTTGAAATCAGTATTTTGTAGTATTCTTGACTTTTTATTGTCTTATACTTATCTTATGTGTTGGTCTGTGTATTAATTTGTGTTTACTGTTTATCCCAGTAATTGTTTCTTGTTTGCCCCTCTTAGTTGCTGAGAGCCAAAGGTGTGGTGCTGGTGTCCCCGGTGGTGGCTTCCCTCTTTGTGTGTCGTGCTGTGCTCCCCCCTGATTTGTGTTCCTTCGCGTGAGTGTGTAGTGATCACGGGTGCCTTAATTTACTTTGTTGGGATCCCTCTCACCCCTCGTCACCTCCATCCACTGGTAAGCCTCAGCATCCCTGAATTAAGAGTTCCCCCCTTTATTTTCAATGTGTATAATGATCTTATGGTGTTTTTAATGATATTTTAATGCCAGAAAAATAACATTTGATAAATTGGAACCACGTCTCCTGCCCCTCAGTATCACAAACCTGAATGCCTTGTTGGTACTTGGAATAATTATTTCTTTGGGTGCAATTCCCAAGGTGGCGTTGTCTGGCTTTTAGTTGAATAGGATTTCCAACAAACACCCCCCACGTGCCGCCACATGAAGAAACGAGCCATGTCTCTTCAAGCCTGAAGAACTGTGCCGGTTTTATGTGTAGAAACGATCTTCAATACTCCTATCTGTTGTATTGAAGAGCTGCACGCGCCACTTATAACGAGAGTCAATGGGCAAAGATGTCTGCGCGCCAAGCAGGAAACACATGACTTATCAGTAACTTTAGACATCGTAAAACTATTTTAATCTATATTTTATCGTAGATTATACATTTTACTGACACCAACTATATAATGTTAATAAAAAAAAAGTATAAAATTAGTAAAAATGTAAGTATTTTTTAATGACAATCTATAATGTGGGAAGAGGTGGGGCGGCGCCCCTAACGCCCCTATGGGCCGGCCGCCACTGGTTGATGCTGTTATATTTTATTCAGGAGTTCACCGCCAGCTGGCTGTCTTTGTATTCCTTTAGAGAATGGGTGCCCAACCAGTCGATCGCGATCGACCGGTCGATCGCGGGGAGATTCCCAGTCGATCGCGAGATGTGTCTAAAAATAGAACAACAATATTCTGTTTTATCGTTAATGTCCTATAACATAATCTTCCTGTGCCAGAATAATGCACTTGAACGCATCAAAGCTTTGTGATTGGCCGGCGTGACCCCATGTGTCGGGGCGTGGCTGGTGGGCAGTGGGCATAGTTCGCTGACGTTGTCCATGTCAACAGGAGTGACAGTCCGCACACACACAAGACCGCAATTATGGCAGAAGCAAAAAAGCCCAAAATATATCATTTTCACTCCGAGTGGGAGGATGATTATTTTTGTATCTATTCCAATTGAAAGTCCATCTGTCTCATCTGCAATGCGAGCGTGGCTTTATCGAAGAAGGGTAATTTAGGAGCGGAATTTCAAAACAGTGCACAAACGCTACGAGACAGAATTCCCTCCTAATTCTGCCCTACGCTCCCAAAAGGGGAGGGGCCTGAAAGGACAGCTAAATGCACAGCAGTCCATTTTCACCAGGCCCAACAACAAGAGCAAGGCTGCTCCAGAGCATCTTATTGTGTCAGAGCAAGGCTGCTCCAGAGCATCTCATCGGGTCAGAGCAAGGCTGCTACCATAGCATCTTATCGTGTCAGTCATGTTCTTGCGAAACACATGAAGTCTTTCAAAGACGGCGAAGTTGTGAAAGAAGCATTCCTGGAGGCTGCCGACGCGCCTTTGGGGACAGTAAACATAACAGTAGTATTTCAACAGGTTTTTGATATAATAAAAACTCAAGTTAGATACCGTTATTAATCAGCTGTAAGTTTTAGTTTGAACTTATTCATTATAATTATTGTACAAAATGGTATAAGAATGCAAACTTAAATTGATTATAGTCTATCATCAATTCACCCCCACAACACACTCCACTCTCACCAACTGTCTCTCAGAAATAAAAGCATGGATGCAAACAAACTATCTCCAACTGAACAGTGCCAAATCAGACATCATCATCATTGGCCCCCCATCCCGTATCAAAGACATCCAGAATTTCAACTTCACCATTGACAGCCACACTCTATCTCCCCCCCCTCACATCCGCAACCTCGGAGTCATCTTCGACAGTCAGCTCAAATTCAACCACCACATAAATCACATCACCAGGACAGCCTTTTTCCACCTCAAAAACATTGCCCGTCTCCGCCCATCACTCTCCTCCTCTGCTGCTGAAACCCTGATTCATGCATTCATCACTTCACGACTCGACTACTGCAATAGCATCCTCTACGGCATACCATCCAACCTAATCAATAAACTCCAACATATCCAGAACTCTGCTGCCCGCCTCCTCACCCACACCCGCTCCCGAGACCACATCACTCCCGTCCTCCAGATCCTCCACTGGCTCCCCGTCCGTCAAAGAATCATCTTCAAAGTCCTCCTCATTACCCACAAAGCCCTCAACAATCAGGCCCCCCCCCTACCTCACAGACTTGCTGCACCACCACGCCCCTTCCCGCTGCCTCCGCTCATCAGATGCCAACCTCCTATCCATCCCCACCCGCACCAATCACCGGACCTGGGGGGACAGAGCCTTCTCCGTCGCTGCCCCCTCCCTCTGGAACTCACTCCCCCCAACCCATCAGAGACTGCACTGACCTCACCACCTTCAAAAAACTCACAAAAACTCACCTCTTCAATCTGGCTTTTAATGTGTGATTGTTTACTATATATTTATTTGTTGTTCCTTCCTTTTCCCTTCACTATATCTGTAAAGCGTCTTTGAGCACCTGTAAAAGCGCTAACAAATTAAATATATTATTATTATTATTATTATTAATTCAGGTTAAGAAGCTAGTGTTGCTTGCATCCTATTTTAAAGGCATTTATTTTTATACTCCACTAAAATGCAACAAAAAAGGGTTTGATTCTATTAATTTTGTCTTTTTTATTGCACTTTGGCAGCAGATTCTTGTGTAGCTTCAGATCTGAGTTGTCTTATTAGTAAGACTAATTTATACTTTTGTAGCAACTATTTTTATATAATGGCAAACAAAGGGTTCAGAGTCTTTTCTTTTTTCCTGTAGCACATGTGGCAGCACTGTTCAATGTTTCTTGAAAACATTACCCACTGTAGTGACGTGTGCATAAACTCCAACTCTGTATCAACAACACTGTTGGGTAACTTCAGTTAAATACTTGTATGTGTGTAGATTAGAAAGAGGTAAGATAAATGATCTGCAGTATTTTATGAAGTATTAATCGTACAAAGGTTAGTTTTATACAAGTAGAAGTGTGCATTTACCTGGTAGTAGGCTGTCAGTAATGGCTACGCCTCTCTATTTGGACTGGTAGATCTCGGTAGACTGGCAACTTTAAAAGTAGCTCTCGGTTCAAAAAAGGTTGGGCACCCCTGCTTTAGAGACAAGTTTAATGTGGGCAGTGCAAACACTGCAAACCTCATTACATTGTATTTAGCTGAGGCTTTTATCCACAGTTACTTACATTAATACATTAAACCATGAAGATACAAACGCAAGAAGCAAGAAACCTACAAATACTTAAGTTTTCAATAAGCCACATTTTAAATGCTACTGCATTGGCTTCAACTAAGCTAATATTTTGAAGTGCAGACATTTTTTATTTGTTATGGCCAAGGTCTTTCTGTGATTCGGAGCTGGTTCCATTTTCTAGCCATGTGTTTGTTGAGGGGGACCTGGGTCCCGCTTACAATGAGGAAGAAGAGTGTCGATTTGGCTGATGGGGAGCAAAGTGCACGTGCTGGTTGTATGGTTTAACCACGCCCTGGATGTTGGAAAGGCCTGATCCATTCACACCACGGCAGGACAGTACCAGTGTCTTGAAGCCTCATACAACCTCCTTTAAAAACAATCATTTATACTGTATGTCAGACTGTCTCATGAAGCTGGAGCATGCACAGTCTGCAAGCTTGCTAAGCGTGCACCAAAACTCCCGCATTCACAGGCGGTGTGCTGCAGGCCGACGGTCCATGCAGACCCACTGTGAGGATTGCATTTAAACTGCTTATGATCAGCGCTGTCCTCTGTGTGACAACAATGTGTGACTATCTGAAACACTCTTTTATTGATTTGAGTTGTTTTATTTACTTTTTTCTATGTCTTTTTCATACAGAGACATAGACTTCCATCGGGCCAGTCGGAGCGTCTGTCATCATGTCTGTTTCCCTGTCTTTCTTAAGCAGTGAGAAGACAGGCTGTCTGCTCCCACTGACTGTAATTACAGGCACTGTCACCTAGCTGTGCTGGCCCACTATTAACACACACACACACACACACACACACACACACACTTTCATAAAAGTAAGCATGTTGAGAACACGGATTGCGAAAATATACCGGTCATGTCCACAACACACAAACTGATCCTGCTGTAACAACAAGTGCACATTACTGATGCAATATGGTTGAGACCATTCGGGTTTATGCTAGAAGAGGGGTGCAAGGAATAGTCTAAGTAGTGGGGGAGTTTAATACACTAAAGGTGTGAAAATTCTCTGGCGTTATAATATCAGCGCGGCCGCGGTCAGATCAAAATGTCTCCGAATGCAATTTGAATAGACCTACAGCCAATCAGAGCAACGAAACGTTGGGTCTGCGCAGGGGCGGATCTACCGGGGTGGCATGGGGTGGCAGCTGCCACACTAAAGAGTGGCGTTTTCTCCCGGAGGCCAAGGGAAGCCAGGCTTCCCCTGTTTTTTCGGATTGTAGTTATAATTTAAATAAATAAATAAAAACACTTTGTTTCGTTTCAATAACTCTCCCTTGCTGTGTGTTGCTGCCGGCCCGTCTCTCCCCCATTCTCATTGAGTATTTTACAAAGAGTGAAACAAACAGCGCCCCTCTAGATGTTATGGTGAAACAGTAGATTGCACTCACTGTTGCGAGAGGAGGCCAGCCAAATCTGGCTTCCCTTGGTGAAAAAAAATGGAGGGATTGACCAATCAGATGAGGCTCACAGGATGCCCCTGCCAACCTGTGATTGGTCAGGGCCATGCCAAGGGAAGCCAGAGGCGGCTGGCTTCCCTTGCCTCACAATCCAATCAAATCGCATCAACTTAGTGTTGCAGTGACGAGTCCTAAAATCCGGAAGTAAGCTGCTCTCGGTTTCCCTCGACAGAAAGCAATGGGAGTTCTCCATAGGATTTTGGAAAATAGCTCGAAATAAGGTCAGTGTAAAACGAACCTGTTAGATAAATGCACGTTGGGTTCAGTCGGATAATAACCACATGTCTACCCTACTTTTATAATTTTTGAATCATAAATCGAATCGATAGAAGATAGATAGCGTCACTGCACCACTCTCACCGCCGTTAGAAAGTAGCAAGCAACTGAAGCAAGTGCAATTAATATGGAGGGTGGAGATTTGGAGTATTTACTCAAAAATAATTGTACTAAACTTCCGCTACAGCAGCAACAACAAATACAATCTGATGACAGGCCAATGCCCAAACTGGAGCTGTGTACAGAGAGGAAAAAAGGAGCGAATCGGACGTAAAACGTTAAAGGTCTCCTGATTTAGTTTGTGAATGAATGCTTATTAGAGTTTCGGCTGGAGAGTGCGTGCGGACCTGTCGGTTAGATAACAGGCGTGTGTAAGTCCTGCATCTGATACAAATGTGTGTAAAATGATACCGGGTGCTGTAATCACTCATCTGGTTACGTTATTATATTGACCACCACACCCCCAACCCAAAAGAAAGGACGTATTATTGGCTTCCCCTAATTTTTTTCCCACGCCACGCTACTGACCCTAAAACACATCCTTGCCACCCCAGTTGGCAGCTTTGTTTTGAAATAAAAGTTGTGGCTCATCAGACATTTATGAGAAAAAACATTCCGGAAGTGCTCCAGGCCTCTAGGGGGCGCGCTACGTGGAACAGATTGATGTCTGACCAGACAGAGAGAACGAACAAGAGTGCTGGAAATCGTGAGGAAAGAAAATTCATTTAAGTGGAGAAAGATATAAGAAGGTAAGTTTTGTTTTTATACATAGAGCGTCATATTTATATAGCTAGCGTTAGCGTGCCTAACTACTACACCAGCTGAGGAGAGCTTCACGTGAAGAGAAGATAAAGTGAGGGAAGAACATTGTTAAAAGAGATGACAAATCAAGTGCAGGCAAATAACACAGGCCATAGTGAGTACTGCGGAAAAAGGACATTTGAATTCTTAGCAGTTTGTTTATATGTATGTATTTGTGTATAGATGTTGCAACTATACAGAGCTTTAGCAATTGCCTGTAACTATGGTCATGCTAATAAAGCTATTGAATTGAGAGAGAAAGAGAGAGAGAGAAGTGACAACATGTGAAGAGGGACAAAGTAATGACAGGAGAGTAGTGTGCATTAGACATGCTCAAGAACAAATATAGAGAAGACATTCAAGGAGAGACAAAACACAGATTCAACGGTAAACATGAGGTATCTTTCTATTTATTTAGCTAACCACTATTTAGACTGTGTTTTTGATTGACTTGATTAAATGGATTCACTACTTCAATGTATGTCTTTTCAGGCTGCCATGTTTTGTCCTTTCTGTGGCCAACATCTGGGGACAGTTCAAGTGTTCTGTGGCTCCTGTGGCAAACATGTACAGTTTGTGGCAGAAGTTGAACACAACAGTAAGTTCACTTTTTTTTATTGTATCTGTTTCAAATGCAAGAAATAAGCAACACACTACTCTGTTTAGAATACTAATTGGCAGATGCATACACTAGTTATCAGCATGAAGGACACATTTTTTCATTGTCTGTTTATGTGAAATATGTAGAAGCCATCATTAAATTGTAGACCAACGCATGATTAAATACACAAAACAGCTTATATTATACATTCATAATTGTGTATTAGTTCTATCTTTATAGAGAACATTTAGAATCAGATTGTGAGACAGTGAGCGGCTGGAAAGTCACACCATCATGGGGAACAAATAGTTGCTGACGTGATGTTTTCTTCATTCTCAAGCGTTCCATAAGGAGGGTCAGGAACTCACACTTGGGACCACCAGTGTCCACTCCATCCTCAGTGTGTCCCTCATCATCAGTGAACTTAACTGACATCTCATGAGAGGGGTCGAATGAGGCACCTTTGAAGCCGCGGATTGCTCCATCCCACACATTGGCTCTATTAATACTGAACCTGCTGCAAGATGTAGTTGTTATTTTTGCAGAGAGTTCTGCCACAATGTGTGCCGCAGTCAGGTGTTCTGTGCTGGGAAAGACAAAGTGATGTATTGTAATATTAAATGATGAAGCTAATAAGATTTACAGTATAGAATAGAACAATTAAGTGGCAATAGTAACAATTAATACCTTTGCTCCATTTTGTCTTCTGGCTCAGACTGGCTATCAATAATGAGAAGTGCATACACATGTGTGTATTTGCTGCAGTGAGAAGACAGTTGAATAATTACTTTCAAATACATAATATATGCATGACAGTCATATTTACAAAAGGATGTCGATCCTCTTCCTGTTTTTCAATACATTGGGTTCTAAACTGACAACAGCACTTTGTCATACTCCTGCACAATCCTTGTAAACATTTGAAATGGATGCAACAAACAATATCTGATCTTTGAAAAATATTTGTGGGTGTTTTTTGCATCGTCTTCACTAAGATGTCAGATGTTGTGGGTGTCATTTGGAAATGTATGAAAGTATAATTGTTCTGCTTCCTGGCAATGTTACCCACTGTGATTGGAGGCTATACAAATGTAAATATAAAGATACACACCAAACAACTGTGTCACGATGCAACTGTCAACCTTGTTTACCTATAGAAGTGGTTCTGACCCGGGGCAGACTGGACCTCTTCCTGGAATGGGGTTGGTGCTCCATCCTATTTTTACCCAGGAAATAAGTGCAGTTGATCAAATGACAGTGTCATTAGCATTTCATGTTCACAAATTCAAACCTACATGGTATAATTACATGTTTAATTAGTCTTACCCGATCAGACGCTGGTTCTGTGGGCCTGAGAGGTCTGATAAAGGTAAACAACACATATATTCAAACTACTGTACTGTTAAAACATTCTGCTTCTTGTGGCACAAAATAATATGTTAACAATGTTTTATTTTACCCTGGCAAACTGTTGTCCATTCGTGGAGTGCTCACTTTTGGAACATTTGGAATGTCTCACACCGACATACACACAAATGACTGACTGAAATAATAGATTCACTTTAATTAAGAATAAATCCAAACTGACCAAGGTACAGTATATTGTTGACCATCCTTTAACTCTCACGTTAGGATTTACATTGGGGCAACCAACTCCTCTCTGCACCTATAAAATATCTATATGATGTCAAGAGTTACATTTAGGTGCACAGTGCTGTCTCTTGACTTACAAGCTCTTTTACCAAACAAGCTAACGCTAGCTGGGTAAATATGACGCTCTTTGTATCAAAACAAAACTTACCTTCTTATATATCGACTTTCTCCACTTCGATCAACTTTGTTTCCTCCGCCTTCAATTTGCAGCACTCTTGTTCGTTCTCTCTATGTCTGGTCAGACATCAATCTGTTCCACGTAGCGCGCCCCCTAGAGGCCTGGAGCACTTCCGGAATGTTTTTTTTTTTTGTGTGTGTTTTGGGATTTGTACGTGCTTTGGACTTTGCATATCGTTTTGATATTTGCAGCGTTTTTTTGTTGCTTTTGTTTTCGGGGTTTGTGTGTTGTATTTAGTTTGCATCATTTCTGTAAATGCAGCGTTTTTTGGTTGTATTTGTTTTCAGGGTATGTTTGTTTTTCATTTCAGGATTTGCAGCTGTTTCCTGCTAATGTCTGCGTTTTTGGCCATTGTTCCACGTTTGCTCCTGCTGGCCACCATACGCTCTCCCTCTCTCACACACACTAAATGCGCTATTTCCGCACACACACACACACACACACACACACACACACACACACACACACACACACACACACACACACACACACACACACACACACACACACACACACACACAGAGCCGAGCTTGAATGACACAAGCACACTTTTATTTCCATGCAACTCATGTCGTCCTCTCTAGTGTCATGATAAGGTTCACGTAAAGCACGGTTAATGTATTATATTAGGACGTAGAATTGTCCGGGGCTACAGAAAAAACATTCGGGGCAGGCCAAAATATTATTTTACCAACAATGTGGAATTTATTGGCTACATATTACACAGATTATGCACAGCGGGAGCAGCAATAACCGTCAAATAATAATTCAGACAGGGGAGCTCCACACCGCCTGCCTGCCGCTAGTGGGTGCTGCAGCACCCTCAGCACCCCCCTTCCCGCGCCCATGCCGAGTGCCGTTTTATTTCATACAGTTCAATTTTGATTGAGACAGTGAAATAATCTAAATCTCACGCGTGGCGTTTCATTGTCAAGGGGAGCGATTGTTAGAAATTAAAATCAATGTTTAATAGCATAATGTAGCTTAAACATACCGTCAGTTTAAATGCTATTTTATTCTGGAAAAAACCGGAAGTTCTCAATACCAAGCTTTTATTCTGAAAATCCTTCATGACGACATCCGGGACTACCTTCCATTAGTATCACTAAAGTGGCTATTGACGCCGTTAACATGTATTGCATATAAAGTTATGAAAGAGTTAAGGAAGAGAAAAGGCGTGTTTAGATATATTGAATGTACAATGTCTGTATCGTCTGATATGCGTAACAACGGACATTAAAACGTTGGAGAGCCGGCCTGCAGTGAGGAGCCAGCAGAGGATATAAATACAGCGGGACCTGAGGGGTTCGGCCTCTTTCGTCACCTGGCAGAGCCAGAAACACAGCTGCTTTTCTGTCGAACAATATTCTGTTTGTAACATTACCGCGCCTTTATTTTAATTAAAGTACCAATTTGAAACCATCTCAGAGACTCCATTTAGTCTCCTTTTTAAGCTTCTCTCCTGGACGCGAGAATTATTACACGGATAACACGATATAGCGTGTATGTAATTGCATTGCAAATACTGACTTGAGCCCCACCACTGTATGGGTTAGCCCTACCATAGATTACCCAACAAAAATACTCTGACGCCGCCACGGAGGCTAACTAATACAAAGTCAAACAGTATCAATTTCATTAAGAACTAATGGTAAAATTGTGGTAAACTAATGGTAAAATTAACCTGGCCGGCTTAGGGAATTCTTTTTTGTTGCCATTAGTTCTTTGTGAGATTGATCCTGTTGGACTCAGTACTAGTGACACTACCCCCACAAGTACTATGAAGTACTTATTGTGTACTTTTCCAGTAATCCTCTGTCAATGTCCCCTCCTGAGTACAATAATGCATGTTTTTCTTTTAATAAGCGTTAAAAAACCTTTCTTCCTGAGACTGATATTGTTGGACAGAGTATTTTAAGAGGATATGGTGGACATTTTAAGAGGATATGGTGGACATGATATCAGCAATACTTCCAGTCAGTACTCCCGGCAGCAGCATTTGTGTGCAACTCGATTTTGACAGGATAACAACTGGTGACTTCTAGAATTGTGTGAGTAACATTCTGTTTTTGGACTTCTCTGTTTCAATGTGTGTACTCTGTATAAATGCTCTGTAGTTGATCTGACTGAAATTGTGATTTTAAATCTCAAAACCGCTACAGTATCTGTCAGGCAGAAACTTGGGACAAGTAATTTGACTGAAAACTTAAAACTGAACTAACTGACTGCAAGGGTTAACTTTGATTTAAACATTTGTAGAATACTAAGAGCTTTATTGAGTAGGTGTAACTGTATTAAGGGTTACACTCATAACTTTATAACTTAGGGTTTAATGTAATTGTAAAACCATTGGGCCACTGAAAAGACACAATAACAACTCAGGAGGGAGCCAGTCGCGATTGAGGCCCATCAGCTCTGATCTGCGGCCACTTCCCCCCCAGAAACGATATTTAAATCTCATCCTGATCACTGACCTGCCAGTGTGCAACTCGATTTTGACAGGATAACAACTGGTGACTTTTAGAATTGTGTGAGTAACATTCTGTTTTTAGACTTCTCTGTTTCAGTGTGTGTACTCTGTATAAATGCTCTGTAGTTGATCTGACTGAAATTGTGATTTTAAATCTCAAAACCGCTACAGTATCTGTCAGGCAGAAACTTGGGACAAGTCATTTGACTGAAACCTTAAAACTGAACTAACTGACTGCTAGGGTTAACTTTGAATTAAACATTTGTAGAATACTAAGAGCTTTATTGAGTAGGTGTAACTGTATTAAGGGTTAAACTCATAACTTTATAACTTAGGGTTTAATGTAATTGTAAAACCATTGGGCCACTGAAAAGATACAACAGCAACTCAGGAGGGAGCCAGTCTAGATTTCCTTTTGAGGGCCACCAGCTGCAGTGAGTTAACTAATTAAAGGGGCGTGGCCCCACAGCTGTGAGAACTCAGCAATCAGGTGTCCATTTTAGGTAGCACTTTCCTGGAGCGTCAGACAGACGAAGACTGACAAAGACAATAGAGTCCTGCGGGAGTCAAAGACTGACAAAGACAATAGAGTCCTGCTGGAGTCACGAGGGTGGCAAAGAGGAGGCAAATCCTACTTTGATTGAGCTAAGTACCGCTGGTGTTTTATTTATTTGGTTGTTTAGCCCCTCATGCTATAATCATGTGTATTTTCTCCATTCCTGTTTATGTGTCTTCTCGCAATTATCACTGGCCCCGTGTATCTCGTAATCGATATAACCGGCCTGCTCTCGTCTATCCCACATGCTCCACTGACATCCAACATCTAGTTTCAGGTGGCCTGTGGAACTGCCAGTCAGCTGTTCCTAAGGCTGACTTCATCTCTGGCTACGCTTCCCTGCAGTCTCTGGATTTCCTTGCTCTCACTGAGACCTGGATTACTCCATCCAACACATCCACCCCAGCAGCTCTCTCCACAGCATATTCCTTCTCCCATACACCCAGACACACTGGCAGAGGAGGTGGCACTGGTCTCCTGCTCTCTCCCAAATGGAGCTTTTCCCTCTTCAAGCTACCTAACTTCACTCCTTCCACCTTTGAATTCCATGCCGTCACAGTAACCCATCCTATACAATTAACCATTGTTGTTCTCTACCGTCCACCCGGCGCCTTGGGGGACTTCTTGGAGGACTTCTTGGAGGAATTAGATAATCTCCTCTCACACATCCTTGAAACTGGCCCTCCCGCTGTACTTCTCGGAGACTTCAACCTCCAGACAGGGAAGATAGACGAACTAACATCTCTGTTAACCACCTTTGCTTTCTCACTGTCTCCATCCCCACCAACTCATAAAGCTGACAATGTCCTTGATCTCATATTCTCAAGGAACTGCACTACTTCTAACCTCTCTGTAAACCCACTCCACACATCCGATCACTTCATCATTTCATTCTCTCTACCCCTTTCCAAACATAACGAACTAATCTCTTCTCATCCTGCACCTGTCCGCCGTAACCTTCGTTCCCTCTCCCCCTCTACCTTTGCCTCATCGGTGCTCTCAGCCCTCCCTTCCTCTGACTCGTTCCAACTCCTACCTCCAAACTCTGCTGCAGAAACTCTCCTCTCTACTCTCTCATCCTCTCTGGACTCTCTCTGTCCTCTCACATCTCGGCAGGCTCGTCAGTCCCCTCCTGCTCCCTGGCTAAATGACGCACTGCGTGCTAATAGAACCGTCCTTCGGGCAGCAGAGCGGAAACGGTGGAAATCTACAGGCCTGTCTCTCTCCTCCCGTTCCTGTCTAAAACACTAGAACGCGCTGTCTTTAAACAACTCTCCTGTTATCTCCATCAGAACAACCTTCTGGATCCGCACCAGTCTGGTTTCAAGGCAGGTCACTCCACAGAAACTGCCCTCCTTGCTGTCACTGAGGAACTGCACACTGCTAAAGCAGCCTCCCTCTCCTCTGTCATCATCCTTTTGGACCTGTCTGCTGCATTCGACACGGTGAATCATCAGATCCTCCCTCGCACTCTCCAAGAACTTGGAGTTTCAGGCTCTGCACTTTCCCTCATCACCTCATACCTCAAAGACCGCACCAACAGGGTTACTTGGAGAGGGTCGGAGTCCGACCCTTGTCAATTAACTACAGGGGTCCCTCAGGGCTCTGTTCTTGGTCCCCTCCTCTTCTCCTTGTACACAAACTCGCTCGGATCTGTCATTAGCCCTCATGGTTTTTCATACCACTGCTATGCTGACGACACCCAATTAATTCTGTCCTTTCCCCGCTCAGAGAGCCAGGTCGTCGCACGCATCTCTGCTTGTCTAGCTGACATCTCTCAGTGGATGTCTGCTCATCACCTCAAGCTCAGCCTTGACAAGACTGAACTGCTTTTCCTTCCGGGAAAAGATTGTCCCACTCTTGACCTGACAATCAACATCGGCACCTCTGTTGTTTCCCCGACTCAGACTGCAAGGAATCTGGGTGTGATCCTAGATAACAACCTGTCCTTCACTGCAAACATAGCTGCTACAACCCGTTGCTGCAGATACACGCTTTACAACATCAGGAGGATACGTCCCCAGCTGACCCAGAAAGCGACGCAGGTTCTGGTCCAGGCTCTCGTTATCTCACGCCTAGACTACTGCAACTCCCTCCTGGCTGGTCTACCTACATGTGCCATCCGACCTCTGCAGCTCATCCAGAATGCAGCGGCTCGTCTGGTCTTCAACCTTCCTAAATTCTCCCAAACCACGTCGCTCCTCCGCTCCCTCCACTGGCTTCCGGTAACTGCTAGAATCCACTTCAAGACAATGGTACTTGCATACCATGCTGCGAATGGATCTGGCCCTTCCTACATCCAGGACATGGTTAAACCGTACACCCCAGCACGTGCACTCCGCTCTGCATCAGCCAAACAGCTCGCTGCACCCTCGCTGCCAAGGGGACCCAAGTTCCCATCAGCAAAAACACATGGGTTTGCTATCCTGGCTCCAAAATGGTGGAATGAGCTCCCCATTGACATCAGGACAGCAGATAGCTTACACACCTTCCGGCGCAGACTGAAAACTCATCTCTTTCGACTCCACTTCGAGCAATAGAACTATTAACAAAGCACTTATATACTAATAAAGGACTGGCTTACCTAAAGCCAGTTGAGTAGCACTTTAAATGTTTTTGCTCTATGAAACCTGATGTACTTATATGATTCTATTTTCTTCAAGTTTGTATTTTGTTGGTCGAACGCACTTATTGTAAGTCGCTTTGGATAAAAGCGTCAGCTAAATGTAATGTAATTTATACAACTTGGAAAGTCTTTAGAATCTGGCCTGGATAGCTGGTCTATCCTTCAGCACACTGACACACTCTGTCACATGGTTGCCCTCTTATGATGCTGCTGTCTTTTAATATATAATTATTCCTCTGCTGCTAATTTGTTCCTCGCAGATTCTTCAGTCTCATCAGCCTCATCCTTCCATCAGTCCCAGTCAACGCCTCCAGCACACTTCCAGTGTCTGACTCCATATGATATTGTCCTGATGCTGTAAGGGTGATGCCCCATGATCACAAAATGATCTCTCTAGAGTCTGAGCGCCAAGGACCCCATATTATGTTTGTCATTAATGTTACATCATCCATTATAACATTTTTCTTTCCTTTTACTCTTCTCTTAACTGAATAGCCCTGTCTTTAAGTATAATACAATGTAAAGTCCTTTTCCTGCACCATTTTAAGGCTTCAAAACAGGCATTTTTACTGTATGTGTGTTTGGAGAAATGACACAATCAATGGCCCAGAATTGTACTTTATAAACTCTGAATCTTGTGGTGCTTGAACAAATACACACTGGCTAAGCCGGCCAGGTTATATATATGGCTTTTTTGGAGCCCTTTTTTGCAATATTTATTCAAATGTCACTAGTTATTTAAACAAACCACTATCTGAGGATAACAAGCAACCATAAAACACCCTTTATCTAGAGAGCCATTGAAGCCATGAAGAATGTATCCTTCCACAAATCTTTTCATCTGCTGTAATAATAATAAAGTTGACACGTGTTTTCAAATTCAAGTTAAGGCACTATCTGTGCAGAACATTACAAATATTCTTCATTTGCAGTATTTTATTTTAAAAGTGTTCAGAAAGACTGCATCAATGTATATCTATATATATATCTATATAATATCAATAGTGTTCAACCAAAGTCAATTTAAATAGCGGGCAAGACTTTCCAAGGTGTAAAATGCTACTGACTGGAAGTATTGCTGATACCATGTCTACCATATCCTCTTAAAATACTCTGTCCAACAATATCTCATGTCTCATGAAGAAAGGTGTTTTAACGCTGATTCAAAATAGCAGAGAAACATGCATTCTTGTTCTCAGGAGGGAACATTGACAGAGGATCACTCAAAAAGTACTTCATAGTACTTGTGGGAGTAGTTTCACTACTAGCCTACTGAGTCCAACAGTGTCAATAACACAAAGGACTAATGGCACAACAAATAATAACAAACTCGAGAGACGGCTGAGTTGACCGCAGTGCAGAATCGCTGTATAGTTTAAATCTCCAAACAATGTTGTCCATTTTAGACATAGGCCTATTATATTTACAGCCCTTAGTAACATTCATTTTCTGGGCTCAATATGTGTCTTGGCTGTTTTCGTTGTGAAAACAAATGGACCGTAGATACACGGATTGACCGTCCTCATCTGCGCTCTTATTTTGTAAGGTAACTTCCGGTAGCAGAATATGAAAAAACGGTAGTTTTTTTGTTTCTGTTTTCTAGTGATTTTATTTTTTGTTTTGAGAAGTAGAAAATGAAAATCATCCCGTTTTTTAAGTTTAGTAAATCCCTTTTTTGACCATGATAAAGAAAAACGCCTTGTATTTCAATTTTGGTTTTTCAATTATAAGACGAAAATCAAATATCCAGTCGTTTTTTGTTTTTCAATATGCATTTGTGAAAAGAAAATCCAATGACCAAAACATACACTGACCCAACACACAGGTTTATCATTGCTTTGAGAAAAAAGATTATTAATTTACCCCTTTTAGAAGTGAAAATATAGTCATTTGTTCTGGGAATGTCATTTTCGAGCCTGAGGCCTGAAAAACAGGCTCGGGGCTTAACTGGTTAAGAAACCTATTTATGTGTTTTACAGAGTTTAATGCACAGAACCGCCCCAGCACCATTTCCCTGGCAGGATTGAGCTGAGTTGGAAAATAACTCTGTGAAAGTATGCCTTGTTTTTAACTCTTTCATTTGATATTGAGTTGGTAAATGAGGCTGGCAACTAACATGTTATGTTTGTTTCCTTTTCAAAAGGACCAGGCCAGCCACTGTCCTATAGTGTTTTTTTGTATTTTCTTGTTCATTTTCTTCATGTGCAGTTTATGGCAATATAATCGTTTTATTGTTTGTGTCTTAGGTTGCGCTCCTCTTCTTCGGTGGCGTAGGCCTGGGCCCATGTGGAAAGCTGACTGCCTTCAGTGTAGGGACTGCACGGTGTGACACTTCCTTTTCTGTATGCTTAATATCTCACTGTTATTATTTTATAGAGATTGTGGTTTGAATATTGCATGCGTTTGTTGTTTTGGTGTGTGGCTTTTCTTGTTTTTGTCCCTCACGATTAGCAGGCACTGCAACCCAGCGGACCAGGCCTGCCCAACTGAGGAGGGTAACTTACACTGAACAAAAATATAAACGCAACGCTTTTGCTCCCATTTTTCATGAGATGAACTCAAAGATCTAAAACATTTTCTATATACACAAAATAACCATTTCTCTCAAATATTGTTCACAAATCTGAAAAGATCTGTGATAGTGAGCACTTCTCCTTTGCCGAGATAATCCATCCCACCTCACAGGTGTGGCATATCAAGATGCTGATTAGACAGCATGATTATTGCACAGGTGTGCCTTAGGCTGGCCACAATAAAAGGCCACTCTGAAACGTGCAGTTTTGCTTTATTGGGGGGGTCTGGGGGGGTCCGAAAACCAGTCAGTATCTGGTGTGAGGGGTAGGGTTAGGGTAATGTTGTGAATCGAGTGGCCTGTGTTCGTCGTCCATAACATACGCCTGCCCATACCATAACCCCACCACCACCATGGGCCACTCGATTCACAACATTACCCTAACCCTACCCCTCACACCAGATACTGACCCCCCCAATAAAGCAAAAATGCACGTTTCAGAGTGGCCTTTTATTGTGACCATTCTAAGGCACACCTGCGCAATAATCATGCTGTCTAATCAGCATCTTGATATGCCACACCTGTGAGGTGGGATGGATTATCTCGGCAAAGGAGAAGTGCTCACTATCACAGATTTTTTCAGATTTGTGAACAATATTTGAGAGAAATGGTTATTTTGTGTATATAGAAAATGTTTTAGATCTTTGAGTTCATCTCATGAAAAATGGGAGCAAAAACAAAAGAGTGTTGCGTTTATATTTTTGTTCAGTGTATACGTGTTGAATTATATTTGCCATTTTAACACTTTACATGAATTGACATTTTAAACTGTTTCCAATACAACACAAGGGTAATACCAAGCGTCTGAATTAGCACAAAGCGAAAAAATGCTAACGCACTTAGCACAGAACTCATGGTAGAAATATTGTATTACTTATCGGATCTGCGCAAAGATATCAAATGAAAGCTGAGATTCCACAGATTCTAGAGGTATAAGTATCATCACTGTGACCAGAACTCAGGGCAGCGAAGGCAAAACCAGACAACATACATCCATCCAGGAACATCACCTTCCGTAATTTATGCTCTGTTGATCCCCAGCAACTCTCCGACCTGCTGTCCTCTACTCTCCCCCTGGACTCGAACCTCAGCTCACCCGATGAACAACTCAACCACCTTAATTCCACCCTACTCGCCTCCCTCAACAGCCTGGCCCCCTTCAAAAGGAAAAATGTCAATTTTAAAACCTCCTCACCCTGGTTCACCCCTGACTCCGTAAGCTGAAGCAAACCGGCGCCAGCTTGAACGCCTAACCATGAAATCATCCCTCACAGTTCACCATGAATCCTACAAACTCCATCTCACTACCTACAGAGACGCCCTCACTGCTGCAAAAACTGCTTACCTCTCCACCATCTTTACCGACCCCTCCCATAACCCCAGGACCCTATTCTCCACCGTCAACAAGCTCCTCAAACCCCGTGCTGACACCCTCCCTTCCTCCACTTCCAATTCATGCAGTTCATTCCTCTAGTTTTTCTCTGACAAAATCACTGCCATTAATCTCTCCCTATCCGCTGCATCTGACACACATACATCTCCCCCAACATCCACCGCCACAATTTGTCCCCCCATCTCCCTGGACCTCCCGAGCCCTCCTCCCCACGGCCGTCCTCTCCCAGTTCACTCTGGTTACCCCCCCTGAAATACTGAAACTGATCAGCTCCTCCAAACCCACAACCTGCTCCCTTGAGCCTCTACCCACCCCACTACTGAAGTCCTGCCTCCCCGTCCTCTGCCCCTACCTTGTCAACCTTTTCAACTCCTCCCTGTCCCAAGGAACAGTTCCCTCTGCCTTCAAAACTGCTGCTGTCACTCCCATCCTCAAGAAACTCGGTCTGGATCCCTCCTCCCTCAGTAATTACCGTCCCATCTCCAACCTCCCCTTTCTCTCAAAAACAATAGAATGCATCATCTCCAAACAACTCCACCGCCATCTCCAAACCAACCAGCTTTTTGAACCCCTTCAGTCTGGTTTTCGTCCCCACCACAGCACAGAAACGGCCCTCATCAAAGTCCTCAATGACCTCCTCACCTCTGCTGACACCGGTTCCCTCAAAATCCTCATCCATCCTCCGCACTCAGGTGGCTCCAGTTCTACCTCTCTGTCAGATTCCACTTCATCTCCCTCAACAACCACTCCTCTGCCACAGCTTCAGTCACCCAAGGTGTTCCCCAAGGCTCAGTACTCGGCCCCCTCCTCTTCATCATCTACATCCTCCCCCTGGGTCAGATTCTCCGCCAATACAACCTGGACTTTCACTGTTACGCTGACGACACGTAGATTTATGTGTCGTCAGCGTAACTATTTTATAATAGATACATTTTAAAAGTAAAAACACGTGATTCATTCAAAGAGCAGTTTGTGCAGAGATAACAGTGCCAGGTTCAGCTGGAGCTGGTCGTAAGCAGCACTAAAGGACTGCGGTCACACTAGGCCGCTTATCTAAATGTTTTTGTGTGAAACAACCATAAAGCACAGCCAACTTTTCCAGAAATAATAAAATAGCATTGAAACACACACAGAGCAGGGCTCAGGGGCCATTAGCTGCTGTTAGGGTGCCATTCTCTGGTCCATCTGTTCACTGTGGAGCCATGGGAGTCCTTGCTCTGCTACAGAGTGTTTAATGGCACCCTGAATGCCACTCTGTTATGCCTTCCGATGTTCCTGTGAATGTGTGCACATGCCTTTTATTCTCTCCATTAAAGCCCCATGCATCTCAGCACTTAAAATCTGCAAGAGGCTTTATGAAAAGAGCTTCATGTTTGCATGAATTGCATTATGATACTAATTACCCCGTTCACTGGCTCTCCCTGAGCCAGTGAACTCACTGTGGAGCGAGCTGCACTAAAATAAATGCCCATGTTAACAAGGTCTCACATCCAACATTAACATTTTATCTAAAATAAGTAAAACACCTTCAGAGGGGAGGTAACTCAACTATTTTACAACATTGTTCCAAAAGTTATTAGAAACAGTATTTGAAGAAGGGAGGATAATCCAAATCAGTGCTCAGTGCTGGAAGGCATGTCAGTATGAAGAGCAAATACAAAGGCATTCGGGGTATCATTAGCAGATCATTTTAAACCACATAAACATTACAAACAGCAGCTATAAGGCAATGAAAGAAATACATAATGGTACTGCCCAGGGGTGTTTCCTGGACCTGGAAACATTTGGGGCTTAGCGGGCGGTGGTGGCGAAGTCGATAGGGACTTGGCTTGGCAATTGGAAGGTCACCAGTTCAAGTCCCGGCAAGACCAAATAGGTTGATTGTTCAAGCCCTTATTACCAACACGTTCTCACTCCCAACCCGTCACATATTGACGGACGGTCAGGGCCCCTCCCCGTCACTTTATTACGGACAGGCCCTTGAGAGTCAGTTTTCAACGGGCAGGGCGTCCCATAGACCTCCCATAGCGTTGATAATAGACGCCATGTGAACGCTCCCCGGCAAATGCTCTACCCCGACGGTCGGTTGTTATTGTCAATATTAATATAATAATTATTTATTTTTTAATAGTCACACTCGATTTTTCCGATTTTCTTGTTGCCCCAGCTTGTTGACATCTCTTTTAGCAGAAACAAAGGCTACATTAATGTATTAAATCGATGTTAATCCATGTGTGTGGTTGTGGAATTAATGGACGTGCCGTTGTGCTTCAACTACAACCCTAATTATATTTAAAAACATTTTAGAAGGCCTCACGAAATACTTTAATGTAAATTAAAATGTAAATGTGAAGGGATGTGTGTAATGTGGTGATTGACATTATTCACCCACGGATCTATGGGTTGGGGTATTGTTCCGCACGGACATTTTAGTTAACCGGACTTCCTGTTGATGTGAAATCCGAAAACATATTTTAAAAATAAAATAATACTTTATTCCGAGTGTGCTTGCTTTTCTCTTTGAAAGTCATCACATAACGGCATTGTAATACACGGTTCGGCTGCATTAAATATTACATATCTGCCGTAGTTTGCTATTTATAGAGCCCTGATGAGAAGACTTCTAGACAAACATGAAGAACTGCCGCCGAAACTGAATATGTGACGTTGATCATAAATCAGCAATTAAACAAAATCTTCAATTTCTCTTCACAATATAAGTCTCCTTGCCGTATCAATACTAATTCGGCTGACTTTTATATTTAATCCAATCGGTATATTGGTATATTTGCACCATAACGGTGCACAGTTGATAGAAAGGGACTTGTAGTTTTTAAAGATATTACAGATTTTCTTTGAATATAAGAATGTAAATACTGAGTTGAGAGAATAGTCAGGGGCTTTGGGTGATGGGAGACACATCTATGGATTCAGAATTTCAATAGCTTACCATTAAATGACGGATATACCTTTCTGTCTGTGATGTTTTACAAATCAGATATTAATGTGTATACACATTAATATCTGATATATTACATTATATATATATCATATATAATATATATACATTATCAGCTATAATATTTCATAATTAGTTCTATAGAACTACAATATGTGAAATATTATAGCAATATCCTGTACAATTATGTGAAAACATGAATAAAACTACACATCTTCAGATGTTATACATACATAAGTGTCCTACACTAATAATTTAAAGTTATTATGGCATTGTATGCTGTGTGTTATTTGTAATCTGCCACTTCCTTACAAAGTCCCTCCTCCAACACACACGAACGCGCACATGACCAATGAGGGCACAAGATAAGTTTGTGCACAGATGGAAGGCTGACAGGCAGGTAGGCCATCCAGTTACTTTAGCCGGGCCGGCTAAAATGATTGGTCGTGCTTTTTACAGTACTACGGCTTCCACAGATGAAATTTTTTTTCATGGATTTTTTGTCAAAGTACTTCATATATTCATTGCTATCGGGATGTTAAGAGCATTCCATGCAGGATGGCTATGCGGGTGCATTATACATGCCTATGGACAGGCAGGGAGAGCCCTCCCCACTGGGGTCCGTGCACATTCTACACGGGCTGTGGCTGTGTCAACAGCCTTATTCAGCGGTGTGAGTGTAGAAGATATATGAACGGCGGCATCTTGGTCTACGCCAGGCCCCTTCATAAAATGTTTTCTCCTGGACATAATAATAATAATAATATATAATATTTTGATAGCGCCTTTCAGGAAACCCAAGGTCGCTTTACAAGTCGGGTAGGGGGGGGGGGGGAGTAGGGGAAAAGAGGCAGACAGGTTAAGGGGGTGGGGGGGGGAAGTAGCGGAAAAATAAACCTATTAAACTAACTATACAGTGGGGAAACGTTTACAGTGGGGAAACGGACTTCGGGAGACGGGGAGATGGAACAGCCGTCAATGTGGAGGAGGAGATCCCCAACCTTCCGGAGCAGTGCTTTGGGGGCCACAACCATGAGCTCAGTCTTCTTACTGTTGAGTTTGAGTAGATTTGCTGTCATCCAGGTTTTTATGGCATGGAGACAATTGACCAAAGACTGTAGAGGTAGCTGGGCGGATGGTGAGGTGCTGAGATAGAGCTGAGTGTCGTCAGCGTAGCAGTGGAAATTGAGACCGAATTGACGTATGATCTGGCCAAGGGGGAGCATGTAAATAGTGAAAAGTATGGCATGTCTGGCTCCTTCTCGTCGCCTGTGCTTGCCGGGGCAACGCATGACTGGTGAGAGTGGCTGTGGGTCAGTAGGTATCTGACCCCTCCTGGACATAATGCGCTTGTGTTTTTTTCCCGTGCTCCTTAGGGACTCGGGAGACATGGTGCGCAATCAGCCCCATACAGGGCTGGAGGCTGGGGGAGCCTCCCTCACGATTGTCCATGACCACTCTACACGGAGCGTGTGTGAGCATGGGGGACGTGGTGCACTTGTGTTTTCCCATGCTCCTGAGGGACCTGGGGAACATGGTGTCAGGGTTTGAGTTTTGTTGTGTCTAGTTTTGGGGTTATTTTGCTGTTCTGTTCTCCCTGTCATGTTTTCCTCCTTGTTTCTTGTCTGGTCCTTCTCCCTGTGTTTTCCTCCCTGTCGTTAGTTTTCCTGGTGTGTCTAATTGTCTGATTGTGTTCACCTGTTGCCCTTGTGTTTCTCCTTCCCTGTCCGGCTGTTTCTCGTCTCGTGATTACCTCTCCCTGTATTTAGTCTTGTCTCTCCCTGTGTTCGGGGTCGGATCATTGTTTGTTTTTTCCTGTCTCCCTCCATGTTGGTCACGACCGTGTTTTGGGTATTGTATTTTCCTCGTGTTACCTCTGTGCTATCCATGCCATGCTATTTTGCTGATCGGCTTTGAAATAAAGCTCGCTTTTGTTTGTAGACCTTGGCCTTTTTTTTGGTAATCTGCTTTGGGTCCTACCTTTCCCAAACCGTAACACATGGTGTGCGGTAGGCTCCAGACGGAATCTCCGCACTATTCTTTTCCATGCACACTCAACACGAGGTAAGTGTGTGTGAGTGTGCCTTATCCAATACGCTGTGGTGGGTCGATGTTGTTGGACGACAGGGCGTTTATACATCGGGGCTCCGCCCACTGTACCCATAGAGTCCAGTAGAGGGCGGAGCCTGTGTGAAATAGAACGGGGGGTTACGTATTGCAACCCTGGTTATATAAGCACAGGCGGGGCCCTGTCTTTCCTAGGCCGCTTGCTGAAGAGGGTGTAGGATGGCGGGCGGAGGGCATAGCCACCTTTATATACTGTGGGCACGGACGTGCACAGACATTTTGGGGGGCAGGGGCTCAAGTGAGGAAACGGGCACTTCCCATAATCATTTATAAAAAAATAAAAAAAAAAAAATATATATATATATATATAGTTGTATCTCTGACTTACCCTCACAACTCACGCAATTGTTTAATACTCAACAGAATTCTACAAAATAATCAGTTAACACAGAGACAATGGTCTTCTTTAGTATTCACTACGCACAAGAGCACACATCAACAAAGGAAACTATGTCACAATGTGCATGTTTTCTATGCTACTAGTTCATTGCTATAATAATTAGTTTATTTTTGCACAACATTAAGTCCTTTGAATTATGTTTGTGGTATTAAAATAAATAACACTTCAAAATCAACAAATCTTCACACAAAGCTGAAAAAGACTGTTCTCTACTTAAATATACGCAAACCAACCTACACTCCAAACTTCAAGTAGGGCTAAGTTTAGTTGCAACAATTACACTTAGTGCATTCTCCTCTCCTACTCATTTACTTAATTTAATTGGACAAAACACATAAAAAATGCTGAAAAAACGGTGCAAAAATATTTAATAAGAACATGCAAAAATACTGCAACTTTACTGAAATTATTTAACAAGGTCTTGAAATCTGAAAACAAATATTTTGTTATTAACTGTTGTCTCTTAGTGTTTTGAATATCCCCTTCATGGTGCATGTGTTTAGGAAAGAGGCATGAAAAACCCTGAGCTCTGTTTTCAACTTCTGCTCCTCTCCTCCACAGAACTCACAAAGCATGTGAACGGCATCAAGGGAGTCAGGACCCATTGCATCTTTGCCTATCCAGTTGTTGGCCTTGGTCAAAGTGTGGAGTGCATTCAGTATTTTACTGGACTCTGTCTCGCCATCTCCCCTAAATCTTCTTTTTAGTTCCTGAGAAATAACATCTATGAATGAGTAGTATACCTTCCCTCTATAGTAGTCTTCTACTGACTGGAAGGAATGGCTCTCTGTGGCTGCATTAGTACTTTGCCAATACTTTGCAGGCACCCTCCTCTGCCTTTGCTGTCCTGGGGGGACTGTGGGGATGCTGATCCCAGCGGCTTGTGCCTTTTCAGTGGCACTCTTAAACAGTTTTCCAAACTGTTCTTCTGTCCTGAGGTTGGACAAGGTGTCCATCACTCCATCAACAACAGCATATGCTGTGGACAGATCAATGTTGCAGTTCTGTAGAGCATCAGAGGCAAGTGCAGTGACCTCAAAGACTAGAGTGGCGACCTCAAGGCAAAGGAAAAACTCAAAGTCTATGGCTTTAAGGTACATCTTGGCATCTCCAGCAGCAGTATCTGGAGGCTCCTGCTCTGTCATGTCAGTGAGGACCTTGATCAAAGTAGTCATCACTTTAAGGAGGGCCTGCAGGGCTTTTTCTCTGCATGCCCAACGTGTGTTAGAGAGCTTCTGCAGTTGAATTACACGCTCTCCAGGGTGCAGGGCCTCTTGGCATTTCACAAATGCAGTGTGTCTTTTTGTAGAGCTGGTAAAAAACACATAGAGCATCTCCACCAGGTTAAAAAAGGTAATGAAGTGGAGGCTTGATTTTGCACTTTCAACTAAGACCAAATGTAAGCAGTGAGCTTGGCAATGCACATACAGAGCTCTTAATAACGCGTTAACGCAAAAAAAAATTAACGCCACTAATTATTTTAACGCGATTAACGCATGTGTATTTTTTGTCCTCCGCCGCCCCGTAGTTTCAGAGCACATCGAGTTTAAAATACCATCGACAAGCTGATGCTGACAGCCCCGCTCCTGCCGCCCGCTTGTGGCAGACCACACTTCCACGCTCACCGGCAGGTCCTGACTGGCCATCGGGAGGACCGGGAGGGTGTGTGTATGTGTGGCACGAGCGAGCGAGAGAGAGACCTTACGTGCATTGATGTTAGCATCTGGTGCTAGCTAGCTGCGCTAACGGATATAAGGAGCTGTTTCAATGAAAACAGAGGAGCGACATTTTGCCGACAACTGCGCCGAGCACTTGACTTTATGCAGGAAGCCAGACAGTGGGACATTGTACGAGAAGTCAGCACACTCAGCACGGATAGTGCGCGCAACATGATTGCAGCGTCCAGGCAGCTCCCGTTCGAGCATATGCCTCCATCGCGCACACACACACACACACACACACACACACACACACACACACACACACACACACACACACACACACACACACACACACACACACACACACACACACACACACACACACACACACACACACACACCACACACACACACACACACACACTTTGTATTGTATTACTGTATGAGAGAGGTTCCAGGTTGAATTGAGGCGAATATTTGTAATGTTCAGAGGTTGTTGTGTTTAATATTCATGAGAATATTTGTCATTGTTCAAATGATAATAAACATTAGCATAAAGCATATTTGTCCACTCATATGTTGATAAGAGTATTGAAAACTTGAAAAATATTCCTCTAAGGTGCATTTAGAACAGATCAAAAATGTGCGATTAATGTGCGATTAACTATGGACAATCATGCGATTAATCGCGATTAAATATTTTAATGGACTGACAGCCCTAGTTTCAGTATTCTTCACTGCAGTCCTCTGTATTGACCACTCATATTGGCCGCGCCATCATAGCCTTGACCGCGCATGTTTTGGATCTGTAGGTCATTGTTCTTTAGCAAGTCAAGAACTGTTTTCTCCATCTCATAACCCTAACCCTAACCCAGCGTAGCCAAGCAATATAATACTGAATTGAATGAATACATTAATGATCCAATACATTTTTATTATTATTATTACACTTAAAGCACACATAACGAAACACAACTGTTCAAGGACTTAATTTCAGTGTACCTATAAATTCCCTCCTTTCACATGAAGGTGGGTCGCTGTATCATGTAATGATTAAGATCTATCAGCATACAACAAACTAGTAAAAATAATAGTTATTAAATGAGCAGCCATAAATCAAAATGATGAAGCTACTGTTTAAGGCAGGACCTTGCAGGCAAAAGGATCGTTTTTTCATGTAGGCCTACTTGTAATATTGCATGCAAATTAGCGCATTTTAATTAGGCCTAGTTAACGCCTAATTTGCATATCAATGTGGTGATTGTGATGACGTTATTAGATACACATTTTACTGCATTCACCTGTAGTGTCTCCCCTTAAGTACAGTAGCCTGTATGCCCATGATAAATTGGGTTAGCTAAACCTTGAGCTAACAACTTATCCATTAGCTAGTAGTCTTCCTTAGTTAACTATATATTTGTTTGTCTTTTGGCTAAGTAGCTGTAAACTCGAGGCACCAGCAGCTTAGTCATTTGTTCATCACCACTCACCTTCACAATAGGCAAAGAAAAGCCGACATAATGTGGGACAGTAAAGTGGGAGGTGCTGCGTCTGTCTGTCTGAAGGGACTGCCGATGTCCGCACCGCTGTGCGCGAGACGTGGAAGGGAGGGAGGGAGGGAGGGTAGAGAGAGCAGCGGAACTTCACAGTCTAATCTCCCGACCTTTTTTATTTTTTATTCAATCAATATATTTTTGGAAAGTGTGCGCAAACAGCATTAGATACATGTTAATTTATAAAAATAAAAAAAAAACATAAAAAGGGCACTTTCTCTGGAGGAAGAAAAAGGGCAGGGGCTCAAGCCCACTTTGCGGTCTATGGGTCCTTCTCACTTCGGTTAAATGGATTCCTTGCGTCCCTCACTTGCGCCGTTTCCCTGCGTCTAGTTCCTCCCAACAGGGAAGCATGGAGAGAAACCACGAGAAGCAGGGAAATGAGTTTTAAGAGCAATAGGACGTCCTTTCCTCCGGAGCGTCAGGTGAAGCGACGTCCGTTTGTGATGACGCCGCACAGCTGATCGTCTGACAGCAGCTCTGTCCCTGTTATTTTCACAAACACCCCTGCCTACACATTTACTGACACAAACATTTGTATCATCTGTTGTAGACCCAAATAAATAAAATAAAATAAGAACTCATTCTCAAAAAAGATAAACGCCATTCTTAAAATGTATAAACGAACATTAGTTGGATTAATATTGATTAGAGTGCACAATAGAAATAAAAATAATTGAGAGACGAAAAAGAGATATATTATCTATCAAAACCCAGTTAGATTAACATTCATTGGATTGCACACTTTGTTTGTTTGTGTGGATATGTAGCACATTAACATTTTAAATAGCACTTAAAGGTGGGGTAGGTAAGTTTGAGAAACCGGCTCGAGATACACTTTTTGTTATATTCCATGGAATGCTCTTAACATCCCGATAGCAATGAATATCTGAAGTGCTTTGACAAAAAATCCATAAAATAATGTCATCTGTGGAAGCCGTAATACTGTAAAAAGTACATCCAATCCGTTTAACCGGGCCGGCTAAACGGATTGCCGCCCTGTCTGTCAGCCTTCCATCTCGTGCACGCACAAATGTATCTCGTGCCCTCATTGGGCGTGCATTGCAGCTGCAGCTGTACTTCAATGACTCGCCAGCAACAGGCGGCCACTTTCACCAGTCTGCTGACGTCATGTGCGCGTTCATGTGTGTTGGAGGAGGTGCTCTGTAAGGAAGTCTGAAGGAAGGGGCGGATTCTTTTCGGCTGTGTACTTTCAAATTTTAGTGCACTCGAGCCGGTTTCTGAAACGTACCTACCCCACATTCAATGACTGACTGAATGGAAATGACAATAAAGGAAAATGTAAAACGAAAAAAGCGATCATGAAAATGTTTCAATAAATGAATAAAATGATTTTTGACCACTTTGTTGTTCAGATATATCACATATTTGTAACTAAATGATACATTAATTGAAACAAAACAAAGTATAAACTGAGGAGTGACTCCCGTGAGTTTCATGTATTTTCTTCACTCCGCTGGGAAACTGCTCTCATGTCAAGAAGCATCAGATCAGTGCATGCACTGCGTCGTCCAATCAGTGAGCGATACACAGTAAGGGGGCGGGGCGAGTGTCTGAGGATTTCATCGAAGGATGGTCTGGTGGTTCCTCGATTATAGCTCCTCCATTATCGCTCCTCGCTCCTCGGTCCTCCGGCCATTGGGACGCTACTCAAAATGGCGCAGACAAATCAACTTCCGGTGAGACCGAGACCGAGGAGCGAGGAAATGAAAAATAAGAGAAGTGAGAAAGGGCCTATGTGTGCATGTGCCTGACTGTGGGCCTGCGTGCGCATTCAGGTAGGCTCTCCCCGATTGACCGGCTACGTTTACGTAACTCAGTAGGTGAAAGCATGCACAGCATGATAGAGAGTAATACCCATAGAGTCCAGTAGAGGGCTCCGCCTGTGCTTATATAACTAGGGTTACAATACGTAACCCCCCGTTCAGTCATCATGGAGGACAGCAGCTCAGAGCCCCAGAGATGGTCCCCTGCAGAGTGGATTATCTCAGCAGAGAGCAGCAGAACACTAAAGGTCCTCCGCTATCATTCCCCTCACATGTTACAACCATCTCCATTTACAAAAAAGGACTTCACAAAGAGTTTATCAAATGTTCTTTGTTAAGAAAGTTGGTCTATTGTTAAGGTTAGTGGAATCTGGAGCCCAGCTTTGAATCTCCCCGCTGGAGCTTTGAGGATCTGTGGAATCTCAGCAGAGAAAAATATAACTTAAAGTGCACCTATCATGCTATTTTTAGGCAATAGCATAGGTCTCAGATATATACAAATATATAAAAAAACATGTCAACAAGTGTTGATTTTGGGTATAAAGTGTTGATTTTGGGTATAAAGCTTTAAAAAAAAGCAGCTACTGTCTAAACTAAATACTGCCGTGATGAAACGCCATATCATGGATTATCAAGGATTGTTTCTGAAACAGTATGGAGCTCAAAGGCTTTCTCTCTTGCCGGTTATACCACAAGGTGAGTTCCTTTTTACTTCCTGCTTCTTCACACACATGCTCTCCGGTACAGGTTAGCTCTGAGTGTTAGCGATGCTAATGTAAACACCGACCATATTACGTCCAAAACAGTCGGGCATTGTTTCTGATAGCAACTTTCTGATAGTGCCGTGGGTCCACATTTCAGATATTGCGTCTTATCGGACGCACATCTGGATCAGCTCCGTTGTTCCCCCGTTTTTAGAGATTTGGGTACAGAGGAATAGAGAGAGGGTTTTATTTTCTGACGCTGCCTGAGATCCCCGACACACCGGGGACACATCTTTATGTATGTCAACAAGTGAATTTTGCATGATAGGTCCCAGAGGCGCGGGAAGGTATTTTGAGTGGGGGTGCTGAGGTGCTGGACTCCAGTGAACACTATTACGGGCACTATAGAGCACGCACAAAAGCACTCCCCACACACAAACACAGAGTACACCCGCGACTGTTACAATGAAGGCTCGATAATCAGCTCACGGCATATAGGCAGGGGTAAAGTGCTATTTTTTACGAGTGGGGAGCGGACCTGACCTCCTCTAGGGGGGTCCGGGGGGATGCTCCCCCGCGAAGATTTTTTTAAATATTGAAGTTAAAAGCATCAATCTGGTGCACTTTGAGAGCAACATTAAGAGATCTATGGATACATCTCTCAACACCCAGATGAAACACAACTGTAAGCAGATGTTCTTTTTCTTTATGGATATTTTACAAATCACTCCCCTTTCAAACTGTATTCTTGTTTTACTGCCATATAGTATTTCATAACTGTTTTTCCTTTATTCTCTTATTTTTTTATACCGATAATGATCATATGAAGGTGTGCCGCGGAAATAATCTTTTGAATAATTTGTGACCAAACCGTTTGAGACTCACTGAGATAACTTAGACTAAAGTTAACTATCTAAACACTCAGAGAGTCCTTTAGCTCACCTGAGCCTCTCAGTCTGAGAGGAGAGCTCTCCTCCAGCTTGTTGTGGAACAAACAGCTCCGTATGTCCGTTAGTGCAGCTAGCTAACCAGATGCTAACAACACGGTCCCTGCTGCTGGCACCGGTCCCTCTCTCTCTCTCCCTCTCTCACACACACTAAATGCGCTATTTCCGCACACACACAGAGCTGAGCTTGAAAGACACAAGCACACTTTTATTTCCATGCAACTCTCTGATTGGTCTGGTGTCTTGCCTCTGTTGCATTTACTGAACACGGGAAATTACAGTTCTGTCGTCCTCTCTAGTGTCTTGATGAGGTTCACGTAAAGCACGGTTAATGTATTATATTATTGAGGTAGAATTGTCCGGGGCTACAGAAACAACATTCGGGGCAGGCCAAAATATTATTTTACCAACAATGTGGAATTTATTGGCTACATATTACACAGATTATGCACAGCGGGAGCAGCAATAACCGTCAAATAATAATTCAGACAGGGGAGCTCCGCACCCCCTGCCTGCCGCTAGGGGGTGCTGCAGCGCCCTCAGCACCCCCCTTCCCGCGCCCATGATATGTCCCCTTTAATGATTACACAGATAAACTAGACTATCAAACAAAGGATGAACAAACTAAAGTGTTTTTGGTGGAATGAGAATTCCTAATTCACTTCCTTTTGGTTGGGTGAATGCTTACAGACATTCAGAGTCAATAACAGTTTTTACCCGAGAGCAATAAGAGGACTACATTTAAACTTGAACTACAATTCATAAGGCTACATTGCTGCCCTACACAGTTTCATCAGCACATATTTATTCCTGCATTTTTCTATTTAATTATTTATTAAGTGAGCAACTCTGACATGCAATTTTCACTGTCTGTTTTAAACACTGTGATTTGAACTGCATTTATTTATTGTACGTGTATATAATTGTTTTGGATACATATATATATAATTTATAATTATAATTTATTTTATTTTTGTATTCATGTGTTGCTTGTTATGCACTGACATGATTGCTTTTTTAATTTCCGTACCTGTACAATGACAATTAAAGAATTCAATATAAGCATTGTTGATTACATTTAGATAAATACTCAACTGTCTCGAGTTAAGCAGCAGTTTTTACGACTTATTTGAATCCTCGATTGTGATTGGTTCGCAATCTGCTCTTTCTCACTACATATATATATATATATATATAATCTGATTACCGGCGCATTTTTCATTGTTGCTGTATTGGCTACAGCCAGAATATGCTTAATTAAAGGCAGGTTTTCCTATAAAGAAAATAATTTGGTTCTTTTCTAAGGTAAAATAATTATATTGCCTTACATGATACACTATCTTTTTCTCTTGTATTTATTTGCATTGCATTTGATATTGAGGTGATACAAAAAACGGAAACTAATCAGGTTACATTACTTTTATATTGTGATAGCTAGATTAGGTTACTATTTACATTTTTGTAAAAAGGGAACTAGTAATGGATTACATTTCTAAAGTAACCCTCCAAACCTGACTAGCTGGTCAAATTAACGTTAAACATCCTCAACTGTGTTTATTACCACTCTTTATTTTAGAAACATGCTAGCTCCGACTAAAAAGTGTGTGTGTGTGTGTGTGTGTGTGTGTGTGTGTGTGTGTGTGTGTGTGTGTGTGTGTCAGCAGGGTGGACCTCAGTCCCAGCCCATTACAGCAGCTATCAGCCTCACAGTAACAGATGGCGCTGACTGCCCCACGCAGCCCATTTCTTTTTGGGAGACATAAACAAATAAATAAATAAATATCACCACACAGTAGCCTGTGAGACCCAGACAGAGTGTAAAGGTGTTCAGAGATGTGTGTGATAATAGATCCTGGCGGAGCTTCCAAAGCTCTGAGCAGACCTCCAGCCTGATGATTACAGAGAGCAGAGCAGCAGAGCAGCAGTAATGGAGGAAGTCATATATGAGATTTATCTCCTTCTGTTTAAAGTGTTTTTTTTTTTTTTTAACCCTTTGCTCATTTGTAATGTCAGCATGTGGCAAACATGGTGTCTCAGTGAGCGCTGATTTTATTCTCAACCCTCAACAGCACTTTGGCTCAGTTTCAAAAACACCTTTCACATAACAGCTGTTAAATACATATTTTTGCAGTATAGTTTATAGTTTTCCAGCATGGTACATGGTCACACCACCACTTGGAGATTCCTATACTAAGTATCTTTAGAAACATAGGTTTATTAGCAGGTCTTTTTTCTTGCTGAAAGCCGGTGACGTGTCTCTGGCAGAGCCGGCTCCCAGCCCTTTGGTTTCACCATATCTAGACATGTGTCACCACTTTTAAAGGAGTAACCTTGCCCACTTGCCTTTTATCTATTTGGGACACTTTAGTTTGTTTATATTGCTGACATTTGACATTGTTCTTTTCACTATGAACACCTAACAGTATGGGTGTTGAAATGAATCGTTTCTACGATGCATCGCGATGCGGACGTGGATGATTCTGCATCGATGCAGTGACAGAACATAATCGAATATAGCGTAGTAACGTTGCTTCCTGATTTTACGGCCGCAGCTTTTTCTGTCACTTTAATATCAAATCGGTCGGTGACGCAGAGATCAGGGAACATACGTGACAGCGACACCAAACACGGAGCAATCTGCTTTATCCACCAACACAAGAATACCAGTTCAGAACCAACAGCAGAAGAACCCGCTCTGAATCAGTCCGTGTCGCTGCGGCTCAGACACACAGGGGCCGTTTCTCAATCTCGAGGATACTGGCTTCCAAGCCAATATTTCAAGGATGCTACGTCATCGAGTGCCGCCGAAAGACTGTTCCAATCTCCAGCATACTTGGAATTCCACTGAGGCTGCATCCTTGGTTTGGGGGAAATTTCGAGGCTGCACATGGGTAGACTTCGCGTCCTTAAAATCCCCACAATGCTTTGCGCCCGGACCAATTTCAAAAACCCTTGTGGAGAATGGCTGAACCGACGCAGCACACATTGAAATGTAAGTATGTAGTGGCGTAGAACATGTGTTGGTAAACATGTTACTTTGTTACATTTGTTTGTTATCACCAAAAATGTGTTCCGTGAAAGTAAAGCAAGTTCATAATTAGATAAACATCGTGAGGTATTTATTTTTGGTACAGTTTATGTTGAAACCGTTAGAGAGAGTGGCACACTTGTTAACTTGTTCCATTCTTCTTCGTTTTCCGTAGCCGTGGCTTGGAAGTATACTTGCTTACTTTCTGAAGGAAGTGACTTGGAAGTACGCGACTACCAAGCCAGCATCCTCGCGATTGAGAAACGGCCCGTGATTTATGTTTTTAAAAAATACTCGCGTTACAATCGTGTCAGGTTTTTGGTGGATTTAGTTAAGTCTTGGATTGCAGAGTATGAATGTCCTCTTGCTATTTTCAGACGATATATAGGTGTGTAAAGTTTGTGAAGGCAGGAGGAAAAAGCGTCCGCGATCACCGGCCGTTTCTCAATCTCGAGGATACTGGCTTCCAAGCCAATATTTCAAGGATACTACGTCATCGAGTGCCGCCGAAGGACTGTTCCAATCTCCAGCATACTTGGAATTCCACCGAGGCCGCGTCCTTGGTTTGGGGGAAATTTCGAGGCTGCACATGGCAAGGCAAGGCAAGGCAAGTTTATTTATATAGCACCTTTCAACACAAGGCAATTCAAAGTGCTTTACAAAAAACGAAAGACATTAAGACAATGGCATTTAAAATCAGTCATTAAAAAGAAAAGATAATAAAATAAACATTAAAAGAAAAAAATACATGGATAAAAGTTACAGTGCAGTTTAAGATGTGAATAGTTCAATTAAAAGCAGCGGCAAAAAGAAAAGTCTTCAGTCTGGATTTAAAAGTAGTCAGAGTTGCAGCGGACCTGCAGTTTTCAGGGAGTTTGTTCCAGATATTTGGTGCATAATAACTGAACGCTGCTTTACCATGTTTAGTTCTGACTCTGGGGACAGAAAGCTGACCAGTCCCTGAAGACCTGAGAGATCTGGATGGTTCATAATTTAGCAGTAGGTCAGAAATGTATTTTGGGCCTAAACCATTCAAAGCTTTATAAACCAGCAGCAGTATTTTGAAATCTATTCTTTGACACACAGGAAGCCAGTGTAAAGACTTCAGAACAGGAGTGATGTGATCCACTTTCTTAGTGTTAGTGAGGACTCGAGCAGCAGCGTTCTGAATTAGCTGCAGCTTTCTAATAGATTTTTTAGTGAGACCTGTGAAGACACCATTGCAGTAGTCCAGTCTACTGAAGATAAAAGCATGGACAAGTTTTTCCAAATCCTGCTGTGACATTAGTCTTTTAATCCTAGATATATTCTTTAGGTGATAGTAGGCTGATTTAGTAACTGTTTTAATGTGACTGTTGAAACTCAGGTCAGAGTCCATGACTACACCTAGATTTCTGGCTTTATCTGTTGTTTTGAACATTGCAGACTGAAGCTCAGCGCTAACTTTTATACGTTCTGCCTTGGCTCCAAAAACCATTACCTCAGTTTTATCTTTCTTTAATTGGAGAAAGTTCTGACACATCCAGTCATTGATTTGTTCAATGCACTTACTCAGTGTTTGAATTGGAGCATAGTCTCCTGGTGAAATTGTTACGTAAATGTGTGTGTCATCCGCATAGCTATGGAAACTTATGTTGTTGTTTTTCATTATCTGAGCCAGTGGTAGCATGTAGATGTTAAAGAGAAGAGGCCCCAAGATGGAGCCTTGAGGTACCCCACATGTCATATTTGTCAACTCAGATGTGTATTTACCTATAGAAACAAAGTGGTTTCTGTCCTTTAAGTAGGATTCAAACCAATTTAGAACTGTTTTCGAAAGTCCCACCCAGTTTTCTAGTCGGTCGAGTAATATGTTGTGGTCAACAGTGTCAAACGCAGCACTGAGATCTAATAATACATGGGTAGACTTTGCGTCCTTAAAATCCCTACAATGCTTTGCGCACGGACCAATTTCAAAAACCCTTGTGGAGAATGGCTGAACCGACGTAGCACACATTTAAATGTAAGTATGTACTGGCGTAGAACATGTGTTCCTAAATATGTTACTTTGTTATGACCAAAAATGTGTTCCGTGAAAGTAAAGCAAGTTCATAATTAGATAGACATCGTGAGGTATTTATTTTTGGTACTGTTTATGTTGAAACCGTTAGAAATAGTGGTACACTTGTTAGGCTGTTTCATTCTTCGTTGGAAGCATACTTGCTTCGTTTCTGAAGGAAGTGACTTGGAAGTACGCGACTACCAAACCAGCGTCCTCGCGATTGAGAAACACCCACCGTCTCCTCTCAGTTCCTCCAAACCCCGCCCCCTCCCTGAAAATAATGAGTGACAGGCTGATAGTAACCTGATAGAAACTTTATTATTCACTTAATCACTGATTGAGATATGATGAAGCAAACTTAATCTCTGTTGTAAATACTCCTGTTGTCTGTTGTGTTCAGACTCAAGTCATGTGTGTGATGCCACATTCAGGACATTCAGTGTCCTTTTTTTAACAGAAGACCGTTGCTAGAAGCTGCAGCTAGACTGCAAAAGCATTAGTTTTTTGTTTTTGAGGATGGAACAATTTCACACAAAGATACTGTATAGGGATGCTAGAGCTATACAATTGATTTATTTTGGTTTATAAATTAATGTCAAGACATTTATTGATTTCTGAAGCACTTTCTAAATAATAAAAAGAGAGTGCATATGTATTTCCAGCATGTATTCATTGATGAAAAAGAAGCCATGTGCAGTAATATAGAAAATTGAGGATGCATCGGTATGAATCGTGATGCATCGGGATATCGAATCGAAGACAGGATAATCGTAATCGAATCGTGAGACCAGTGAAGATGCGCTCCCTCTCACACTTTGCATATGAGCTTGTCAGCTGTCAGTCTATCAGCCTTAGAGCGAGGACCCAGCTAGAAATGTTTGGTTCTAAAAACATTCTGAGAATGTTACCATTCATTGTTCTAGGAATGTTTTCAGAGGGAAGTTTTATTTTGGTTCCCAGAATGTTCTTCTGAAAACATTCTTAAATGTTTTGGTGATAACCTTCTTAAGATGTTTTTGATAACGTTCTTACGATGTTTTTGATAACATTGTTAGAACATTGTGCCCTTCTATTCTTAAAATGCTTTCAGCCGGAAGTTTTATTTTGTTGTTCCCAGAATGTTCTTCTGAAAGGTAAGATAACGTTCTCTAAAAACATTCTTAAAATGTTTGGTGATAACCTTCTTAAGATGTTTTTGATAACATTGTTAGAACATTAAGCCCTACTATTTTTAAAACGTTTTCAGTTGGAAGTTTTATTTTGTTGTTACCAGAATGTTCTTCTGAAAGGTAGGATAACCTTCTCTAAAAACATTTAAAAAACGTTTTGTGATGACCTTCTTCAAATGTTTTATATCACATTGTTCGACCATTATGCCCTACTATTCTTAAAACGTTTTCAGCTGCAAGTGTAAGTGCACTAAATGGTCTTAGAAAAATATCGACTCTTTGTTTGTAGATATCTACTAAACTACAGATGTAGCGCTTCATTTCAGACAGTTTGAAACTCGAGGGTCGTGATTGGTACGTGATCTGCACTCGCTCAAGGGAAAACCTCCAGCTTGACTTGAGACCTCCCCCGTGATAAATACATGTAATTATTATGAAGCCAACTGCAATGGATCATTGATCCACCAGGGGGTGCAGTGGGGTTCCACACTGGAGCTCATGTGAAATAAAGTCAGATACAGTACGCTGGATGTACAGCGGAACTTTGTTAAGATCCATATGTCACGGATATCATACTCTGTGCTAAATAAGAGACATGTAATCATTTACAAAACATCACCATGTTGTTATTTAACAAAATAATGTTGTTTAGTCGAAAAAAACGAACGGGAGGAAATGCAGCCTGGTTCTCGATTTGTAATCCTAATTTAATCATCATCTTCACCACGATCATTTATGTTTATGTTCACCGAATTGACATGAAATCACTGACACATATGAATATACTGTATTCACTAAAAATATTTATATTTTAATGGAGCCTCGTCGGCAGATCAGGATCCCAACGTGAAGCGGAGGGATCTTGAGCTGCATGAAGGGTGTTATTTTCCCCATAAGGAAGAAGTCGCTTCAAATTATCCCGCTTATTACATGGCCACATTCTCAACAAAGTAACGACATGACTCCCAATATTAATTGAAATGCTTTTATGGATTTAGAAAATGTTTTTATTGATTTAAAAAATAGTTGTATGTATTGATTGAAATTGACATGCATCCAGTAAGAAAAATAGTCCGTTGTTACTGTTTTTTAAACAGTCTGAATGAAACGGCAGCTCTCAGCTGTGTATTTACACAACTAATGGCCCATCAACCACAGCTCTCTCCCCCCTCCCCCTGATCTTTCTTCTCCAGCAGCTAAATTAACTGGAGGTTACTCTGAGTGACAAGCTTACAGTTAGACACAACACTGTCATTGCAAGTGACCCTCAGTTAGTTGACTTTTATGTTCAACTGCTAAATTCGTTACTGATAAAAAAGGGCTTCTACTGTACCTAATTACCTTAACACTAGAACCGCCAGAGGTTTTTGTATAGGCCTATCTAAAACCGTCAAATCCCGCTATTAGAATGCAATTTTTAACAAGGGTGCTACATAACACACTTTCAGGAAAGTCCCGGACTGGGAGACTTTAATATTTTATTGAAAAAAAGTTACATTGCACACACACAACACATATCACACAAATTGACCCGATTGGCGGTTAGTGTTAAATAAATTCACTAATTAATTAAACCAGTTCAATACGCATTATTCTTATTCTTATCATTCTATATGAGCGCAGAAATAGTCTTAAAATCATACCTGTTTTTTTAATGAAATCTGACGGCAGGCAGTTAGCTAGATCACCTACGATAAATGCGCCACACCTAATCGCTGGCCATTCAGCCACAGAGCTCCCTCTATACAAATCAAACTGTAGACGGTGTGAAAGCACCTATTGTTTTAATTAATGGTCGGAATGTGACCTGTGAGCCTTCTGAATTACCGTGGGACAGCACATTCTAAACTAAAATGTTCAATCAATAAAGTAGCATCTTATCTTATCTTAATAATATCTTCATATTAATAATAATAATAAATTAAAACTGCGGTCGCATTTGTGCGCGCAGTGATGAGCGGGGTTTGTTTACTCACTAATCACATCTCCCCTGGCTATTTATTTTATGTTACATTACATTACATTACATTGCATTTAGCTGACGCTTTTGTCCAAAGCGACTTACAATAAGTACATACGACCAGGAAGACACAGCCCAGAAGAAAAACAGAATCATATAAGTACATCAGGTATCATAGAGCCAAACATTTCAAGTGCTACTCAGCTGGCTATAGATAAGCCAGTCCTATGTTAGTATATAAGTGCTTTGTTAGTAATTCTATCGCTCGAAGTGGAGTCGAAAGAGATGAGTTTTCAGTCTGCGGCGGAAGATGTGCAGGCTTTCAGCCGTCCTGATGTCAATGGGGAGCTCATTCCACCATCTTGGAGCCAGGATAGCAAACCCACGTGTTTTTGCTGATGGGAACTTGGGTCCACCTCGCAGCGAGGGTGCAGCGAGTCGTTTGGCTGATGCAGAGCGGAGTGCACGCGCTGGGGTGTACAGTTTAACCATGTCCTGGATGTAGGAAGGGCCAGATCCATTCGCAGCCTGGTATGCAAGTACTAGTGTCTTGAAGTGGATTCTAGCAGTTACCGGGAGCCAGTGGAGGGAGCGGAGGAGCGGAGTGGTGTGGGAAAATTTAGGAAGGTTGAAGACCAGACGAGCCGCTGCATTCTGGATGAGCTGCAGAGGTCGGATGGCACATGCAGGTAGACCAGCCAGGAGGGAGTTGCAATAGTCTAGGCGTGAGGTGACGAGAGCCTGGATCAGAACCTGGGTGGCTTTCTGGGGACGAATCTTCCTGATGTTGTACAGCGTATATCTGCAGCAACGGGTTGTAGCAGCGATGTTTGCAGTGAAGGACAGGTTGTTATCTAGGGTCACACCCAGATTCCTTGCAGTCTGAGTCGGGGAAACAACAGAGGTGCCGATGTTGATTGTCAAGTCAAGAGTGGGACAATCTTTTCCCGGAAGGAAAAGCAGTTCAGTCTTGTCAAGGTTGAGCTTGAGGTGATGAGCAGACATCCACTGAGAGATGTCAGCTAGACAAGCAGAGATGCGTGCGACGACCTGAGTTTCTGAGCGGGGAAAGGACAGAATTAATTGGGTGTCGTCAGCATAGCAGTGATATGAAAAACCATGCGGGCTAATGACAGATCCGAGCGAGTTTGTGTACAGGGAGAAAATGTTCATCTTGTTGTAGTTGTAGCCCCCTTGCCAGCGATTCTCTCTCTAGTTTAGCATACTCAGCCCGACTCAGTCTTGTTGTTCCTGGCCCTAGAACCACGATTTAGTCGGGCCAGAAAAAAGGTGAAAAAGTAGCCCCGGGCCAAAACTAGGCCAAGTGGAAACGCAACCAAAAACGGACCCCGCACTGCTCGGCACGCTTAAAGCGAGCTACCCGCTGCAGTGGAAACGCGCCATAACTGTAAGCTTGTCACTCAGAGTAACCTACAGTTAATTTAGCTGCTGGAGAAGAAAGATCAGGGGGGGAGGGGGGGAGAGAGCTGTGGTTGATGGGCCATTAGTTGTGTAAATACACAGCTGAGAGCTGCCGTTTCATTCAGACTGTTTCGAAAACGGTAACAACGGACTATTTTTCTTAGCGGATGCATGTCAATTTAAATCAATACAACTATTTTTTATATCAATAAAAACATTTTCTAAATCCAAAAAACATTTCAATTAATATTGAGAGTCATGTCGTTACTTTGTTGAGAATGTGGCCATGTAATAAGCGGGATAATTTGCAGCGACTTGTTCCTTATGGGGAAAATAACACCCTTCATGCAGATCAAGATCCTGATCTGCCGACGAGGCTCCATTAAAATATAAATATTTTTAGTGAATTACTGAGTTTAGGCACGTTAATAACGTTTTAATGAAGTTGAATACAGTATATTCATATGTGTCAGTGATTTCATGTCAATTCGGCGAACATAAACATAAATGATCATGGTGAAGATGATGATTAAATGATGATTAAAAATCGAGAGCCGGCCTGCAATTCCTCCCGTTCGTTTTTTCCGACTAAACAACATTATTTTGTTAAATAACAACATGGTGATGTTTTGTAAATGATTACATGTCTCTTATTTAGCACAGAGTATGATATCCGTGACATATGGATCTTAACAAAGTTCCGCTGTACATCCAGCGTACTGTATCTGACTTTATTTCACATGAGCTCCAGTGTGGAACCCCCCTGCACCCCCTGGTGGATCAATGATCCATTGCAGCTGGCTTCATAATAATTACATTTATTTATCACGGGGGAGGTCTCAAGTCAAGCTGGAGGTTTTCCCTTGAGCGAGGGCAGATCACGTACCAATCACGGCCCTCACGTTTCAAACTGTCTGAAATGAAGCGCTACATCTGTAATGTTCTAACAATGTTATCAAAAATATTTTAAGAATGTTTTTAGAGACCGTTATCCTACCTTTCAGAAGAACATTCTGGGAACCAAAATAAAAGCTTCTGCTGAAAACGTTTTAAGAATAGCAGTGGCGTTTTCTCCTGGAGGCCAAGGGAAGCCAGGCTTCCCCTGTTTTTTTCTGATTGTAGTTATAATTTGAATAAATAAATAAAAACACTTAGTTTAGTTTCGGAAATTCTTTGCTGTGTGTTGCTGCCGGCCAGTCTCTCCCCCATTCTCATTGAGTATTTTACAAAGAGAGAAACAGCGCCCCCTAGATGTTATGGTGAAACAGTAGATTGCACTCTCTGTTGCGAGAGGAGGCCAGCCGAAATGGGCTTCCTTTGGTGAAAAAAAATGGAGGGATTGACCAATCAGACAAGGCTCACGTCATGCCCCTGCCAACCTGTGATTAGTCAGAGCCATGTCAAGGGAAGCCAGAGGCGGCTGGCTTCCCTTGCCTCACAATCCAATAAAATCGCATCAACTTAGTGGTGCAGTGACGCGTCCTAAAACCCGGAAGTAAGCTGCGCTCGGTTTCCCTCGACAAAAAAGCAATGGGATTTCTCCATAGGATTTTGGAAAATAGCTCGAAATAAGGTCAGTGGAAAACGAAACTGTTAGATAAATGCACGTTTTGTTCAGCCGGATAATATCCACATGTCTACTCTACCTTTATTATTTTCTAATCATAAATATAATCGATAGAAGATAGATAGCGTCACTGCACCACTCTCACCGCCGTTTGAAAGAAGCAAGCAACTGAAGCAAGTGCAATTATGTAGGGTAGAGATTTGGAGTATTTAATCAAACACAATTGTACTAAACTTCCGCTACAGTAGCAACAATACAATCTGATGACAGGCCGATGCCCAAACTGGAGCTGTGTACAGCGAGGAAAAAAGGAGCGAATCGGACGTAAAACGTTAAAGGTCTCCTGATTTAGTTTGTGAATGAATGCTTATTAGAGTTTGGGCTGGAGAGTGCGTGCGGACCTGTCGGTTAGATAACAGGCGTGTGTAAGTCCTGCATCTGTATGATACAAATGTGTGTAAAATGATACCGGGAGCTGTAATCACTCATCTGGTTACGTTATTATATTGACCACCACACCCCCAACCCAAAAGAAAGTACGTATTATTGGCTTCCCCTAATTCTTTCCCCACGCCACGCTACTGAAGAATAGTAGGGGATAATGTTCTAACAATGTTATCAAAAACATTTTAGGAAGGTTATCACCAAACATTTTAAGAAGGTTATCACCAAACATTTTAAGAATGTTTTTAGAGAACGTTATCCTACCTTTTAGAAGAACGTTCTGGGAACCAAAAGAAAACTTCCCGCTGAAAACATTCCTAGAACAATGAATGTAACATTCTCAGAATGTTTTTAGAACCAAACATTTCTAGCTGGGCTACCGTGTACAATATGACGCTTGCTACCACCGAGTCATAAAACATCCGCAGCATGGTTCTGCAGACATTGACGTGCTTGGTTGTTTTTTTCAAAAGGAAAATGTGGTGACATCAGATTTTTTAAAACATCCTTTTCAAATAAATGCAACAACCATACTTGCCAACCCTCCCAATTTTCGTGGGAGACTCCCGATTTCATTGCCCTCTCCCGGTTTCCTCCCGGGGTCATATTTCTCCCGCATTTCTCCCAATTTCTGACCAAATCAGATTTACTCACGACTGTTTCCACTCGGACTACAGCTACACCATTGTTTGGTTTCCATGGTAGCGCGTCTCTTTGGTAGCGCGTCTCTTTGGTAGCGCGTCTCTTTGGTAGCGCGTCTCTTTGGTAGCGTGTCTCTTTATTAGCGCGCGCAACTGAAAGTCTGAGAGGGTGAGGAAGATAGTCACAGAAAACAGAACAAGAATGGACAACTCGACCCTCTGCTCACTCCTTTCCTGTAAAATACAGGTCCAGCCCACACATATGCTCTATGGTGCTACAGGTCGCAAGGCAGTGCACTTACAACTACAATAAGCATGTTAGTTAATGTTAACCCAATACAGCTCCGGCGATCCACGAGCACCCTCCCCCGCGGTGGTTTTGAAATCCTCCCGATTTCTGAGGTCTCAAGGTAGGCAAGTAAGGCAACAACTTGTGTTTTATTACAACTTCTGCTCAATTCAGTTTGTTGTAAAGCATTTTGGCACAAACCTGGTTTGTTTTTTAAAGCGCACTACAAATAAATCTGACGTTAACGATGACCGTGTTAATATTTCGCATTACAGGAACGTTTTATAAAAAAAGAATAACCTCCTGAAGACCTATAAAAAATGTTCTGTCATCTCAGGCCTCAATAACCTCCTGAAAACATTTTCTGAATGTTGCTTTGAACATTTTCTTCGTTTTTCATCATGTAACATTGAGGGAATGTTTTATAAAATAACATCTAAATATGTTACCCCAACAACGTCCAAAAAGCATCCTTACAATGCTGCAGGCAAAACGTTCTACCTTTGTTAACATATCACATTAAAGGAACGTTTTATATAAAACGTTCTGTCATCTCAGGCCTCAATAACCTCTTGAAAACATTTTCTGAATGTTGCAGTTAAAACGTTATGCTTTAAATCTTATAGGAACATTATTTAAAATGATAAACATCCTCAAAAGGTTCTTTGAACATTAGATTAAAACGTGTTCTTTAAAACATTATTAGAACCTGTAGGTAACGTTAGCCAAAGTTGTGAGAACGTTCCCTGCTAGCTGGGGAGGACGGTCCCTGTCAGAATCTGTCAGCTGATCTGCTCAAACTAATGATTTGATCTTTGGAATGACAGACATGGCCAAAAACAAGCTACTCCTTCACCTGCAGTGAGGTCACCAGCGCTGTTCTGAAAAGTTGAAATATTTTCAACTCAAAGTTCTCTGCAGCGCTTTTCCTTCAGGCAGCCGCATGCAACGACATACTGTATGCTCACTCCTCATTGAAAACAATTATAAGAGACTGGTGCTCAGAAGAAATGCTATATGAACACAGGAACATGCTAACAGGGTTTTTCATTCAAGAAATTCACTATATAAATACTAAACTATTTAGGCAGATGACACTCAATTGAAACAGGTCAAAGGGATTGTAAGGATAAATAAAGAAAACCAGTCGTCTTATATGTTTGAGAAGAGAAGCAGAGTGCAGGAAATCTGCGGAGAGGGTTAAACTAAGTTGTGGTGTTACAGAAAGACGGGCTGTTTATTCTGAAGCAATGCGGACTCTGAAGGTTAATTACAGCTCCAACCTTTACACCTCCCTTATTCCTCCCTCTTCTTCCTCCCCCGCTCGCTGCATTTCAACTTGCTGACTATGAAGCAACACAGGAACAGCAGGAGTCAACCTGACAGGCAGCTCTGAACATCTTCCTGCTTTCCTTCTTTCTCTGATATCCATCTTCTCTTCCTTCACCACCGTCTCCTTTTCCTCTTCTCCTTCCATTTGAATTCCCTTTGTCATCTTGTCTTTCATTTATTACTTCACCTCCTTTTCTTTTCTCTCCTGGCCACACTGATTCAGTCTCCCAGAGAGCAATAACATCTGTGTGTGTGTGTGTGTACTTCCCACAAATTAGTCATAATGCCCTTTATTGCTCCATCTCAGTGCAGCTCTAAAGTGCTGCACTTAATGCGCTCTGCAATCCCAGCCTCACCTTCTTTGTAACAGAAAATATTGGCAACATCATCTCAAAAACATTTTCAACTCACTCATGGAAGACTGAATCATCCATTTAAAGAAAACAATAAAAGTGAGAACCTGAGTCAAAAATAATGTCAGTTGAAACTGACCTGGGGCCTCATTTATAAAGGGATATACGCTCAAAAAATGGCGTACGCCAGTTTCTACGCAATGTTTGCGATTTATAAAATACTAACTTGATGGGAAAACATGCGGTCCTCCACGCAAACTCTAACCCATGCGTACACACTAAGCACAAAAACGGGAGAGACGAGAAACTGCGACACCGTTGGCAGAAGGAAGAATGGAGAGAAATATGTGGAAATAATACCATAAATAAAATGTTACCTCTCATTTATCATATATGAAGAATTGATTTTCAAACATTGATTAAAGCTGATCTTAAAATGATTAAACAAAGGCCTGTTTGAGACTCCTCAGTGCACACAAACACATAACTTGGAGAAATAAATAAATACGGATATGTTATTTAAAACCACCTCGAATATGTTGTGTTAATGTTATGAAATGTTTTTTCATAAATTATGCGGTTTTGCATTTCTATAGGTTGTACGAGCATGGTTTTATATACTACCATGTTTAAACATGTTTTATGCCGTTTGCTAAGACTTGATAAGTCGCTCATAAAACACAGGAGGTATGGAAACTAAGAACACCATATATGGTAAATTGTACAGCTAATATAACACAACACATTAGTTGTATTTCCTATAACTGGTGGATATAGAGTTGCTGTGGGGGGGGCGGGGTTGAGATGCACAGGCTGCAGTGGAGACGCTGCGCACAGCTGATCGACAGCTGGGACACAAACCACCAAATACGAAAACATAATTCAGATCCAGTCGTCATGACTCCACTCCGGGGGTATTCCCCGATCACTTCTTACAGTTTCTCATCAAGGGGGGGGGTCTCCTGTCCCCGGTACAAACACACTGCCTGAGGAAGGCTATGTGTATTTTTTTTGTCATTAACCTTTTTCGGACCACTTATTTATTTATGTTGGTGACGATCCGACCTCCATGCTGCTACTCTGGTTCAAACTGCATCCACCAAACAATATGATTTATCTCCACCTCCCCAAAAGAAACAAAATCTGACACGGTGTGAGATGTCTTTTTTTAGCTGTTCTGTTGTCATTTCCTGCGATCTTCTTCATAAAGTCAGTCAGAATGAATGGGCGTTTCTTTGAATATTTATAGGCAAATATGGGCGTTACGTGAAGCCCGCAAAAGCTGCACCGCATTCCGAGTCGATTGTGATTTATAAAGGGAAACCGGCGTAGGAAGTGCTGTACGCACTGTCCTCGCCGGTACGCAATGTTTGGTGAATCGGAAAATGTCGGAACATTTCTGTACCTATTTTTTGGATTTCTACTACGTAAGCAACCTTCCCACGTGAATCCTATGCATGCCGTTATAAATGAGGCCCCTGGAGTCAAAATAAGCAAACAAATAACACTTGACTTGTGTAATTTGTTATTAAGCACATAAAATCCTCTTTTCTGTAAATACATTTACAGATTTGATCTCAAGAACATTTTATCTCTACATTTTGTCCCAGATAAAACTAAAAAATGTTTTACTCCTGCATGTATGCAGAAGATAATTTGATAAAAATATATAAATATGGAGCAACAGCCTGATCTGGGATGCCATGCCAGACGATCCGGTTTCCTGCAACCGGACCTCTTTCAGGTGCAGGCTGGTTAATGGACAGTATAATCATTTCTAAAAGTACTGTACCTTAATCAACACTATAATTAATATTTTATAAAAACTATTTATCATGTCATGTAAACAACTAAATGACAATGGGAAAGATGTGTTTGGTACTTGGGACGCTACAAAGATAGATCTTCTGAATCTGCAGCTCCACTCAGCTTTAGGCGCAGAGGTAACAGTGGGTTTCTATGCAATGAGTGTCATCATACAACCCAGGGTTGCACAATGTGAGCTGTAGTCCCTCAATAGTTCTTGTGATTGACAGGTTGCTACTTGTGACTGTGAGTTGTTTTGTTCTTCAAAGGTCTGTTTCATTTATGAGGACACTTTGTACACCTATCACTGATGTCATGGCAACAATATGTCCACTCCCTGTTACTTAAGTGCTGATTCTGGCCCTTTAAATGTAACCGAGCTGCTGCTGGCCACGCCCCTTTGGACCTGCTGCTGGCCACGCTCCTTTGGAGGGGCAGCGTTTAGCAGAGTTTCTGCTGGTAGGTGTGACTGTGGTTATGCTAACGACAACTAAGAAATGTATAGAATAAAATGTGCGGATATAGTTCCTGATGAAGCGGCGGTAAAAGTTGGCAAAGCCCAGAAACCTCTGAAGCTCCCTCCTGGTAGTAGGGGTTGGCCACTCCACCAAAGCCTCGATCTTTCCAGGATCTGCCTCCACTTTGCCTTGCCTGATGATATAGCCCAGGAAGCTGATCCGGTTCTGGTGGGACTCACACTTCTCAGCCTTGACATAGAGCTTGTTCTCCAGCAGTCTCTGAAGCACCAGGCGGACATGGTTCTCGTGTTCCCCCTGGTTCTTGGAGAAAATCAGGATGTCTTCTATGTACACAAAGACAAAGCGGTTAAGGAAATCACGCAGGACATCGTTGACCAGAGCCTGAAATACTGCTGGAGCGTTAGTGAGACTAAAAGGCATGACTAGGTACTCAAAATGACCTAAGGGAGTGTTAAAAGCCGTTTTCCATTCATCCCCTTGACGGATACGGATCAGGTGATAGGCGTTCCTAAGGTCAAGCTTGGTGAACAGGGTTGCCTCTTGGAGAGGTTCAAAAGCAGAGGTGAGAAGGGGTAATGGGTACTTGTTCTTAACAGTGATGTTGTTTAACCCACGAAAGTCAATGCAAGGTCGCAGTGACGTATCCTTCTTACCAACGAAGAAGAACCCGGCACCCACGGGGGAGGAGGAAGGACGAATAATCCCAGCAGCCACTGAGTCAGTGATATATAGCTCCATAGCCTCTTTCTCAGGACGGGACAGGTTGTAGAGGCGGCTGGTGGGTAGAGGAGCCCCAGGAAACAGATCTATGGAGCAGTCGTAGGGCTGGTGAGGAGGAAGGGAGAGAGCCCTCTCCTTGCTGAAGACCAATCTCAGGTCGTGGTAGGTCGCAGGGACTCCAGTTAAGTCTACAGAAGCAGCAGAGCAGAAGGCAGGGTTTGGGGAGACAGAGACTGGAGGCACGGCAGATAACAGGCAGTTAGCGAGACAGTCCTGATCCCATTCAATGATTTTTCCCTTAGCCCAATCAATGTGTGGGATAACCCAATACCAGAGGTGTGGAAGGTGCAGAGATTACCTTTAACTGGATGAGCTCTCTGTGGTTGCCGGAGGTGATCAATGTCAAAGGAGCTGACTGTGCTGTCACTGACGAAATTATTTGCCCATTAAGTTCATCTAAAGCAGGGGTGAGGAACCTCCGGCCCCCGGGCCGTATACGGCCCGCGAGACCTTTCGCTACGGCCCTCGAGGTCATTTATAAACATACGCAAAAAAGAAAAAAATTAAAGAAATCCAGACCGCAAAAAAAATAAACAAGCGAGTGCCTGTTTTTCCTGTCCACGGTCAGGGTCCTTGAACACATCACGAGCCTAACGTGTCATCACGTGGTATATGTCTCGTCTGACAGGGATGCAGTTCTGACGGAGAGCACCAGAACGCCGCTCCACCACTTCCATAAATTGCAGTACCCATAAGGAGCCGTACACATGCCGCAGTTTTTGCGTGGCTGTGTCTTTAGTTGAAAGCCCAGTGGCGATCTGTTCATCTGTCATACTGATCATACAGTCAATAACTTTGTTGTTATTAGCATCTGGTTAGCTAGCTATGCTAACGAATATAAGAAGCTTTTTCTACAACCAGTGAGGTAAAGGCACATCTTTATATGATCATTATAGTTCTAAAAAAAGAAGAGAATAAAGTAAACAGGTATAAAATACTATATGACAGTAACAAAAAGTTGTTGTTATTAATAAACAAGAATACAGTTTGAAAGGGGAGTGATTTGTAAAATATCCATAAAGAAAAAGCAAATCTGCTTACAGTTCAGTTTCATATGGGTGTTGAGAGATGTATCCATAGATCTCTTAATGTTGCTCTCAAAGTGCACCAGAATGATGCTTTCAACTTCAATATTTAAAAAACAAATCTTCCCGGGGGAGAACACCCCCCTAGAGGAGGTTAGGCCCCCCCACTTAAATCATGTTCACATGGATAGGAAACTAAATACATTTGCACACATCTTGTGTCCATATCTGTCACGGTTGTCATGTCAGGTCACAGGTCTATGTCTAGGTTTGGGTGTTTTCACTGTTCTCTATGTCATGTTTTCCTCCTGTCGTTAGTTTCCCTGGTGTGTCTCGTTAGCTGATTGTGTTCACCTGTGGCCCTTGTGTTTCTCCTCCCCTGCCCGGCTGTTTCTCGTCTTGTGATTATCCCTCCCTGTATTTAGTCTTGTCTCGTCCTGTGTTCAGTGTTGGTGCTTCTTTTGTTTGTGACCTAGTTCACCGTAGAGTGTTTTGTTTGTTAAAGTTATATATTAGATAAGAGCCCTTGCAATAAAGGTATTATCAAGTGTTATCTGCGTTTGGGTCCTACCTGCTTCACTCTGCGTATCAGAAAGCACCAACCAAGAAATGGGCCCAGCAGATCCGTTCGAGCTGGAATTATTGAATTTTTCCTTTTTTTTGGCTAACTGCTCGGATCGATGGAAGAGAGCACCCGGAGTTCAGCAGCGAGAGGCTGTGTTGTCGGAGGCGCGCCAAATGGCTAGAGAGAAACCAGGTTTGGTGAAGTTCTTACCTGGCTGGATTTCAAAGATCCTCCCGGTGTGTGATTCCCGGCCTGCTAGCCCCAGGCATGCTAGCTCCCTGTCTCCCAATTCCCAACCTGGTACCATACGCCTCGCTAGTTTCCGTCTGAAGTCAACCCATGCTTCTGCCCCAGTTCCTGCTCCTGTCCAGGATCCGTTCTCGGGTACTCGTCTGGCTTATGGAGGTCCACGGAGTATTCAGGCGGCTGCTAAGAGGAGTCGTCGCAAGGCCAGGTTAGCCCGAGCCCTAGCAGCCATGGTTCCGGTTACAGTTCCGGCCCCAGCAGCCATGGTTCTGGCTCCAGTACCGGCTCCAGTACCCCTGGTCGCGACTCCAGTTTCGGCTCCAGGACTGGCTTACCGGCCAACGCCAGCTCCCCGAGTCCTGTCGGCATACCGGCCGACTCCAGCTCCTCGTCTCTTGTTGGCTCCCCAGCCAACACCAGCTCCTCGTGTCCTGTCGGCGTACCGGCCGACTCCAGCGCCTCGTCTCTTGTTGGCTCCCCAGCCAACTCCAGCTCCCCGTGTCCTGTCGGCGTACCGGCCGACTCCAGCACCTCGTCTGCTGCTGGCTCCCCAGCCAACACCAGCTCCCCGTGTCCTGTCGGCGTACCGGCCGACTCCAGCACCTCGTCTGCTGCTGGCTCTCCAGCCGACGCCAGCACCCCGTGTCCTGTCGGCGTACCGGCCGACTCCAGCACCTCGTCTCTTGTTGGCTCCCCAGCCAACTCCAGCTCTCCGTGTCCTGTCGGCGTACCGGCCGACTCCAGCACCTCGTCTCTTGTTGGCTCCCCAGCCAACACCAGCTCCCCGTGTCCTGTCGGTGTACCGGCCGACTCCAGCACCCCGTGTTCTGTTGGCGAACCAACTCTCTCAAGTCTCCCCTCCAGACACTTCTCAAGTCCCCTCTCAAGTTCCTACCGGAGTCCCCTCTCGAATTCCCTCTTTAGTCTCCTCTCGAGGTCCCTCTCCAGTCTCCTCTCGAGTTCCCTCTCGGGTCCCCTCTCGAGTCTTTTCTCGAGTCCCCTCTCAAGTCACCTCTCAAGTTCCTACCCGAGTCCCCTCTCAAGTTTCCCCTCAGGTCTCCTCTCGAGTTCCCTCTCAAGTCCCCTCTCAGGTCCCCTCTCGAGTTACCTCTCGAGTCACTTCTCGAGTTCCTTCTCGAGTCACCTCTCAAGTCAACTCTCCAGTGTCCTCTCGAGTCACCTCTCAAGTCAACTCTCCAGTGTCCTCTCGAGTCACCTCTCAAGTTTCCCCTCAGGTCTCCTCTCGAGTTCCCTCTCAAGTCCCCTCTCAGGTCCCCTCTCGAGTTACCTCTCGAGTCACCTCTCGAGTTCCTTCTCGAGTCCCCTCTCCAGTCACCTCTCGAGTCCCCTCTCGAGTCACCTCTCAAGTCAACTCTCCAGTGTCCTCTCGAGTCACCTCTCAAGTCAACTCTCCAGTGTCCTCTCGAGTCCCCTCTCAAGTTTCCCCTCAGGTCTCCTCTCGAGTTCCCTCTCAAGTCCCCTCTCAGGTCCCCTCTCGAGTTACCTCTCGAGTCACCTCTCGAGTTCCTTCTCGAGTCCCCTCTCCAGTCACCTCTCGAGTCCCCTCTCAAGTCAACTCTCCAGTGTCCTCTCGAGTCACCTCTCAAGTCAACTCTCCAGTGTCCTCTCGAGTCACCTCTCAAGTCAACTCTCCAGTTTCCTCTCGAGTTCCCTCTCAAGCCCTCTCTCGAGTCCCCACTCAAGCCCCTACTCATGTGCCGTTGGAGGTCGCGCAGACTAGTCTTCTGCCGGGGGTCCTGCCAACCCCATGTCCTGTACCGTTGGAGGTTCCGCTGGGGGTCCTGCCAACCCCATGTCCTGTCCCGTTGGAGGCCCCGCCGACTACTCTCCTGCCGGGGGTCCTGCCAACCCTTTGTCCTGTCTCGTTGGAGGCCCCGCCGACTACTCTCCTGCCGGGGGTCCTGCCAACCCCATGTCCTGTCCAGTTGGAGGTCCCGCCGACTACTCTCCTGCCGGGGGTCCTGCCAACCCTTTGTCCTGTCTCGTTGGAGGCCCCGCCGACTACTCTCCTGCCGGGGGTCCTGCCAACCCCATGTCCTGTCCAGTTGGAGGTCCCGCAGACTAGTCTTCTGCCGGGGGTCCTGCCAACCCCATGTCCTGTACCGTTGGAGGTTCCGCTGGGGGTCCTGCCAACCCCATGTCCTGTCCCGTTGGAGGTCCCGCCATCTACTCTCCTGCCGGGGGTCCTGCCAACCCTATGTCCTGTCCCGTTGGAGGTCCCGCCGTCTACTCTCCTGCCGGGGGTCCTGCCAACCCCATGTCCTGTCCAGTTGGAGGTCCCGCAGACTAGTCTTCTGCCGGGGGTCCTGCCAACCCCATGTCCTGTACCGTTGGAGGTTCCGCTGGGGGTCCTGCCAACCCCATGTCCTGTCCCGTTGGAGGTCCCGCCGTCTACTCTCCTGCCGGGGGTCCTGCCAACCCTTTGTCCTGTCTCGTTGGAGGTCCCGCCGACTACTCTCCTGCCGGGGGTCCTGCCAACCCCATGTCCTGTGCCGTTGGAGGTCCCGCCGACTACTCTCCTGCCGGGGGTCCTGCCAACCCTTTGTCCTGTCTCGTTGGAGGCCCCGCCGACTACTCTCCTGCCGGGGGTCCTGCCAACCCCATGTCCTGTCCAGTTGGAGGTCCCGCAGACTAGTCTTCTGCCGGGGGTCCTGCCAACCCCATGTCCTGTACCGTTGGAGGTTCCGCTGGGGGTCCTGCCAACCCCATGTCCTGTCCCGTTGGAGGTCCCGCCGTCTACTCTCCTGCCGGGGGTCCTGCCAACCCTATGTCCTGTCCCGTTGGAGGTCCCGCCGTCTACTCTCCTGCCGGGGGTCCTGCCAACCCTTTGTCCTGTCTCGTTGGAGGCCCCGCCGACTACTCTCCTGCCGGGGGTCCTGCCAACCCTGTGTCCTATCCCGTTGGAGGCCCCGCCGACTACTCTCCTGCCGGGGGTCCTGCCAACCCTTTGTCCTGTCTCGTTGGAGGTCCCGCCAACCACTCTCCTGCCGGGGGTCCTGCCAACTCCTGGTCCTCTTCCGTGGGGGGATCCTGCCGAAGCCTGTCCCGCCGGCTCCGGTTCCTGTCCGGCCGACACCGGGTCCTGCCCGGCCTCCGGAGCTGTCTGGTCTTCGCCCTCGATCCCGACCCTCTGTGAGCCGCGGTCTTCGCCCGCGGGCCCGGCCCCCTGACTCTTCCTGCCGCTGCCCTCGTCCTCCAGCCCGGCCCCCTGACTCTTCCTGCCGCTGCCCTCGTCCTCGAGCCCGGCCCCCTGACTCTTCCTGCCGCTGCCTTCGCCCTCATGCTCGGCCCCCTGAGTTCGCCCGCTGTGGCCTTCGCCCCACCATGGACTCTGCCTTGCCCCCGGGCCGTCCGCCCGAGACCCCCACCTTGGACTCTGCCTTGCCCCCGGGCCGTCCGCCCGAGTTCCCCACCTTAGACTCTGCCTTGCCCCCGGGCCGTCCGCCCGAGTCCCCCTTCTCGGCTTCTGCCGTGCCCCCGGGCCGTCCGCCCGAGATCCCTTCCTGGTCCCCTACTGGGCTCCTGGGCGGTCAGCTTAGTCCCGTCCTCCGGACCCCCTCCACCCACCCTGGTGGCCTAGGGATACGTAACGGAGGGAGACTTAAACACTGAGGGGACAGAGTAGGTGGAAAACTGGGCTTACTGTGTGAGACTGGTGGATTCCGCTGTGTCCGCTCAGCTCGGCGCTCCCGCAAACGACAGTCTAGGCAGGACACCAAGGAAATCAGATCTGGGAAATCCGCTGAAACGTCTCGTGCTGCCAATTCATCCCGGAGCTGATCTTTTAATCCTCTCAAAAACACGGCCTTGAGAGCCGCCTCGTCCCATCGAGCCTCTGCAGCGAGTATGTGAAACTCAATGGAATACTCAGCTACAGTGCAGTTTCCTTGTTGTAAACTGAGCAGCTGACTCTTGGCGGAGCCAGAATAATTGGGAAGATCAAAAACAGCAGAAAAACAATCTGAGAAGGATTCAAAACGCAGAGAGTCATAATCCACTGAAGAGCTCAAAGTAGTGATGGCAGTTTGACACTGAAGCTTCGAACGGAGCTTCAACCCTGGACTTCCTATTCCATAGAAGCAGTGCTTCGAAGCTTGCTTCAAATCACGTGACATATGACGTCCGAAGCAGCAACTGCTTCAAATCACGTGACATGTGACGTCCGAAGCAGCAACTGCTTCATTTCCTGAATGAATCACTTGACTGGTTCGCGGTCCATTCACACGATTCAATGCACTGCCTCGTCTCGATTCTGACAGGTGACAGGTTGAAACAGTTTCGAATTTGAGCGCTTCAACACTTTATGACCACTCTAAACAATGCGCAATGTGTGGGTTGTTGTCGTAGTTTGCGTTGTTGCTGTTGAGTTGTTGTTGGTATTGCATTTGAATTGAAGTATCATTATAGAGCAAGCCAGGAAGAAAGATAGGTCGTTCTGGCTCGGGAAACACTTCGAAATGTGGAGAAGTTGTGAACAAAAAGACAATTATCAGTAATATAAAAACAGTTCAATATTTTAAGGAATAGATAGCCCAGTGGGTAGAGCCGGGGGCCCGAATGCGGTGTGTCCTCTGCGCAGCTGGTTCAAAGCCCGGTATGGATGAACTTTTAATCATTGTTTTTCAACTTTAATACTTTAATAACTGATAAAAGGCTCTCTCCTCCCAAAAAAATGTCTAGCACTCTCTAGTCTCTTCTCAATAACCCAATACACACAATTATCAATCTTTAATTGCAAATAGAACATGATTTTCAGTCTTAGTGTGTGTGTGCATTGAATATTTTTCAATTCAAAGATACGTTAAATCCACTGCAGCCTTGCACTTCGCCAGGAGAGGTCGCCGTAACTGAAGCTTCGAGAAATGAACCTATTTCCGACACAATTGTCCAAGTGGTTCGATGCTTCATTCAAAGCTTCATTTTGCCATCACTAGCTCAAAGCCTCTGCCCAGGTTAAAGCCTTGCCACGGAACAAACTCAGAACGTAATTAATCCTGGTAACATCAGCGGCAAACGAAACAGGACGCTGGCGAAAAACCTTGTTGCACTGAAAAAGAAATCCTCTGCAGTTCTCCACCTCTCCGTGGACTGGCTCAGGGTCGGTGATGGGGAAATCCTGGCGTGGAGTAGGAAAAATAGCTGGATTGGGACGGGCATGAGAAGCTGCAGCCGAGGTAGTTAGAGCAGAGATCTGGCATGCTAACTCAGAGACATGATGAGCCATGGATTGATTGCTCTCTACTAACGCCCGAATGAGCTGGTCGTGTTGGCCTAGGAGGGAACCCTGACTAGACCGGGCATGATGGACTGTGGCGGGATCCGCTCCAGTGCCTGTGGGGTTCATTGTTAGGATTCCCGAGAAGTGACTGGAGATGAGAACCCGCTATGCAAGCACTTAAACTGAGACAGTGGTGAAGTGTCAAAAAAGGCTTTATTTTGTCCACGACACTGACAAGGAGTTGACGAAGAGAACGTAGAGGGAAGACGTGGAGCTGGGCTGACCAGGAGGGGAGGCTGGACGTGGCAGGCAGAGCGGCTGGAGTATGTGGATCTGGAACAGGAAAAACAAGCAGGATTAGGAAATAATTTCCTTTCACAAGGAGCATCAAAAAGTCACTAGGAAAAACACTAGTAGGCCTGGACGATAGTTTACCACTGAAGAATAAACGAAGAACTGGCGAAGTCTGAGGATGGGAACCAGGGTTTTAAGCAGGTGCAGGTTAACGATGGCAATCAGTGAGATGAGCAGCAACTGAGGAGGTGAGTTGGCGGGAATCGGAATGTAGGTAGCCACGTCCAGCCAGGAAGACAGACACACAGATAAACAGACAAAACAAACACAGACAGGGGAAAAAGAAGGAGGAAGTACTGCATTTCCTCACACCTAATCTGTGACAGTATAGCAGTGTTTCCCCTACCATTGTCTTGGAGGGGTGCTGCGCCCCACCAACGGAGCCCCGCGCTCCCCCTGAAATTCAAGGTGTTTTATAATTTTTTTATTTGGAACCAAATTGCAACTAATCTATATCTACTGTCACTTTTCATATCGAACATGTGCTCTTTTATTACATAAACCAAACATTTCATTTTAAGTTGCGAGTTTAGTGTTTTTTACCCTAAGAAACACTGATGCACTAATCAATAACAATAATCCACAGCTACTCTCTGCTCCAGAGGATTAAAAAAAAATATATCCCAATGCCTCCGCTCAGGCAGCACCCCCCCAAAGCAGTAAACCTAGGGTAAACACTGGTCTCAGATGGTAGAAGGAGGACTTGCATGTTTGTTTGATGTGGGCCTCAAAGGTCAGATGAGGATCCATTTTAACACCCAGATTGGTAACAGTTGATGAGAGTGGAATGTTCTGACCGGAGAAGGTGATGCTGGTGATGGAGGATGAACGGACCTGGTGTGGAGTGCCAACTAGAATGGCTTCAGTCTTGGAGCTGTTTAACTGAAGTAAGTTGTGCTTCATCCACACCTTTATCTCCTCCAGGCATGTTGTTATTGTGGATGATGGCAGAGGTGCAGAGGGGATTGGGTTGGCTCTGATGTAGAGCTGTGTGTCATCAGCATAGCAATGGAACGATATTCCATGCCGGCTGATGACACCACCAAGGGGGGACATGTCTATAGTGAAAAGGGTGGGGCCGAGGACTGATCCTTGAAGGACACCACAGGTCACAGAGTGTGTTTGTGATTTTGCCGCTCCCAAGGTGACATGCTCAGTCCTCCCGGTGAGATAAGAGGTGAACTATCAATATCCAATATGATGCTAAATTGCGAAGAACATTTTTGATAGCTCAATCGTGGAGGTCATAAGCTAACAGCGAATACACAATTTTTGGCGATTTACATGTTGCAAATTACTCCAAACTATTCGCATATAGTTTTCCCGATATTCACAAAACGCTGTATACACATTGCTATTATGATTGCGGACAAATTAGCTTTTATTAGCCCCGCCCTCCAGAAAGTCGGCCATTTTGAAAAATGTGCGTTTTTCATGCATTTTAACGACATTTCTGCGAACTCCTCCTAGGGGAATGATCGGAAAAAATTCCACTCCAGGACAAGTTCAGCCCATATCCAATGTGATGCTAAATTGCGAAGGAATAGTTGATCGCTCAAACGATGAGCTCGTAAGCGAACGGAGAATTTTCCATTTTTGACGATTTACATGTCACAAATTACTCCAAACTACTCGCATATAGTTTTTCCGATATTCACGAAACGCTGTATATAAATTTCTCTTATGATTGCGGACATATTTCAAATTTGCTTTTATTAGCCCCGCCCCCAAGGAAGTTGGCCATATTCAACAATGTGCGTTTTTCATGCATTTTAAGCACATTTTTGGAATCTCCTCCTATGGTAATGATCGAAAAAATTCGAATCCACGACAACTTAAGCGCATATCCAATGTCATGCTACATTGCGAAGGAATAGTCCTTCACTCGAACGGGGAGCTCGTAGGTTAACGGAGAATGTACAATTTTTTACTATTTACATATCACTAAGCTACTGAAACCCGCCTGTCTGCCCGGCGCATCAACTCACACACACACAAACACACACACACACACACACACACACACACACACACACACACACACACACACACACACACACACACACACACACACACACACACACACACACACACACACACACACCACACACACACTCTGTGGTTATGAAGTCCTGGACACAGCAGGAACCTAAGCCAGGATCCTGTTTGTGGACTTCAGCACCGCCTTCAACACCATCCTCCCGGCTCTGCTGCAGGACAAGCTCTCCCAGCTGCACATGCTCGACTCCACCTGCAGATGGATCACTGACTTCCTGTCTGACAGGAATCAGCAGCGAGGCTGGAGAAACACGTCTCTGACCCCCGGACCATCAGCCCTGGTTCCCCTCAAGGCTGCGCTCTTTCCACTCTGCTCTTCTCCCTGTATTCCAACAGCTGCACCTCCAGTCACCAGTCTGTCAAGCTCCTGAAGTTCAGACGACACCACCATCATCAGACTCATCTCTGGTGGGGGGAGGTTAGAGGTGTGGACTCGAGTCACATGACTTGGACTCGAGTCAGACTTGAGTCACCAATTTGATGACTTTGGACTCGACTTGACAAAATCACAAAACACTTGCGACTCGACTTGGACTTGAACACCAATTACTCGGGACTTGAATTGGACTTGAGCCTTCTGACTTGAGGTGACTTGATACTTTAATTCAGAGGTCTCCAACACGCCGATCGCGAGATGCCGCTAGAAGAGCAGACTCCCGTCGGGAGAGCAGAATCTTCAGCCGTAGTGGTACAGGCCAGCTACACAGAGCGACAGGGAGACGGATTTAAATGCAAGCACGTCGGAAAAAGTCAAGAGCGCAAACCGAAAAAAGAAGCAGCATCTGGCTGCATTTCAATGATATTGGAGAAAGCAAAGCTGAGTGCAGGATTTGTAAAATGAAAATAACCTTCAGAGCAGGTTTTTCTTTTGGTAACCACTCAGGATTTATTGCCAGAGGTGGGAGAAGTTCAGATCTTGTACTTGAGTAAAAGTACCAGAGTGTAGGAATACTCGGTTACAATAAAAAGTCCTGCATTCAAAATGTTACAAGTAAAAGTAGAAAAGTATTAGCATCAAAATATAGTTAAAGTACCACCTGCAGAGGGACCTAGATTCAGGTGTTCTCTTCCCCATAGAGACCGCCTCGCTGCACATTATCCCTTGCATACAGATAGATTGTGGGTCCCTTATAACATGTTGTACACAGTGGAAATAAACATTCTGGTTACCTCAACATCAGGGATCTTATACATTAAACTCCTTCTGAATCAAACCGTCACGGTAGCCTTACCTTACTGATCCCTCTTAAAATAGAAGAAAAACACGTTACTTTACCAGCAGAGATAAAATGTATTATTAACTTATTAATGAGACTAATAAAGAGCAGTTTGATTATCAAGTATTATTCTGTTGATCGATGTCATTACATTTGGTGAAAAGCACATAATGACTTGTTAAAGACTCGTTTTGTCAAAGTTTAAGACTTGGACTTGACTTGAACTTGCCCATCCTGACTTGAGACTTGACTTGACCTTGTCACAACAAGGACTTGATCCCACCTCTGGGGGAGGGTCTGCCTACAGGTCGGAGATGGACCATCTGGTGACCTGGTGCAGGGGTCAACCACCTGGAGCTTAATGGTCTTAAGACAGTGGAGTCCCCCGTGACTCTGTGCGACTCCCCAGTCACTGCTGTGGAGTCTTTCCGCTTCCTGGGCGCCATCATCGACCAGGACCTCAAATGGGAGCAGAACATCAGCTCCCTCACCAAAGAAGCCCAGCAGAGGATGTTCTTCCTGAGGCAGCTGAAGAGATTCAACCTGCCAAAGATGATGATGGTGAACTTCTACACCTCCATCCTCACCTCTTCCATCACCATCTGGTATGCCGCAGCTACAGCCAAGGATAAGGTGCTCCCACCCAGGACACAAACTGTTCACCCCCCTCCCCTCTGGCAGGACCAACACCTTTCTCCACCTGAACAGTTTCTTCCCCTCTGCTACCGGCCTCATCAACTAGGCCCGCTCCCCTCCACTGACACTTTACGTCAGCCACAACGCAGACTCTATGCATTACATTAATGCACACAATGTTCAACACTATCTGTTTTCCTTTTTTAAATGACTGCCGAATTGTATTCCATATTTTATTCCAATGTATTCCATTCTATTTCTATGTTAATACTGCTATATTTTACTATATTATTTTTCTAGTTCTCTATCTGTGTTTTTAAATGTTGTTTTACTTTTATGTATGCACCATGATATCAAGTCAAATTCCTTGTACGTGTCAACCTACCTGGTAATAAACCTGATTCTGATTCTGACTATAATTATTTCCTATCCTTGCTCTTTCCCTATTAAATATGTTGCCTTTATTCTCTCCTTGTTTCCTCCGCGAATCAGAGATCATTTAGCTTTTTTTCAAATCCTTTCCGTTCGACGACACTTAACACCATCTGACAGGGGTGATATTTCTCTCCAACTTCACCATATGGAGCCCATTACACCCATTTATGAACGTTATACATCAGCCACACACACACAGTCACTCACGCACAACCAGAGTTGCTGGATAGCACCACAGCGACGGCATAAAAGGAATAAGTGTCAAATAATAAATAAAAGAGCGTCAACATTTACCCCTGCAGTCTGTTCACAGTGTGTGTGAGTTCATGAGTTTGAGCATGTCTTTGTGTGTGTGTATTGTGTGTCCTAAAGGCCTGTCAGATGGAGTCTGCATATCTGTGTTTTGTCACATGCGCCTCCTTGTGTCAGTGCTATAGCACCCTTATCAGCTCACTGGCACCAAGCTTCTCTGTATTCACACACACACACACACACACACACACACACACACACACACACACACACACACACACACACACACACACACACACACACACACACACACACACACACAAACCTGTTTATACTCTGGAGATGAGGGTTTGTTATTAACCCAACCGTAACTCTTGTAATACAGCACCCCTTTATTTGATGGAAATCAGGTCTGTTAAAAACATTCATATGGCTTTAATTATTTTTTTAATTCTTTATTTATTTGGGGTCACATTATAGTAAAAGTACAGTTTTTCAAATCATATAGAGACCCTTATGACTTTAATTCTAACATACAATTTAAGCTGAATTTACTCTTACGCCTTTTGATTTGAAATTAAGTGATAATAATCCCAAATTCCCAAAGATCAAGATAATTTAGTCGTGATGTCCCCGATTATTTTGAGTACCATCAGAAGGTCAGGGGCGACATGCAGAGCCAAGTGAATGTGGAGGTATAATGGCCCTCCAGTTGATGGAAGGTGGGCGGTTTGATCCCTGGTGCCTGCAGTCTACATGTCAAATTTTCCTTGAGAAGGATAAGCCCTAAATTGTTCTTGTTTTAGGTATGTTTATCATCCTGGCACATAGTATGGCAGCCTTTGCAGCCACTGTGGCAGACTGTGGCAGAGGCCATGGATGTGTTTGGCTTGTCATGGTTTTGGATTTTTGTTTTCCTCCTTGGGTCTTGTCTGATCCTACTCCCTGTGTTTGATTTCCTGTCGTTAGTTTCCCTCCTGTGTCTGATTGTGCCTCATTGTGTTCACCTGTTGCCCTTGTGTTTCTGCCTGCCCTGCCAGCTGTGTCTTGTCCTGTGATTACCCTTCTGTGTATTTAGTCTTGTCTTCCCCTGTGCTCCATGTCTGTTCGTCGTCATTTCATGTCCCTGTGACCTATGCTTGTCTGTGTCTCCTTCTTGTTCCCGTCTGTAAGTTTGTTCCTGTCTGTCGTGCTCCCCGGTTTTGTTTCTGTTAATTACTTTCTTGTTTTTTCATGCCTTCGGTGTTTTATAATAAAGCTCGCTTTTTGTTAACAAATCTTTTTTGTATTTTTTAACTGCACTTGGGTCCTATTTTCCCCAATCCTGACAGTACGAACAGACCAGTATGGACCCAGCAGTTTTTTCATTTAGCCAAGAGCTTTATGAACTTAAATACAATCTGGAGTGTATTTTCAATGGCTGGAGGAGGGCCTCATCCAGAGAGGCCAAAGAGGCTGCCCTTAACGAGGCACGCAGGGAGGTTGACAGCAGGCCCTGGCTTGAGCTTGTTGTCTGAGAAGCTAAGCATTTTTACTAGCAGCCCTGAGTGCCAGCCTCAAGCCTCAAACCCCTTCTTGGGATCCCGCCTTGCCTTAGGAGGTCCACGGAGCCTCCAAAAGGTCTCTAGGAGACGCAAGGCCAGGATTCCAGCCGTGGCCCCAGCAGCCATGGTTCCAGCAGCCATGGTTCCAGCCTCAGTCCTGGCCCCAGCAGCCATGGTTCCGGCTCCAGTGCCGGCCCCAGCAGCCATGGTCCCTGCTCCAGAACTGGCCCATACAGCCATGGTTCCGGCTCAAGTACCGGGCCCAGCAGTCATGGTCCCGACTCCGGCTCCTCGTCTCCTGTTGGCTCTCCAGCCGACGCCAGCTCCCCGAGTCCTGTCGGCGTACCGGCCGACTCCAGCACCTCGTCTCCTGTTGGCTCACCCGGCCGACGCCAGCTCCCCGAGTCCTGTCGGCGTACCGGCCAACGCCAGCTCCCCGTGTCCTGTCGGCGTACCGACCGACGCCAGCTCCCCTGGTCTAAAGCATCTATAGCTGAACTTTGGGAGCATATATGTGTCCTGTCAGCGTACCGACCATCGCAAGTCACCTCTCCAGTTCCCTCTCAAGTCTCCTCGCAAGTCCCCTCTCCAGTTCCCTCTCGAGTCCCCTCTCGAGGCACCTCTCAAGTTCCTTCTCAGGTCTCCTCTCAAGTTCCTTCTCAGGTCTCCTCTCGAGTTACCTCTTGAGGCCCCTCTCAAGTTCCTTCTCAGGTCCCCTCTCGAGTCCCCTCTCGAGTCCCCTCTCAAGTTCCTTCTCAGGTCCCCTCTCGAGTCCCCTCTCGAGTCCCCTCTCGAGTTCCCTCAAGTCTCCTCTCGAGTTCCCTCTCAAGCCTCTCAAGTCACCTCTCGAGTTTCCTCTCAAGCCTCCTTTCAAGTCACCTCTCGAGTTCCCTCTCAAGTCACCTCTCAAGTTCCCTCTCGAGTTCCATCTTTAGTCCCTACTCAAGTGCCGTTGGAGGTTCCGCTGGGGGCACTGCCAACTCCATGTCCTGTCCCGTTGGGGGTCCCGCCGACTATTCTTCTGCCGGGGGTCCTGCCAACCCTATGTCCTGTGCCTTTGGAGGTCCCGCCGACTACTCTCCTGCCGGGGGTCCTGCCAACCCTGTGTCCTGTCCTGTTGGGGGCCCCGCCGACTACTCTCCTGCCGGGTGTCCTGCCAACCCTGTGTCCTGTGCCGTTGGAGGTCCCGCCGACTGCTCTTCTGCCGGGGGTCCTGCCAACCCTGTGTCCTGTCCCGTTGGGGGTCCCGCCGACTACTCTTCTGCCGGGGGTCCTGCCAACCCTGTATCCTGTCCCATTGGAGGCCCCGCCGTCACCTGTCTTGCCGGGGGCCCTGCCAACTCCTTGTCCTCTTCCGCCGGGAGCCCTGCCTACTCCTTGCTCTGTTGCGTTGGTGGTCCAATCGACACCAACCCTTGCTCCATCCAGGGTCCCATTGACACCAGCCCAGGTCATGTCCAGGATCCCGTCTACACCTGTCCCACCGGCTGTCCACCCGACACCCCCTCTTCAAACTCTGCCTTGTCCCCGGGCCATCCGCCCAAGATCCCCTCCATGGATTATGCGTTCCCCCGGGATGTCCGTTCGAGCGTCCTCTCTCTCTCTTGCTCGCTCGGAGGCTCGCTCGCACTTTGGCTATGAGCTGCGGGCGCCTGATAAGCCAACATCCCCCACTTTCATTACTTACAGCGCCCATCGTACAGGGCAAATGAAAAGTGTAACTGGGGTGAAAAGGGTGTTACCTTGACTTAATTATGAATATTGTTACATCAAGGCTGAAAATTAGGATGAGCCAAACAGTCAAAACTGTTTTTTTCCCTCCCAGAGCTACCAGCGCAGCGCCCCCCCAGATCTGGCGCCCTAAGCGACCCCCTATGTGTAAGACCGGCAAATACCGGCCCTGAGTGTAGCTATAATACAAACCGGACCTTCATTTCTGGTTATTTTACGTTTCATTTCTTTAAAGGAACCTACCCAGAAGACAGTTAAAAAAGAGATTACAGCAGTTAGGGATATATTGGTTTTTCAATATTGTGTGGGGGGTTTTGTCCTCTCAGATCAAAACACATTCTTGCAAATGATTTAGTTTTTTAATATCAAAGCATGTTTTAACTAAGGTCAGAAAAGCTATATTATCATTATTTCAGCGGTCAAACTTTTGTGATAGAAGTTGAAAGCTGAGACTAAGAAGTTGCACATTAATGTGGAATGATAATAATATATCAGATCAGACTCCGTTTATATGTTCAGTACTTTTTTTTCACTGTTAAATTTGCTTGGCCAATATTTTTTACATATTTATCAAATTCGAGATGTGAATTTAACACAATATAGATGTTTTCTACTTGTTATACCTATTTAGTATAAATAGATTAACCTTTAAGCTTGATCTAATTAATCACATGTTTGCAGGTCCTTTATGAAAGCATATATACACTGTAACATTTGATGTATAAAGCTGTATAGGATGCAGTTGCTAAGTAAAGATACGGTAAGATACAGGAGGATGGGAAAGTAATGTCCACACACCTGCAGGAGGACTCTAACTCTAACTTTATCACAGTGGCATCCTGTTCGGTCAAATAGCTGTTAGCAGCATTTGTCAGCTCCGTCTGGAATAATAAATTGATGTATGAGTTTTTAAAGAGACAACTACTACAAACTCTGCAGAGTCTAAAGCAGGGGTGGGCAAACATTTTGGCTCGGGGGCCACTATGAGTTTTAAAATTTGATAGACGGGCCGGGCCAGTAGCAGATCGGTGAAAAAATATTTAGCTGTCCACTCCTCATTATACACTCGGCACTCAATGTTGACTTTTCTTTTCTTTTGTCCACTCATTGTTACAGATGCAGGTTCAAAGGTGAATTAGGTTCAAAGGTGAATTATTGCGTCATTGTTTACGTCATGACGTAACCGTTTACGTGCCTTCTTATGACCCACAAAGCGTTTTACGTCGCTGATTTTCTCTGCAACACCGCTCACAACAACATCAATAGAGGACTGCGTCGGGTAGTTTTTAATTATAGGAAGCCAGATTAAATTAAAGAACTACTTCTCCAACCTTATACCTTTCTCCAGAGTGCCGTGGTGTATTGTTTATTAATGTGGTTCAGCTGCATTACTGCCCGATGCAGTGCTGCTCGTCTACCGGAGTTTATTCTCCCGTTAACTCGCGGCAGCGGCATCTGTAAAGTTTTCATTGTCTGACTGTCACAAGCAGCTGATACATATCCCCCATCCCCATAAGTGAATGTGTTTTAGTTTGAAAGCTGTTTGGCATCACAACGCTGTTATGAACGTTTCTCTGGCATTCTACTGCGATGTTAGCTAATCAGACTATCTTGACTACTTGTTGCTATCATATTGTGGCATAAGCCGTTTTCTACACACATATTTTACCGGTGTAGTTTTCGTTATGATTTTACTTGTGATGGCCACATGTAGCCCGTGTATTGATTCCATCCCATAGCTGCAATAATACTAAACAACAGGAACACGTCTGCCTCTTCACAATGGTCAATAACAGTGAACGGATGGTTATTAAAGTAAGGTCAAATAAACAGAATCACACTAAGCCTGGTTAGTGTTGCCTGACTTTATATAAGTGTTTTTTATAAGTGTGTGGTCGCGTTCTAGTCACTTTGCTCAGCGCTACTGCTTGTTACAACTTGTATTTGCCGTACTCGCCATGAACTGTTATTGCTCAGCTTAATCTCGCCCCCTCCAATGTAAGCGTGAAACATTTGGTTCTTTGATCTTGCCGGGTTGCCGAGTGGGACCAGAGAATAGACCAGACTCCAGCAAAGGTCAATTGTGTCTGGAGTGCGCCATTTAGTGGGATCAACTGAAATGCCGGGTATTGCAGGAAAAAGGCAAAATGAATGTGGTCTTTACTATAATTTGGATAATTTTGTACCAATATTCGGCGGGCCGGATTCAAAAGCCCAACGGGCCGTATATGGCCCGCGGGCCTTAGTTTGCCCATGCCTGGTCTAAAGCATCTATAGCTGAACTTTGGGAGCATATATCAATAAAACTATAAAACTGTCAGGGTAAACAGTCTGAAAACTCAAGTCCCTCTTCAGGACCAACTCAGTTAAAACATTGCCTAATTGGTCTGTTGTAAAGGATGAAGCTTCACAATGACAGAGCTGAGTGTTCAGTGCACAGCAGGTGAACACTTTCAGCGCCACCGAGCATCATGCCAACAACCCACATTTTTGCTAATAGAACTCTATAATAACCTGGATAACATGTGATTGGTTCACAAAGGTTGAAATGACATGGATCATAACTATCACTACCTCTATTGTTACAGCAGCTATGTTTTATGCATTTTCGTTGGAGAAATAACACTTTTAAATAGACATATTCTGAAATATAAAACTAGGCTGTAATTAGAAGCCTCAATGCGGCCATATGGAGAATGCTGTGTATGCTCAGATTTAGTCGAGTTTCCTAAAGATGACTCCTCCTGAGTGAGTTTCTAATGTTCACTGATCTGTTCATCAAGCTTATAATCTAAGTCCTAGTAAAACAGCAAATGCAAGCATATTTCTCATAGTAGCCATTATTATTTTTAGCCAATTTGAGGCATCAATGAACTTCGGGACCCAGAGTTCAATCCTTTAACCTGAGCCAGCTCACAGCAGGAGAAGCTACGGTGAATTTGGAGAGAATCAGGAGGTACTAGAAGCCTGACAGCGTGACTACGGATGGTTTATTTCAGTGGTTCTCAACTGGTGGGTCGCGACCCAAAAGTGGGTCGCAGACCCGTTTCCAGTGGGTCGCAGATGTGTGAGTGAAGAAATGTTTTGGGAAAAAAAGTGAAACTTTTATTTTGAAGGCCCGATTTTCTAATGCTGTGCATGCAGTAGTCGTTGGACTGGATGTACCGGAGACCATAAACGGTTTTGAAAACTTCTGTCACGTAGTGATCATATTCTCACATCTTTGCTGATGTTTTTTCGAGTCTTCTGGCCAATCAGAATCAAGATTGTTGCCGGAAGTCCCCACGGAGAATAACTTTGTACTCGGGGGTACAACTCTAAACACCCATATGAAAAAGATCGGTTTACATTGTATTAATCAAATAAGTATGTGAACATAACCAATAACCTAGTCAATAACAAATAAATGTAACTTAACTTAATTATGAATGTTGTTACATCAAGGCTGAAAATTAGGATGAGCCAAACAGTCAAAAAAATTGTTTTCCCTCCCAGAACTACCAGCGCAGCGCCCGCCCAGATCTGGTGCTCTAGGACAGGGGTTCCCAAACTTTGCCATGCCAAGGACCCCCATATAGCATTATCCTCTGGCGGGGACCCCCCCTGTTGCAATTTTTTTTTTAAATGATGTGTACAAGTGCCTCCCGATGGAACATGCAGTGCGTTGCCACTACATTTGGGGCCTTCTGCCTGATCGAAGCTGTCACTCCGCTTTCTTTGCCTGTCATAGCCCCACTGCCCCATCTGAACACACACCCACACAACGAGTCCGTTTGAGATGATGTACTCATCTAAAACTTGGAAAATTTCTCTTCATGTGGTCCTACCTTCCAGTACTTTGCAAAATAATATTTCCCCAACAAAGTTGTCTTCTGAAATAAATCTGATGTGTGCAAGCAATTCTGTGACATTTGCTCTCATCCAGCTGCAGAGCGAAACATTCACTAGCTCTCACTTGCTCCAAAATCTGAGCAGATTTTCACTCGCAGTAGTGGCAGCTCGATTCTGATTGGCTTGAAGGGCGGTCGTGTGATTCAAAAACAAAAAATATGAAAAGATTGGCCTCAAAGGACACATAGATTGATAGATATGCAGTTATTAATAACATAAAAAAAAGATTTCACTCAAACTTTGAGTGACCCCCCTGGTGCCCCCCCGGGGGATCGGGCCCCCACTTTGAAAAACACTGCGTGAGACCTAGGACAGGGTTATTCAAAGTGGCGGCCGCCAGGGGGCGCAAAGGGGGTCACAAAAATGTTGAGGGAAAGGGAAAAAAGGGGGTAAAATGTAAAAAAACTCGGAGGTATGAGCCATCATACATAAAGTTTGGTTTTACCGTGGCAAGTAAGAACGGCCGCGATGTACCTAAATGTGTTCTCTGCCTCGAGATCCTCGCCAATGAGTGTCTAGAGCAGTGTTTCTCAAACTTTTTCATACCAAGGACCACTTAACCAATAAATAAACACTCGCGGACCACCTAACTCCACAAATATCAAAAAACACATCGTTTTTCTAGAACAGATTACAAATCGCCTGAAAATGGTACAAACAAGTGGCAACATGTGTGATGAAGGTGTTGTGCTGGGCTATATCATGCAATCGAAAGTGAAACTTAACCTTGCTCCATTGCGGAGATATTCCCGCGAGAGTGAGGAAACTTTAATTGATTAATTAATTTCAAATGTGAAATGTTACCAATATACTCACGGACCACCAGTGGTCCGCGGACCACACTTTGAGAAGCACTGGTCTAAAGCCATCTAAACTTGATCGACATCTCGAACAAAAGTACTCAGCTGAAGCTAATAAATCAATAGACTTTTTTAAAAGAAAAGAAGAGCACCTAGTGATGCAATCGGCTACTTTTAAGCAGCAAGCCGGCGTCCCTTGAAGGCATCATTTTTAGCATCATACCACATCGTCCGTGCAAAGAAACCGCACACAATAGGAGAGGATTTAATTCTACCAGCTACCATCGATATTGTTCGGGAAATGCTAGGTGAGGATGCTGCCAGCAAAATCAACGCAGTACCACTCTCAGATAATTCTGTGAGCCAACGGATTGGTGACATGGCTCAAGATCTGCTCAGCTTTTGGAGCAAGTGAGAGCTAGCGAATATTTCGCTCTGCAGCTGGATGAGAGCATGGATGTAGCAAATGTCACAGAATTGCTTGCATACATCCGATTTATTTCAGAAGATAACTTTGTTGAGGAAATATTATTTTGCAAAGCACTGGAAGGTAGGACCACAGGAAGAGACATTTTCCAAGTTTTAGATGAGTACATAATCTCAAACGGACTTGACTGGTCTCGTTGTGTGGGTGTGTGCTCAGATGGGGCAGCGGCTATGACGGGCAAAAAAAAGCGGAGTAACAGCTTTGATAAAGCAGAAGGCCCCAAATGTAGTGGCAACGCACTGCATAATCCATCGGGAGGCACTTGTTGCTAAACGAATGGATGATGAACTACATCAGATACTACAGGAAGTTATACAAGTAGGCCTAGTGAATTTCATAAAAACTCGGCCCTTAAAACACCGACTGTTCGCTATTTTGTGTAACGAGATGGGCGCAAAGTTTGAGGGGTTACTGCTCCATTCCAACGTGCGCTGGCTTTCCCGTGGGGCGGTGCTGAATCGTGTTTTTGAACTGCGAAGGGAGATCGGTGAATTCTTCTCTTCTGAAAATCATCAACTGGCTGGCCGTTTTTCAGATGCCTCATGGCTCCGGAAACTTGCATACATGTCGGACATATTCCAGCATCTAAATGTCCTGAATAAGAGCATGCAGGGGCGCGAGACGTACATATTACATGTGCACAGTGGCGACTGGTCATTAGGGGCAGGTGGGCACAGCCCCACCTAGTGTCAGCAGAAAGTATTAAAAGATAATGATCACAACAAAATGCAAAAAAAATATATAAAATATATTTTAAGATCATGTTTAATCATCTGATTCGTCTGTACATTGCTGTTTTAGTATGTATTCTTCTAATTAATGTCTACAGTGTGTGCCTATTGAGCTGTTTAGAGCCATGTGGGACAAAACCCGATCCTGCCCCTCCCTCTCACTGTCTAAGTCAATGGTGACTGTAAAGACTACACTGCGCATGCTGATAGAGATTAAATGGGATTGACGCTCCGCATTTCAAATCTCTCCGCGTCCCTATAGAGCTGTTTATATGGAAGGAATCCAGATGCCAACAAGTAAACAATAATCTACTTTAATGGTAATATCACAATGCAACACAATCAATACAGAGCACTCTCCAACAGTACTCCGGGCTCAATTCCTACCACCGGGTGATATACGTACCACGACAGCCAGTCCGGAAGAGAGCACTGAGCATAAAAACTTTACAGTATTTATACACATAAGCTGGGAGGAGTCTTTGGCCGGTTGCCTAGGCAATGAGTCAGCAGTTTGTTGATTCCATCTCCTTACAGTGTGTGTGTGTGTGTGTGTGTGTGTCCCCTTAGGCAGTCCCACAGTCAGGCTTTGGGGTCATATAATTTCACAGACAGAGAACTCTTTAACAGAACGCACACACCTCTTATCCTCCCGCTCACCACCCCAGTGTCACATGTCTTTCTCTAAGAAAGCCATATTTGTTGAGGTTTTACCAGTCATCATCTCATGACCTCCTCAGGACCAGCTAACCAACTAAGCTTAACTGTTCCTATACCCTAAGGCCATTTCTGAACTTCCCTTGCACTCCGAAGTCAGCTCACCCAGAATCAGAAGGACCATTGTCTCTCTAATTGTGTGTGACCCACTCGTCTCCTGCTCTTTCCTCACTGTGCCCTGGGACTGCCTGCTCACAAGCTTCTCTCAAAAGTCACCTGCTGTAGGCCTCCAAAGCCCAGCTCACAGTTTTACCCAAATAATTCCCATTTTTAAGCTTATCCATTTGAATACATTCAAATATTCTACTACAAATCCCCCTTTTGATTTAAATTTAAGAAATCAACTATTTTCAAGACATTCACATTCATTCTGGGATTCAGACTATTTAAACGTTCAGAAATGGCTCCACATATCAACTTCATACGACCGTGTTAGAAATACCAAAATATGTAAATAACTCCATACATCAATTACATCACTTAGTAACAACAAAGTTAAAAACCCTTCAATCAGAATGATTGAGTATAGTCAATCGTAATAAGGTATAACATTCACAATGGTGATTCAATTAATCTGTAATCTGCAAAATTGCAGTGTCTTCAAGCTTTAACATTACTTCACGTATACTTCATTACGCTTTAGTCAAAATGAGATATTTAGGAGACAGCAAGTCTGTCTTCTCATAAATATCAACAACCTGAAATGCCCTGCCTCCTATCATAAGAAGAGGCAGCTGCAAGGTCATACACAGTTCAGAGCCACACATGATATCAGTGCATTAAAACTTCCCAAAGAGTGGAGACAACAGTATGTCTCCAACATATCCCTCCTGTTTATATTACGGAATAACATAGAACTTGGAAAAATACAAATGATTGTAATGTAATCCCCATGGTCTAATTCTTTCTCTGTACATCGTCAGTTTCTATCACTCAGACCCGTTACTGTTTCCCTGCTCACGTCCACTCTTTAAATTCTACTGGGTTCTGTTGGTTTCTTCACTGGTTTGAGACAAGTGCCCTTATTGGAATCACCTCCCTTTGTAGCCAGACTTCACCACAGTAGAGGCGAGTTTCTGTCTTTTAGGTTTAAACAGCTTCATAGTCAGATGTATCCAGGATGGTCTCTCCGCCACTCTAACTGCAGTCGATGTAGACAGGAGTGCTTGGTAGGGACCCTCCCACTTTGGCGAGTGCCTGCTCTTCCTCTTTATCGCTCTGGTGAACACTCACTCTCCTGGTTTCACTGTCTGCGTAGTGTCAGGTAATTCCATCCGTGGCGATACCCGGAACTCCTGATACTGCGTCCTTGGATACGCTTTCCACACCGTGGAGTCGCCACCCTTGCTTGGACAGGTACAGCAGGCCCAGCACGAGGAGGATGATGACAGCTTTCACACATCCTTCCTGGAGGTTTCCCCACTGCGCACTGATTCCAGTGGTACCAGATGTCTCCTTTCCCTTCCAAGCGGACAGCGTGAGATGTCCTCTGCATCACCCGATGGGGTCCAGAGAACCTGGGTCTCAGCCACTTGGGTCTGATGTCCCCCTTTTGCCTCTGCAACCTGTGTGGAGAAATCTGATACAAATCCCTCAAGCCTACGCTCAGGGCTCCTGATTGACATAAGAGCTAGAGGCAATGCGTCTAACCATTTCATGCCTGTCTCTTCACATGTTTTGCTGCTTAGCCCTAGGGACTCTTCTTCTCATATTATGCACATATCCAAAACACCTTCTCTTTTCTCCTCCTTCTCCTACATACTTTTTCCAACTTCACTCGTGGTATTTTAACCACCTTTTATCCTTCTGAGCAAGATATCACTTCAAGACATTTAATATCTTGCCCTGTCCATCTATTTCAGTCTTCTTTACTGCTATTTTTAATTTACCAATTGATTAATTCATGGTTAATACAACTTTTTATCTTTACTTATTTATCAAGTCAATTCAATTTCTTTAAATTTGTTTCTTTAAAATACATTAGTAGATACCTTGTGGAGTATTCACAATAACTAATCCTCTCTAGGATATGAAATCCATTCATCTTTAACAAGATACTATTTCCCTATTTATTTTTAGTTCATGATAACAATGGTATAAAAACCACACGTTTTACTCATAGCTAGTTTCTATGTCAAGATTATTATGTGTGACATAATAATCAGATGTCTTGTTTGCTAAACAAGAATAATAAACTTTAATATTTTCAGCATTCCAGACCATCATTTAAACAAGCAGCCTCCCATCTAAAACACTAAACCTAATGTTGTACACCACCCTCTGGAAAACTCTTGCACAGTTATGCTGTCAAATCATTGCATAATTTCTTCAGAGTGTGACCAGTCTGAGACAAGCCTATCTCAAGATCTTGTCATAATGAGAACAGTCAGTGATTTGTTGTCCTCTGCAGCTGTAGTCAGTTGGATCAATGAAACTCTTGTTTGGCACTGGGATGTCCTGAGGGGGAAGGAACCTCTGGATCAATGTTCCACAATCAGCAGACACATGTTGTCCTCTGCACAGTAGAAATCCCCAAACACTTGCAGTTCCTCTTCACACCACTGTTGCCTTGACAATGAGGCCCAAGCAAAATGTCAAAATCTCCTCAGAGATGCGTTCTTTGCACAGTTCTTCTGTTTCTGTAGTGAGCAACCTTTCACTTAACACACTGATTCAGAGTACAACCCAAAGGTGGCGCACAACTATCCAGTGCTGCTGTAATCACAGCAAATCAGCAACTGGAGAAAAACTCAATTTAAATCTCTCCCCCTTTTCTGAAAAAGAAATCCCATTTACTGTGTTTTCATTTTCAGAAACATCAAGAAAGAATGGTAAATCATCCTCATAGCTGTCTTTTACGACCCTGGCCTCCTGCTTCATCGTAAATTAAGTTTGGGCTCCGTTTGAGATTTCTGATCTGAGTTAGAGACAACATTATTTTGCATTGTTCTAAAATATTCGACTCGTTCTGCTACATAGTCAAGAATGTCTCCATCTGTAGGCACCTCCGTGTCTTTAATACCATGAGGGAACAGAAGAGTGTTAACTTCATCTGTTTTTATGGGGATCAATCTCCTAATCTGTTCCCATTGCTCCCGGTAACTCCCTGGAATTTCAGAATCGTTTTTAGCATTCTGTCGTTCCATATTCACTTCGCTTTTATTTATCTGACTCAATTAATATGTGCTCACATGTATTAATATACTGGGCTATTGTCGTACTTACTATTAACGCGCTTCCCGTCTTAAATACCGGTCAGCAATGCAATGTTTAAACTCAACGCTTGAAGCTAAACTCATATAAAAATTTCAAAGGTGTACTACCCCCTTTCAGCCACTAGATGGCAGCAGCAGACCACAAATGAGCTTCACTCCTCCGAGTGCATTTTTGAGATCCGCCGATAATGAGTAATTAACATAAACAGACCTCTGGCTTTTAGCTTTCAGCCTTCGTCTGTCATGTAAAAACCCCCAGTTTAAGACGGCGACCGGATCTAAATATCGGGTTTTCAGGTTCTGTCGTGCGGGACTCAAACCTCGCAACTCTTACAGACTGCACCGTCTCCACGCCACTGAGGAATAAATCTACCTGCAGATCCGCGCTAAACTGCTCTATTTACGTCACGCAGGACTTTCTGTCTACCTGCGATCAACGACTATGTTTCGTATATAATAAAATATGCATTGTATATTCCATTTAAACTTTAAAAACACTGTGAAACGCCTTCAGACAATCCTAAAGTTTTAGTGTATTCAATCACAGACAATCGATTTTCATAACAGGCGTCTGTACCTTATCTGTAGAGTTGTGCAGGGCCCTGCCGATTGTCTGAGGTGTTTAAAAGCGTTTATTCCCGACCCAATCCGGTCGTCTGAATTCTTCCTCAGCTCGTTATCTTGCACGTCGGATCACCATTTGATAGAGATTAAATGGGATTGACGCTCCGCATTTCAAATCTCTCCGCGTCCCTATAGAGCTGTTTATATGGAAGGAATCCAGATGCCAACAAGTAAACAATAATCTACTTTAATGGTAATATCACAATGCAACACAATCAATACAGAGCACTCTCCAACAGTACTCCGGGCTCAATTCCTACCACCGGGTGATATACATACCACGACAGCCAGTCCGGAAGAGAGCACTGAGCATAAAAACTTTACAGTATTTATACACATAAGCTGGGAGGAGTCTTTGGCCGGTTGCCTAGGCAATGAGTCAGCAGTTTGTTGATTCCATCTCCTTACAGTGTGTGTGTGTGTGTGTGTGTGTGTGTGTGTGTGTGTGTGTGTGTGTGTGTGTGTGTGTCCCCTTAGGCAGTCCCACAGTCAGGCTTTGGGGTCATATAATTTCACAGACAGAGAACTCTTTAACAGAACGCACACACCTCTTATCCTCCCGCTCACCACCCCAGTGTCACATGTCTTTCTCTAAGAAAGCCATATTTGTTGAGGTTTACCAGTCATCATCTCATGACCTCCTCAGGACCAGCTAACCAACTAAGCTTAACTGTTCCTATACCCTAAGGCCATTTCTGAACTTCCCTTGCACTCCGAAGTCAGCTCACCCAGAATCAAAAGGACCATTGTCTCTCTAATTGTGTGTGACCCACTCGTCTCCTGCTCTTTCCTCACTGTGCCCTGGGGCTGCCTGCTCACAAGCTTCTCTCAAAAGTCACCTGCTGTAGGCCTCCAAAGCCCAGCTCACAGTTTTACCCAAATAATTCCCATTTTTAAGCTTATCCATTTGAATACATTCAAATATTCTACTACAATGCTCAGAGTATTTTCCTATTTAATGTGTGTGGCAAAAAAATAATGACCATAGGGGCATAGTGCTGCCATCCCCACCATACGTCATCTCACATCATTCAGAGCTGATTGGCTGTAAGTACGTGTGCCGCGAAAAGTGTGGTGTGTGAAGAGGAGACGAGAGAGCTGCAGTGACGCGTCCTAAAACCCGGAAGTAAGCTGTGCATGGCTTCCCTCGACAAAAAAGCAATGAGATTTCTCCATAGGATTTTAGAAAATAGCTCAAAATAAGATCTGTGGGAAACGTAGCTGTTTGATAAATGCACGTTTTGTTGCCAGATAATATCCACATCTCTACCCTACTTTTATAATTTTCGAATCATAAATCTATTGATTAGATTAGATTTATGATAGACTTTTGAAACTACAAGAACAGGAGGACTTTTACAAAAAAGTAATAGAGATGTTTGTCCAGAAGGATAGGCAAATGGACTTAATCTTCAAGTCAAGGTAAGACTGCAATTTTATTGAAAATGGGATCTTACTAAGAGAGAACAATTCAATATTTAAATGATAAAATTACATTTTTTGGGTATCCTTTTGTTGAACTGTCTGTTTAAAATTAATTGAAGCATCAGACTAAAGAGGCTTTTTGAAAATAATATTATATGTTGATTTAGGTCAAAATATAATATTTGTAAACCTGAAGAGTCAGTGCCAGTGCCTCACCAGCCATGAACCTCACTGCAGAAGCTTATATATATAGACATCTAAGTTTTTTGTGCCCCACCACTTTTGTACATATAAAAACGCCACTGCATGTGCAGAACAAAGTACAGGCTTTTACAAAGAAAATCGCCCTGTGGTCGACCAAACTCAAGGAGGGAGTGACAGAGATGTTCCCACAGCTTCACCAAGCGCTTCTGTCATCCAGTGCTGATCCAGGCACCATTTCACCACTGATCCAGTTGCACCTTGCGCACCTGCAGGGATATTTCAAAGAATATTTCCTTGACCTGGAAGACAACTCAAATCAAAACTGGATAAGAAACCCATTTGCCCCAGGAGTAGGTGAGAGTCTGGATCTTATGTCCCAAGAGAGACTCATAGACATGGCGAATGAATGGGAGTTGAAGGTGAAATGTCAAGCTGTTTCACTCCCACAGTACTGGCTTCATGTCAAAAAAGACTGTCTGAGAGAGCTCTTAAATCCCTGCTTCCATTTGCCACCACATACCTCTGCGAGTCTGGCTTTTCTACATTGAAGGTATTGAAAACAAAGCACAGAGCACGTTTGCAAGTGGACAATGACATTCGTCTGGCACTGACAAACCTAAAACCTAGGATTGATAAACTGTGTAGGAGCCACCAAGCCCACGCTTCCCACTAGTGAGGGAACAGGTATACACAAAGAGACACACATAGTGAAATAACAAGGACTGTTTATAACTGAAGACACACTGAATGTAATGAATAAATGGCAAAACAAACAAAATACTGTACATGTTAACTATTAATATTACTGTTGAATAGTATGTATATATATTATTAAGACAGAAATAACTTTCAAAAATGCTTAAAATATATGTTTATTGTTCATATTACTGTTGAATATTATATTATTAAGACAGAAATCACTTAAAAAATATGTACTGTTGATATTACTGTTTAATATTTTGTTAAGAATATTTGTAACAGAAGACACAATGAATGTAATGAATGAAAAACAAGATAAAAAACAAAAAATGTTTACTGTTAATAGAAGAATATCTGATTATTAATTATTAATAAAAAAATATATTAAGAATATTTATTAAGAAGCTGTACGTTTAATTTCTTACATTTGCCATCATAATGTACACATCATTAAAAGAAATTGCAACAGGGGGGTCCCTGCCAGAGGATAATGCTATATGGGGGTCCTTGGCATGGCAAAGTTAGGGAACCCCTGACCTAGGAGACCGCCTATGCCAAAAACCGGCCCTGGACCAGCATAGTGACCAAGTGTGACCAAAACACAACATATGCTGGTTTTGCTAGTCAACTATGCTGGTCTATGCTGGTCAAAACCATGCTGGTCTATGCTGTTTTTTTCAGCAGGGTATCTATCTATCACCAACTTATGTTAGTATTGTAGTGATCACTGATTGACACATAATTCACTCATGGACCTACAGGTTGGGGGTATTGTTCCGCACGGACACATTTGTTGACGGTACCTCCTGTGTACTTACTGGCCGTTTCTCAATCGCTAGTACACATGCTGCAGAGCAACTATTTCAAGTATATTACTACGTCATAGAGTGGCACAGAATGCTGGGCATTTAACACGCATTTAAACAGTCCTTCGGCACCACTCGATGACGTAGTATACTTGAAATAGTTGCTCTGCAGCAGTTTTACTGGCGATTGAGAAACGGCCACTGTGTGCCCTCCTTTCTTCTGTCTCTTGTCTTCCCGGGCTCCGACCCAACAACATGTGCATTTCTGCTGCTCAATAAAGCCAGCTTTGTACCTTCATTGCACCGCCTCCGACTCTCTTGTATTCTGGTAACTATCAAAATAAAGACATTGCAGTGTTCATAACAGTATTTTTATTTCATAAATTATATATTAAAGGTGGGGTAGGTAATTTTGGAGAAACCAGCTTGAGTGCGCTAGAATTTGAAAATACACAGCCGGAAAAAATCTTCCACTTCCTTACAGAGCCCCTCCTCCAACACACACGAACACGCACATGACCAATGAGGGCACGAGATAAGTTTGTGCACAGATGGAAGGCTGACAGGCAGGTAGGCCATCCAGTTATTTTAGCCGGGCCGGCTCAAATGATTGGTCGTGCTTTTTACAGCACTACGGCTTCCACAGATGAAATTGTTGTATGGATTTTTTGTCAAAGCACTTCAGATATTCATTGCTATCGGGATGTTAAGAGCATTCCATGGAATATAACAAAAAGTGTATCTCGAGCCGGTGTCTCAAACTTACCTACCCACCTTTAACAATACAATAATATTACAAAAAAAACCTACATCTAAATAAATATAGAATCTAAAATAGATGCAATTGATTCAAAAATAAAAATATAATTCAAGTATTTTTTTTCTTTTTCTTGTTTATATTATCTCTGTTATGTAACTTCCGGTCTTTGCCAATCTGGTCCTCCACGTCTTTCTCGTACAGCTACTGCTTATCGGTTCTTTTGAAAAAAAAGGTAAATTAACTAATTGTAAACAAAATTAACATTGCTTTTTATTTAAATTATAACAATTATATTTCACATCAAAAGAAACAACAATGTGTTAACAAATCGCATTAAATGATGTGATGACAGCACTCGAGTACTTTTACTTTTGGTACTTGAATATATTTCGATGCCAATAGGCCTACTTTTTACTCTTCATTGAGTACACATTGAACTACTTGTACATGTGTCACTGAGTATTTTTGCACTGTAGTGTATGTTAAAATGTCTAAAGTAAATAAGTACTTCTTCCACGGCTGGCAAGCATCTTTCTACTTGAAGAAAAAAAAATCTCATATGCAATGCTTGTGGACATGCTGCTGTAAAAAAGGATTCCCAAATGTGGTTCCATCGAGTAAATCTAACTTGATCTCATTTTTACCCCGAGGCTTTTTACTGAGTATTACGGTAGTGGGCGGGGCGTGTTGGAGCGTGGTTATCCGGGGGCGTGGTCTGTTTTGTGTATGTTCTGTCGGCTCCGCGCCGCTCGGCTCAGCGTCGCAGACTCGTCCGGCGGCAGAGAGAGGGGCGGTGAGCCGCATCAGCGCTGCCGCTGCGTACGAAGCAATCCCTCCCCCCCACCTTGTTATAACACACACTGCCGGCGGTCCCGCTGGATTTACTGGGGCGTCTGCTGCAGCTGGAGGAGGCGGACTACAGCTGCGGCAAGGCTCAGAGACTCGTCCGAGCCCACCCGCCCGCCTCCCACAGCTGGAGCTCAGCGACAGACAGCTGGCATCCAGGTTACGTGGGGGACTAAAGCGTTTCAGTAGCTGAGGGGGACAGCGGGGTCTAATCTGCGGTGCTCAGTGCGGCTCCATCATGCTGAGCAGATGCGGATGGATGTTCTTCATTCACTGAACGGTTAGTTTCCTGTCATGCTACTGTCACACCAGTCAGCTGTGAGCTTTTTCTCACTCTAAGTTATTATGAATTGACTGCTTTATTTTAGTCTTTTTTTTTGTGTAAAATAATATATTACTTTAAAAAAAGTAGAATGTTGCTGTGGTAACGAATTCCTAACATATGTATTAGATTTAGGGTAATGCCAGACTCATAAATAAAACTAAGTCGATACATAGAAAATAAATCAGCAAACAATTTACAGATTATATGTATTAAAAAAAAGTTGTAATAGCAGAAATGCTACTTGCTAAACTTCTTGTCTTTAGGTTTTTAAAACCAACACATTAACTCTGTAGACCAAACAATTGATTGACAAATGGAGAATTTATTTTTCTTATTTGATTTGCATTAAATACTTTTAAGTCTTCTGGTTCAAATAAATACCAGACTGACCTCAGTCAGTGCATTGTAAAGCACACACACACACACACACACACACACACACACACACACACACACACACACACACACACACACACACACACACACACACACACACACACACACACACACACACACACACACACACACACAGATTTTTTTTCTTCAAGTAGAAAGATGCTTGCCAGCCGTGGAAGAAGTACTTATTTACGTGCACACACACACACACCATGGATGTGTGTGTGTGTGTGTGTGTGCACGTAAATAAGTACTTCTTCCACGGCTGGCAAGCATCTTTCTACTTGAAGAAAAAAAAATCTCATATGCAATGCTTGTGGACATGCTGCTGTAAAAAAGCAGGACGCACGCACGCACACACGCACACCCACACACACACACACACAAACTTGACTTTTCCTGCAAAATTGTGATACAGTGAGATCAAGCAGAAACAGCTTCAGTGGTAAAAGGTTTCTAAAGAGTGTCTGCAGGTGGACATATTATAGGCTACTGTTGCAGGGTATTTAACATTTATTCTTCAGTGTCGGGTCACTCATTACTGGATCAGTGAGCTGCATGAGATACTGTCGAGAGAGAGAGAGAGAGAGAGAGAGAGAGAGAGAGAGAGAGAGAGAGAGAGAGAGAGAGAGAGAGAGAGAGCGAAGAGATAGAGAAGAGAGAGATAGTAGAGAGAGCGAGAGATGATGATAAGAGGATAGTATAGAGATGAGAGAGAGAGAGAGAGAGAGAGAGAGATCTCCCCGTGTTATTATCCAAAGTTAAATGGAAGATCCCCATAGTCCCCACCCACTCGATCGGATCGGCGATCGGTATCGGCCAATATTGGCGATCGGAGCATCCCTATTGTTTCTGAACTGCGTTAGTAATCCACATGTCATTAACCTTTGAGGAAGATGAGGACAATGCATGCATAATGGTTATGGTCATACTCATTCCATAGTTCTAGCTACTGTACGATGAAGATATTATCAATTTCAAAAACATAAAAGGTGTGTGTCTGCTGTGTAGACCTTATACTTAAAGATCTATAACTGTCAACTCTGTTGCCTTTGCTATGTCATTTGAGGACACACACACAAACACTCACGCATACTGTACACACACGATACTACTGAGCAATCCTCCTCTGTTAATGGATTAGTTGTCACAGTTAGCATGTGTGTGTAATCAGTTCTACAGGGCTAATGATGCACATACAACATTCACCAGTGTGTTGTGATGTTCCCGCATGCTCTAACAATATTTGTTATTCAGATTCAGGTGGGTGTGTTGAGTCTCAGTCCCTGGATGAATGAGGAGAGAGGGGATACGTAGGGGGAAAGAAGGTATAGAGAGAAGGCGGAAAGAAAAGGATGAAGTGGGGGGAGGGGGGCTTCTCTCCAGTGTTTTTCCTGCTCTAATTAGCTTTGACAGCTGCTCCATTGGCTCAGGCTGTGAACGCTGTGTTGGAGGGAGAGAGAGACTAAGTATCTCTGCTCTCTCTCTAACATGGTTTAATTGGGGAGGCTACAGTAACAGTCAGTGCTGTAGTGTCGCTGCACACTCTCTGTAGCTCAGGCTTCCTGCTACTTATCCAATAAACATATTTACTGTGAGGATAATAAGGGCAGTGAGGGCACAGTATATACATTCAGAGTTGCTTTTAACCAAAGGAAATGTAAGAGTTATGATTGGAGCATACATCTGATTAGATATCTCTAAATTCTTTAAATCTATACACTGCAGAAATGTGCAGCAGATGTATGTTTCATATCTTTTGAAACACACATTTGGGTTAAAATCTCCCAAACTCCTGTCGTTTTTTTTAATATATATTTTTTAAATACAAAACAACAGAGCTTATAAACAATATACATGGCCATCCACTGTCCAACATTTCATGGAGCTTAACTTACAATACATTACTAATATGATATCCTCAATGATTCTTATTGTCAAATATCTATCTCACGGGCACACAATGTCACACAGAGTGTGTGTGAGTGTGGAGAAGAAGAAGAATTCAACATACTTTATTAATCCCTCACAGGGGAATTTCTTTCTCCCCTCTGTTGTGTCATTACACACACAGGGAGGATATACACTGAACAAAAATATAAATGCAACACTTTTGTTTTTGCTCCCATTTTTCATGAGATGAACTCAAAGATCTAAAACATTTTCTATATACACAAAATAACCATTTCTCTCAAATATTGTTCACAAATCTGAAAACATCTGTGATAGTGAGCACTTCTCCTTTGCCGAGATAATCCATCCCACCTCACAGGTGTGGCATATCAAGATGCTGATTAGACAGCATGGTTATTGCACAGGTGTGCCTTAGGCTGGCCACAATAAAAGGCCACTCTGAAATGTTCAGTTTTATCACACAGCACAATGCCACAGATGTCGCAAGTTTTGAGGGAGCGTGCAATTGGCATGCTGACAGCAGGAATGTCCACCAGAGCTGTTGCCCGTGAATTGAATGTTCATTTCTCTACCATAAGCCGTCTCCAAAGGCGTTTCAGAGAATTTGGCAGTACATCCAACCGGCCTCACAACCGCAGACCACGTGTAACCACACCAGCCCAGGACCTCCACATCCAGCATGTTCACCTCCAAGATCGTCTGAGACCAGCCACTCGGACAGCTGCTGCAACAATCGGTTTGCATAACCAAAGAATTTCTGCACAAACTGTCAGAAACCGTCTCAGGGAAGCTCATCTGCATGCTCGTCGTCCTCATCGGGGTCTCGACCTGACTCCGGTTCGAGTGGGCAAATGCTCACATTCGATGGCGTCTGGCACGTTGGAGAGGTGTTCTCTTCACGGATGAATCCCGGTTTTCACTGTTCAGGGCAGATGGCAGACAGCGTGTGTGGCGTTGTGTGGGTGAACGGTTTTCTGATGTCAAAGTTGTGAATCCAGTGGCCCATGGTGGTGGTGGGGTTATGGTATGGGCAGGCGCATGTTATGGACGATGAACACAGGTGCATTTTATTGATGGTATTGTGAATGCACAGAGATACCGTGACGAGATCCTGAGGCCCATTGTTGTGCCATTCATCCACGACCATCACCTCATGTTGCAGCATGATAATGCACGGCCCCATGTTGCAAGGATCTGTACACAATTCCTGGAGGCTGAAAACATCCCAGTTCTTGCATGGCCAGCATACTCACCGGACATGTCACCAATTGAGCATGTTTGGGATGCTCTGGATCGGCGTATACGACAGCGTGTTCCAGTTCCTGCCAATATCCAGCAACTTGGCACAGCCATTGAAGAGGAGTGGACCAACATTCCACAGGCCACAATCAACAACCTGATCAACTCTATGCGAAGGAGATGTGTTGCACCACAGGCAAATGGTGGTCACACCAGATACTGACTGGTTTTCAGACCCCCCCAGACCCCCCCAATAAAGCAAAACTGCACGTTTCAGAGTAGCCTTTTATTGTGGCCAGCCTAAGGCACACCTGTGCAATAATCATGCTGTCTAATCAGCATCTTGATATGCCACACCTGTGAGGTGGGATGGATTATCTCGGCAAAGGAGAAGTGCTCACCATCACAGATGTTTTCAGATTTGTGAACAATATTTGTTATTATTATTATTATATATATATATTTTCCTTCCTTTTCCCTTCACTATATCTGTAAAGCGTCTTTGAGCACCTGTAAAAGCGCTAACAAATTAAATATATTATTATTATTATTATTATTAATATTTGAGAGAAATGGATATTTTGTGTATATAGAAAATGTTTTAGATCTTTGAGTTCATCTCATGAAAAATGGGAGCAAAAACAAAAGTGTTGCATTTATATTTTTGTTCAGTGTACGCACACACAACCACATGCAGAGGAGAGGTGGCAGAGAGTCAGTTAACAGGCAGCAGGGAGCAGTTTCAAGGCTAGGTGCCTTGCTCCTTGATTGGAGTCGTGAACTGGCAACCTCTCGGTTCCAAGACCAGGGGCCTCATTTATAAAGCTTTGCGTAGGATTCACGTGGGAAGGTGGCGTACGTAAGGACAAAGCAAGTAAATATGCACAAAAATATTCCGATTTATAAAACACTGCGCACGCACGTCCTACGCCGGTTTCCCTTTATAAATCACAATCAACTCGAAATTCGGCGCAGCTTTTGCGGGCTTCACGTAACGCCCATATTTGCCTTTAAATAGTCAAAGAAACGCCCCGTATTAATGTTCATTCAGACTGACTGCATGAAGGAGATCGCAGGAAATGACGACAGAACAGCGAAAAAGAGTTCTCACACCGTGTCAGATTTTGGTTATTTTGGGGAGGTGGAGATAAATCATATTGTTTGGTGGATGCAGTTTGAACCAGAGTAGCAGCATGGAGGTCGGATCGTCACCAACATAAATAATTAAGTGGTCCGAACAAAGTTAATGACAAAATACACATAGCCTTCCTCAGGCAGTGTGTCAGTTTGTTTGTGCCGGGACAGGAGACCCCCCCCCCCCCCCCCCCCCCCCCCATGATGAGAAACTGTAAGAAAGGATTGGGAATCCCTACGGAGTGGAGTCAATTCATGTTTATTTTTGTATTTGGTGGTTTGTGTTCCAGCTGTCGATCAGCTGTGCGCAGCGTCTCCACTGCAGCCTGTGCAAAAAAAAAAAAATGCAATGTAATGTAATGCATCTCAACCCCCCCGCAGCAACTCTATATCCACCACTCAAAGGAAATAAAACTAATGTGTTGTGTCATATCAGCTGCACAATTTACCACATATGGTGTTCTTAGTTTCCATATCTCCTGTGTTTTACGAGCGACTTATCAAGTCTTGGCAAACGGCATAAAACATGATAGTATATAAAACCATGCTCGTATCTATACAACCTATAGCAGCGGTTTTCAAAGTGTGAGGCGCGCCTCCCTGGGGGGCGCCAGAGAGCTTCAGGGGAGGCGCAGTGTGAGAAAAAAATAACAAGAAAAAGATAAGTAAAGTGTCACTTGCACACTGTGTCTGTGGAGACGGCTGACGGCCGGCCCTTTATTTGTTATGTCTTTAAACGGCATAATTTAAATTGCGCTGACAGGCGACAGAGGTCCGTTCAGCGGACTTTGATCAAAAGCAAGTACCGGTCAAGGCTGCAGCCAGAGGAGGATCTGCGTTTATTCCTGTCTATGTTGCATCCTGCATCACCCGCCTGTGCGCATCAAAGACGCAGACTCATTGTTCCCACTAAAGTAGGGGTGAGTGTAATAAGGAGGCAAAGTTGTTGTTCAGTGTGTTGCCTTGTGTTGGAGCATATAGGGATGTATCCACAATGTTAAAAATGTTAAAAAAAATGTAAAACATAAAGATAAAAAGGTTTAAAAAAGTCAATCAATCAATCAATGTTTATTTATATAGCCCAATATCACAAATGTTACATTTGTCTCAGTGGTCTTCACAGTGTGTACATAATATCAGTATGACAATACTCTGTCCTTAGACCCTCACATAGTACAAGGAAAAACCCACAGTTTAAAGGGAAAAATGGGAGAAACCTCAGGGAGAGCAACAGAGGAGGGATCCCTCTCCCAGGACGGACAGACGTGCAATAGATGCCGTGTGTAAATTGAAAAGATAATACATTTGCAACATAGGTAGTCTAAATGTTTGGAAATGCATGTGTGTATAATAGGAAGATGAATCCACGAGGATATCCATCCAGGACCTATGATCCAGGACCACAGCCACGACTCAAGATCCAGGGCTCGCGATCCAGGAAACAGGACCGCAGGATCATCCATGTCTCCGGATCCCGGCGTATATAGACACCAAAAAGAAAGAAATTTGGGGAAGCTGGGTTAATCGGAACATGAGAGTACACAGGTATAGATAGAGAGAAGGAAGAAGTAAGATGTCCCCCGACAAACTAAGCCTATATCAGCAAAACTAGGGGCTGAATCTAATCAGCCCTAACTATAAGCTTTATCAAAAAGGAAGGTCTTAAGCGCACTCCTAAAAACGGATAGGGTGTCTGCCGCCCGAACACAAACTGGAAGCTGATTCCACAAATGTGGAGCTTGATAAGAAAAGGCTCAGGCTCCCATTGTACTTTTAGAGACTCTAGGAACAACCAACAACCCTGCATTCTTGGAACGCAATGCCCTAATAGGACAGTAGGGTATAATGAGTTCTTTAAGGTAAGATGGCGCCTGCCCATTAAGGGCTTTGTAGACGAGAAGAAGAATTTTAAATTATATCCTGTGTTCTATAGGGAGCTAGTGTAAGGCAGCCAGAACGGGAGTAATGTGGTCCCTTTTCCTAACTCTGGTTAGTACACGAGCTACCGCATTTTGAATCAGATGAAGCGACTTGACTGACTTCTTGGTACACCCTGATAATAAAGAGTTACAATAATCCAGCCTTGAAGTAACAAATGCATGGACTAGTTTCTCTGCATCGTTTTGAGGCAAGATATGCCTGATTTTTGCAATGTTACGTAGATGGAAGTAGGCGGTCCTTGAAATTGATTTTATGTGGGTGTTAAAGGATAAATCCTGATCAAATATAACACCAAGATTCCTTACAGTCTCACTGGAGGCCAAATGAATGCCATCCATAGTTAGTATATCTTTAGATAATTTGTTTCGTAGATTCTTCGGGCCATGTACAATAACTTCAGTTTTGGTCGTGTTTAACATCAAAAAATGTAAGGTCATCCACGTTTTTAAGTCCTTAAGGCAGTCTTCAATTGTATTTAGATGATAATATAGTTAAATATAGTTGAGTATCATCCGCATAACAATGAAAGTTTACAGAATGATTCCTTATGCTTCCGTTAGGCAATATTAATTGCCTAACGGAAGCATATATAATGTGAACAAAATAAGTCCGAGCACTGAGCCCTGTGGCACTCCATGGCTAACTTTGGTTTGCGTGGAAGATTCATCGTTAACACGTACAAACTGAGAGCGTTCAGATAGATAGGACCTAAACCAGCCTAAAGTAGTTCCCTGTATGCCAACTAAGTGCTCTAGTCTTTGCAATAGGATATCATGTTCGATAGTATCAAATGCAGCACTGAGATCGAGCAAGACAAGAATAGAGACAAGTCCCTTGTCTGAGGCTATTAGAATGTCATTTGTGACTTTAACCAGAGCTGTCTCTGTGCTATGATGTGTTCTAAAGCCAGACTGAAAATCTTCAAATAAATCATTGTTTTTTAAGTAATCACACAGCTGTTTTGCGACCGCTTTCTCAAGAATTTTTGAGAGGAACGGAAGATTAGAAATAGGTCTATAGTTGGCTTTAAGAAGCGGTTTTATCACTGCTACTTTGAATGATTGTAGAACATAGCCTGATAATAAAGACATATTCATAATATTTAATAAAGAAGTGCTAATTAATGGAAAAACTTCCTTCAACAGCTTAGTTGGAATTGGGTCTAACATACACGTTGATGGTTTAGAAGAGAGAATCATTGAATTTAATTGTTCAAGGTTTATGGCTGAAAAGCATTCTAGTTTACTATCTAGTGTAATATTAGAACTTACGTTTCCGGGAGTTGATAACACTATACTGGTCAAAGGCAAGAGGTCATTAATTTTGTTTCTAAGAGTAACAATTTTATCGTTAAAAAAGCAGATAAAATCATTACTACTGAGTGCTATGGGAATAGAAGGCTCAATCGAGCTATGGCTCTCTGTCAGCCTGGCTACAGTACTGAAAAGAAATCTTGCATTATTCTTATTCTCATCTATTAATGAAGAGTAGTAGGCTGCTCTCGCTTTACGCAGTGCTTTCTTATATTCATTGAGAGTAATATGCTAAATTAAACGAGATTCTTCAAGTTTAGTGGAACGCCATATCCTTTCAAGTTGTCTCGACTTTTGCTTTATTTTGCGGGTTTCGGCATTATGCCATGGAGCTAATCTATGTTGTTTTATTTTCTTCTTTTTCAAAGGAGCAACAGAGTCTAATTTTATTCGCACCGCATCTGTAGCACTATCAACAACATGATCAATTTGGGGTGGTGTACATTTTGTATAAGTTTCCTCCCTTACATGCAGACATGCTATCGAGTTAATTATTGGTGGAATCTCTTCCTTAAATTTGGCTATAGCACTAACAGATAGGTTTCTGCTGCAGGAGCTTTTGACTAATGCTTTGTAGTCTAGTAACAGGACTTCAAAAGTTACTAAGAAATGGTCGGATAAAGCAGGATTATGCGGTTCGACTAATAGTTGCTCAATTTCAATACCATAAGTCAGAACAAGGTCGAGAGTGTGATTATAGCAGTGGGTTGGTTTATTTACACTCTGACAGAAACCAACAGAATCTAATATAGAGTTAAATGCAACAGTAAGGCTATTTTTATCATCGTCAACATGAATATTAAAGTCACCCACGATATTTACTTTATCTGTTTTAAAAGTTGATAAAAACTAAAAAGAGAATTCTGATAAGAATTCTGAATAAGGACCTGGTGCACGGTACACTGTAAACAAATAAGATTGGCTGCAAAGTTTTCCAGGTCGGATGCGTAAGACTAAAAACGAGGCTTTCAAAGGAGGTATAATTTAATATTGGTTTAGTATTGATAAGTAAACTTGAGTCAAAGATTGCTGCAACTCCACCTCCTCGGCCCGTGCCTCGGGCAATATGAGTATTGATATGGCTGGGTGGAGTGGCCTCATTTATGCTGACATATTCTTCATGTCTCAACCAAGTTTCAGTGAGACAGCATATATTAATATTATAATCTGATATTAAATCATTTACCAATATTGCTTTAGATGCTAGAGATCTTATGTTTAAGAGACCACATTTAATCTTCCTGTTTTGTTGCACTGTAGTAGTTGTTACATTTACTTTTATTAGGTTATTATGTATGACACCTCTATTAGGTTTTACCTTAAATTGTCCTTGGCCAGACACACACACCGCTAATATTGGGTATTTTATTGGGTTCGGGATTCCTATGGATGACTGCCTAGGAGAGAGCGCAGAGAAGCGTGTAAGACTTCGACTCCGCCTCCTGGTCTCAACTCCAGTTTGTCATGTATTAAGTCCACAAAGCCCTGAAATGTTTGCCGAAATGAGATTTGCACCTTCCAAAGTAGGATGAATGCCGTCTCTCTTAATCAGACCAGGTTTCCCCCAGAAGGCTGTCCAATTATTTACGAAGCCCACATTGTTTGCTGGGCACCACCAAGACAACCAGCGCTGAAATGATGACATGCGGCTATACATGTCATCATTGATCAGATTGGGGAGGGGACCAGAGAAGATTTCGGTGTCCGACATTGTTTTAGCATAACTACACACCGACTCCACATTAAGTTTGGTGCATTCTGATTGGCGTAAACAAACATCATTACCACCGACGTGAATAACAATCCTACTGTATTTACGTTTATTTTTAGCCAGCAGTTTAAGATGCGCCTCAACGTCGCCCGCTCTGGCCCCCGGAATGCATGTGACTGTGGAGGCTTCGGTCTCTAAATTCACGTGTTTCATAATAGAGCTACCAATAACCAGAGTTGGCTTCTCAGCGGGTGCCTCGCTGAGTGGTGAATATCTGTTAGATACGTGAATGGGTTGGTGGGCACCTGCGGGTTTCGCGTTATGCACCTTCTGAACAGTCACCCAGTCTCCCTGCTGCTCGGGAGTTGCCGGGGGACGGCTTATAGGAGCACCCTTTTGCCGGTCCGCACCGGCTAACATGGGCTTTACTGTAGCTGAGTTACTTTCTAAGATGCGGAGCCGGGCTTCTATGGCTATGATTCCCGCCTCCAACTTAACAACTATACTACATATAACACATGTATCGGTACCAGTAAAGGAGGTAGGGAAGTAACCAAACATGAGACAGGAAGAGCAGCCCGAGGGTGGGGAAAGAGCCATGGCTAGCTATCAAGCTAAAGTAGCTACCGTTAGCAAACCCGAAAAGAGTGTAGGCAACTGTGGAGTTACAGTCGCTAAGAGAAGGAGAGTTGTGAGTGCTTAAGCTGTAGTAACGTGTGATTACAACGCCAGGCAGTTGCCGTGATCAAGAGTTTTAAAACGATCGATTAAGTTAAGATAATAAGCTATCAGCAACAGAACAGGCACACGGGATACCCGGAGATGACAATGACAACAACCGGAAGTTACAACATGCTTACCGCAATAGTGGTCCGTGTAGAAAAGTGATTTCTACTCAGCTACTCAGCCAATCAAATCGGTGCAGTCAGTGAGTCAGCACGATAGATTCAAACTCAGAGACGAGACAAGAAGAGAGAAACAGTCGGACGAGAAAGGTAGACAGCGAAAACAGAGCATTTAATTACATTTTCTCTTACTGGACCTCTTTGAAATGCAATTGAATACCCCTGCATTATAGCAACAACAACAATAATAATAATAATAGCAATACTAATTGGGAGGGGGGGTGCGGCTGTTCTTATGTTCTCTGAGGGGAGGCTCACCTTCCCACACTTTGAAAACCCCTGACCTATAGAAAAGCAAAACGGCGTCAGTTTAGACGTAATTCTGTCCTCCTGCTTACCGCGTCATTTATGACAAAACATTTCATAACATTAACACAACATATTCAAGGTGGTTTTCAATAACATATCCATATTTATTTATTTCTCCAAGTTATGTTTTTGTGTGCACTGAGGAGTCTCAAACAGGCGTTTGTTTAATCATTTTAAGATTGGCTTTAATCAATATTTGAAAATGAATTCTTCATATTATGATAAATGAGAGGTAACATTTTATTTATGGTATTATTTTCACGTGTTTTTCTCCATTCTTCCTTCTGCCAACGGTGTCTCAGTTTCTCGTCCCTCCCGTCTTCGTGCGTATGCATGGGTCACAGTGTCCGTGGAGGACCGCACATTTTCCCGTCAAGTTTGCTTTTTATAAATCGCAAAGATTGCTTAAAAATTGGCGTACGCCATCTTTTGAGCGTACGCCACGTTTATAAATGAGGCCCCAAGTCCATACAGACTGAGCCACTGCCGCCTTGAAAATGAAAGCCTGATACATCTTTCTGTGTGTCGCAGCCCTCCATTATTTCATAAATGAGCCTCACTGTTGTAATGGCTGAGATGTTACTTTATTATCATGAACATGCATATTGTTTCATAGTTTATGTTGACTAAAATTACATACATCATCGGGCAAGAAATGTTGACTAATCCGCACCTGAAAAGATGCCCATACACTATAGCGTTTTGGGAAATCATCAGTTTTGGGAAATCATCAGTTTTGGGAAGTAGCACACTATACATCTATATAAACCCTTTATGAATTCTGCTATTTTCACAAATAATGTTATTAATAGTGATCCCGCTGCTATTATGGTAGGTAAAATGCAGAGTCAATATTTATTTTTTGCCGTTTAAAGTTACTTTGATTCCAATGATCTGATTCTAGATTTTATTCACTTAGTAGCGTGCTTGCAAGACCAAATGCTAGATTACATAACTTTATAGCTTTCAGTGTGGCATGTATTTTGCTTAACATTTTTCAAGAAGCAGCTTGTAGCTTCGCTAGCACGCTTCTCTTAACACTGGAAATTGCTCAACATAATTGAAGTCTTTGTAATCCTTATCTTAAAGACTAGCGTCTTTTGAGAGAACCAACGGGCTTAGTGCTGAGAGCCACAGACAGTGACAGGATGTTTCAAAGTATTGAGAGATTTTACCACGTTGTTCAATATTGTCTTTCCATTTGGGATTTTTTAACTAAAGGAATTGTTGATAACATCAGACTTGCCCTTTAAAACATGTAGAATGGAAATAAAAACCTCAGTGCCCCTCCCTCCCTCCCTGTGTTATGCAACAGTGTGACGGTGTGTGGTGTTGAGTCATCTTTTAACTCATGCATGATCTGACCATTGACACCCAAATAACCCCTGTGTCCAAATTCAAAGAATGTACCTCAGCTCATTGAATGTACCTGAGCCTGTGAGGAAACATTACAAGTGTGTGTGTGTGTGTGTTTGTGTTTTTTCTCGTCCTGCACACTGTTATTTGAGCTTATTACAACTCAAAGCCTGTTTTTACATGCACACAAAGGGACAATTAGACTTAAGACAGAGCTCTGTTTTTTATGTTTGCCAGACTTGTGTTAACATGCACACACATTTGTTCACACACACGTCTGTCAGAGGCTTTAGCCTAACTGAAACTGTATATGTGACCATTTCTTTACTCTACATCACCTTCTGCTTAGCTCATTACAAATTCTTAAGTGGCAAAGAAATGATATGAGTACACAGCGATCCACAACATATTCAATGAAATCCCAGTGAGGTGTGTGTGTGTGTGTGTGTGTGTGTGTGTGTGTGTGTGTGTGTGTGTGTGTGTGTGTGTGTGTGTGTGGTGTGTGTGTGTGTGTGTGTGTGTGTGTGTGTGTGTGTGTGTGTGTGTGTGTGTGTGTGTGTGTGTGTGTGTGTGTGTGTGTGTGTGTGTGTGTGTGTGTGTGTGTGTGTGTGTGTGTGTGTGTGTGTGTGTGTGTGTGTGTGTGTGTGTGTGTGTGTGTGTGTGTGTGTGTGTGTGTGTGTGTGTGTGTGTGTGTGTGTGTGTGTGTGGAGATGGACGATGACAGGACATAGTGATGGATGGCTCAGGGACAGAGGATAGTGTGTCATCATGTAGCAACCTATGAGCGTCATAGGTCAGCTGTCCACCCATCCAGCTGCTAATATTCTCCTCATCCACACCGGACAGTTCCTCTGAGCTTTGAGAACCCCAACCTAAAGTCCTACTGCCTCGTATATAGTACATAACAAAACAAAAGCAACATGACACGAACATGAGTCTAGATTCACATGAATTGGCAGGATAAATTAAATAAAGATAAATGTTATAATTAGTATGTGTTTATTAAACAATGCCCAATAAAATCATTCATCTCAAAAAGAGAAGAGTTGATTTATACCAGGATAAGATCTTAGATAATTGAATCTACAGTTCCTAGGCAGGTACTCATCAACACTTAAAAAAAATCACCTAGTCTCTATAACGCTAACAATATTAAACCACATCAAATGGATTTGATTTGCAAGCTCCTTATAGCGGAGAAGATAAGCACCATGTGGGCTGTATCTTTAATACCAATCAAACCTTTCAAAACTGAAGTCTTGTAAACTCGGGCTGCGTAGTTTACCTTCTGTGGCTTTTCTACCCCCATTTCCAGTTTCCCTTCTGTTCTAAGGCAGTAGAGTAAGACCACTGACTCTGGGCGGGGCTGTGGGCTTATTGGTTGGTTTAATGATGGATATGTGTCACTGGATGCTGTCGTAGTTTATTTATGTGGGATATAGTGTCAGTGTGCTGATTGAGAATTGTGCCATGAGTAAGCTTGGATTGGGAAGAGGTTTATTACCTAGTTGGTTTGATACATTCACTTCACTACAACACTCTGCAATTGGATGCTAATTATTACCAATTACATCATATTGCCCTTGACTTTAAGTTCTCATCCTCTTAGCTATTGCCTCTCACTCCTCTGTCTTCTGCAGGCCGATAGCTTTAGCATTCTCTCCCCACAGCTGTGTGTTGGTATGTCCCTGATAGTTGATGAGGCTTGCCTTTCATTCACAAAACAATCTGTTCTTCAGATAATCACAGGACAAAGCAGACGCTCAGTGTCAGAGCAGTAAGGACACCCGGAGCTGCTTTGACTTAGTTAAATATTGAAGAGACAGCAAGAGAAACTCAGAGTTGTTGGGCAGAGGCTGTGTCATTAGGTTTCCCAGGAGATGTCTGTGTCAATTCTCCGGCCGTTACAGAGAAGTGTCTGACTGACATCAGTTCAAGCTCTCCTGTGTGTTCCTAGTAATAAACTCATCGATAAATATGTAAAAATAGGAGTTGCATTTTGGAAAAGTAACTCATGATTCACAAATCATATACATTTGAATTGAAAGGAAGTAAAACTCTCAAACTTGTCATTCAAAACACACATTTCAGTATAAGTGCACACAGTGTTCACAATGTGGGATGGTTACCAACACATAGAGTATGTGTAGCAGTTTGTATTACATTGCAGTGTGTGTCAGATCGTCTGTCTTCTTGTGTTTCTTTTGACTTTGCTGTATAACTTAAAATCTCAGTAACTACATTGTACAATATACATATAACCAATAGGATGGATGGCCAACACCCCAACAAATACAAAAAACAGCATCATGCCCTCACCCTGGTCCTGATCAGGCCTTCTCTCAGCCTTGAGCACTTTGTTGTCACCATGTTGTCAATATGTGGCAGTTCATTTCCACGTGTACAGTGTTCTAAAAGTGACGCATTCAGTGTAGTGATGTGGTGTTCTTCTTCTACTCTAAACATGTAGCGTTAGTTTGTGGGAAGCTCTGCTTTTTTCCATTTTATTTCCTCATCAAATTAACAAGCTCTGCAACCTCATTGCTCAGTGCTTGTTTTCTGTCTCTGGGGGCTGGACCTCGGAGCAAAGGATTGTGGGTGCAGTCTGGCTCTGGTTGAATGGCCCTGACAGAGCGAGGGAGGGAGAGAGAGGGAGAGAGAGGGAGAGATGGTCTGCAGTTAGAGCGACAGCCACATTCCTCATCTGTCAGAGGGCACGCTGGAATCTCCGTCTGTTTGCTCAGACCAGTTGTTTCCACATCACGGCGTTCCGTCCTCAGAGGATGGAGGAGATGAAGGCGGGCCATCGTCCACCTCCTCTTCTGCCTCCATAGCCGCTCATCCCCCTCTCTCCCGTCATCTTATCCAGAACATAATAACTCCAGCAGATCACTGTATTAGTGTCTTGATGCTACAAAATGATTGAAGCTTGTACATTTGATATGCTTTGACACAATTACTTGATATATCAGGCTGTGCACCAGTGATTCAACATGAGATGTTTTAATGTCAATGGGGGAGGTCAAACTTGCTTGGGGGTGGGCTGTGATCAAACAATACATTTCCCCATATTCAGCGCATCCTCTCATCCAGGTACTTTATGCCATCAAAACATTGATTTTAATTTCTAACAAGTCCCATTCAAATCCCCCGTGTTCCGCCACCTGCTGCACCTTTTAATTCTCCATTGTCCATTGTGATACTGCACTTTATGTACTTACGTTTCAAAGGCTTGTAAACTACAGTTTGCGCATAATCGCGTTTTTCTGGAGGGTCTAATCTACTGCTGTTTGCGCACACTTTCCAAAAATATATTGATTGAATAAAAAAGAAAAATATAAGGTCGGGAGATTATACTGTGAAGTTCCGCTGCTCTCTCTACCCTCCCTCCCTCCCTCCCTTCCACGTCTCGCGCACAGCGGTGCGGACATCGGCAGTCCCTTCAGACAGACAGACGCAGCACCTCCCACTTTACTGTCCCATATTATGTCGGCTTTTCTTTGCCTATTGTGAAGGTGAGTGGTGATGAACAAATGACTAAGCTGCTGGTGCCTCGAGTTTACAGCTACTTAGCCAAAAGACAAACAAATATATAGTTAACTAAGGAAGACTACTAGCTAATGGATAAGTTGTTAGCTCAAGGTTTAGCTAACCCAATTTATCATGGGCATACAGGCTACTGTACTTAAGGGGAGACACTACAGGTGAATGCAGTAAAATGTGTATCTAATAACGTCATCACAATCACCACATTGATATGCAAATTAGGCGTTAACTAGGCCTAATTAAAATGCGCTAATTTGCATGCAATATTACAAGTAGGCCTACATGAAAAAACGATCCTTTTGCCTGCAAGGTCCTGCCTTAAACAGTAGCTTCATCATTTTTGATTGATGGCTGCTCTTTTTGTTTTGTTTTTGTATGATTTATTTATGAGATTTTGAGCACAACAGACATACAATACACCTCCTACATGGAGTGAGATTGATACACAGTTGAATACTGTGGAACAAGGTATCAACAAAGAGACAGTTTACGTAATTATAGGTACACTGAAATTAAGTCCTTGAACAGTTATGTTTCGTTATGTGTGCGTTAAGTGTAATAATAATATTAATACAAATGTATTGGATCATTGTTCAAAAAGTGTTCGTTTTGACTGCTGGATTATATATAGCCTTCTGTTCTGTCATAACTGTGTGATGATCGCGTTGTTCAGTTTTTCATCCGGCTACTCACCATTTCTGTGGATCAGCTGTCTGGGGCTAGCTACCTGTCAGCTGTCGACCGCCGCCGAATCCCGTTTTCCCCTGGGTTTTTGGTCCGGACTTCCACCTCTCTCGCCACCTGGATTATCCCTAAACCGGATTGACTGTTGCCGCGAGGGCCGAACTGTCCGTGAGTTAGCTCCGATCATTGCACCGCGGAGTGCTGTTGCCCGAGGCTCGGTAGCTGGCCGGTTAGCTGCTAGCCGGTTAGCTGCTGTGGATATGGTGCTTCAATACTCCGCTCTCCAACTTCGGAGTTTTTTCAGCTCTGCTGCACCAGTCTGCCTGGATGCCATCAGATCATCAGGACTCTTGCAGCGCCCCCGCTACATACACAGATCATCCCGCTACAAATTTATTCACACAAATTCTAGTATTCCTGTAGTACAATCGGCTCTGCACTTCCGTGTTGCTTGTCGACGTCATCTAAACACACGTCACGTGCGCACCAGCTGTTTGAAGCCCCTGGCCTGCTCTGACAGTAGCACTCCTCCTGTCTCCTCTGCAGCCACCTTCATGCTGCTTAATACCCGCTCCCTCAATAATAAAGCATTACTCATCCATGACATCATCATTGATAAGAAACTTGATTTCTTATGTTTAACGGAGACATGGCAGAACCAGCAGGATTTCTTCGCTCTCAACCAAGCTACTCCCCCAGGCTATGTTTACCTCCATAAACCTCGCTCCACGGGCCGCGGCGGCGGGCTGGCTGTTATCCACCGAGCAGGTATCCGGGTCAGGGAGATTCCCTCTCCCAATATCACATCATTTGAGTGTATTACATTCTCGCTCTCCGGATCACCTCTACTCCAGGTTGCCCTGATTTACCGCCCCCCCAAAGCTTCCACCACCTTCATGTCCGAGCTGAGTGAGCTTCTGTCCTCTCTCTGCTCTAAATCACCTTCCACCTATCTGCTGGGAGATTTTAACATCCACGTCGACTCCACCAGCTGTAGCTTTGCCACAGAATTTCTGTCACTTCTGGACTGCCTCAACATAACACAGCATGTCCAGGGCCCCACCCACTCCAAAGGTCACACGCTGGATCTAGTCTGCTCCACTGGTGCCCCCCCCCTCTCATCTGCAGCGCCTAGATCTGGCAGTATCAGACCACCATGCCATCATCTTCATCATCCCTATCCCCCTGCCCAAGCAGCGCCCCAGGCGCACAATCACCTTCAGAGACACCAAATCAGTGAGTGCATCAGCCCTATCAGACCTCCTCATAACCCACATGGCCCCGGCTCTCTCCGACACCTCGCCGGACGTGTTGGTGGCCCGCTACAACACTGCCCTCTCTCTCAGCCTGGACTCTCTGGCTCCCCTCAGAAGCCGGACGGTGTCTTTTCTCCGCCCGGCACCATGGTTCACCTCTGATCTTCGCACAATGAAGCAAACTGGTCGTCGGTTGGAGCGGCTTTCCAGACGAACTGGCCTCACCGTCCACCGTATGGCCTTGGTGGACCATGTAAGGTCCTACAAGGAGGCTCTCTCCAAGACCAAGACCGCCTACTACTCCTCCCTCATCACCTCACAACAAAATCACCCCAGATCCTTGTTCTCCACCATCAACCGACTGCTCCGCCCCCTCCCTGCCACGCACACTGCTGAAGCTCCAAATTCCTCAACTTTTTTCAGGCTAAGGTGATCTCCATTCATCAACAACTCCAGGTGCCCGCCCCCTCCCCCTCTCTGCACTGGCCCCTGACACAGAAATGCACACTCCCAGCTCAACCCCTCAATCCCCAATGCTCTCTCTCCTCCTTCTCCCCAGTGGATGTTCCACTGGTCTCGAAGCTGGTGACCAATGCTAAGGCCTCCACCTGCTCCCTTGACCCCATGCCCACGGTGCTGGTCAAGGCCTGCCTTCTCACCCTCTGCCCCATCATAACAGACATCATCAACTCCTCTCTGTCATCTGGAATAGTTCCCTCCTGCTTCAAAACCGCCTCCATCACTCCCATCCTCAAGAAGCCTGGTTTGGACCCTGAGGAGCTGAACAACTTCCGACCGATCTCCAACCTTCCTTTCCTTAGCAAAACTTTGGAAAGAGCAGTTGCCGCCCAGCTTCATCAACATCTGTCCAACCATGAGCTCTACGAACCCCTACAGTCAGCCTACAGAGCACATCACAGCACAGAGACCGCCCTCCTCAAGATCACTAATGACCTCCTTCTCGCTGCTGACTCCGGACAAATCAGTATTCTCATCCTCCTCGACCTCTCTGCTGCTTTTGACACTGTTTCTCATACATTCCTCCTGAAATGCCTCTCTGACAACCTTGGCATCACTGGCACAGCTCTGTCATGGTTTCAGTCCTATCTCTCAAACAGGTCTCAGTTTGTTAGCATCAGCGGCTCATCCTCCCCCTCGGCCCCAGTCAACCATGGTGTCCCCCAAGGCTCCATGCTTGGTCCCCTACTTTTCACCATTTACATGCTCCCCCTTGGCCAGATCATACGTCAATTCGGTCTCAATTTCCACTGCTACGCTGACGACACTCACCTCTATCTCAGTACCTCACCATCCGCCCAGCTACCTCCACAGTCTTTGGTCAATTGTCTCCATGCCATAAAAACCTGGATGACAGCAAATCTACTCAAACTCAACAGTAAGAAGACTGAGCTCATGGTTGTGGCCCCCAAAGCACTGCTCCGGAAGGTTGGGGATCTCCTCCTCCACATTGACGGCTGTTCCATCTCCCCGTCTCCCGAAGTCCGTAACCTGGGTGTCATCCTTGACTCCACTCTCTCATTTCAGTCACATATCAAATCCGTCACTAAATCTGCCTTCTATCACCTCAGGAACATCTCCCGTCTACGACCATCACTCTCTGATTCCGTGGCCGAGACCCTCATTCATGCATTTGTCTCCTCCCGGTTGGATTATTGCAACGGAGTCCTGTTCGGGGTTCCCAGTAAAGCCCTGGACAGGCTCCAGTATGTGCAGAACTCAGCTGCCAGGGTGCTCACTCACACCAAGCCCTGGCAGCACATCACCCCCACCCTGATCCACCTCCACTGGCTCCCAGTCAAGCACCGTATCACTTATAAACTCCTTCTTCTGACTTACAAATCCCTCCATGCCCTCGCCCCCCAATACCTGTCTGACCTTCTCCGCTACCACACTCCATCCCGGAACCTAAGATCATCTGGACAGGATCTCCTCTCCACCCCCCCGCACCAGGTTGCGGACTTTCGGTGACAGAGCCTTCAGTGTGGCATCCCTCACCCTCTGGAACTCTCTCCCCCCCCCAAATCCGCAGTGCCCCAACCCTGGACAAATTCAAAAAAGCCCTCAAAACGCACCTTTTTACTAAGGCTTTCCCCACTGTATAGATAGTTTAATAGGTTTATTTTTCCGCTACATACGCTCAAACCAGGGCAACTTCCTTGAACTTGTTCAAATGTTTAGCCAGTACGATAGTGTGCTCGCAGGCTGCATTTGGATAATGTCAATGACCAGAAAATGGGTAAGAACAGATGTCAAGTTTCACTCCTCTCAAACAGAACACAAAATGACATCATAAAAGCCCTCGCCACATTCACAAAAAGAGAGATAAGGAAAGAAATAGAGGAGGCTAATATATATTCAGTACTCATAGATGAAACCACTGATGTATCTCATTGCGAGCAGGTCTCTTTTGTTGTGCGTTATGTGTATGAAATGGAAGTCAAGGAGCGCTTTCTCCAGGTCTGCAATGTGTCAAAAACAACAGGTGAGGAGATGGAGAAACAGTTCTTGACTTGCTAAAGAACAATGACCTACAGATCCAAAACATGCGCGGTCAAGGCTATGATGGTGCGGCGAATATGAGTGGTCAATACAGAGGACTGCAGTCAAGAATACTGAAACACAATAACAAAGCTCTGTATGTGCATTGCCAAGCTCACTGCTTACATTTGGTCTTAGTTGAAAGTGCAAAATCAAGCCTCCACTTCATTACCTTTTTTAACCTGGTGGAGATGCTCTATGTGTTTTTTACCAGCTCTACAAAAAGACACACTGCATTTGTGAAATGCCAAGAGGCCCTGCACCCTGGAGAGCGTGTAATTCAACTGCAGAAGCTCTCTAACACACGTTGGGCATGCAGAGAAAAAGCCCTGCAGGCCCTCCTTAAAGTGATGACTACTTTGATCAAGGTCCTCACTGACATGACAGAGCAGGAGCCTCCAGATACTGCTGCTGGAGATGCCAAGATGTACCTTAAAGCCATAGACTTTGAGTTTTTCCTTTGCCTTGAGGTCGCCACTCTAGTCTTTGAGGTCACTGCACTTGCCTCTGATGCTCTACAGAACTGCAACATTGATCTGTCCACAGCATATGCTGTTGTTGATGGAGTGATGGACACCTTGTCCAACCTCAGGACAGAAGAACAGTTTGGAAAACTGTTTAAGAGTGCCACTGAAAAGGCACAAGCCGCTGGGATCAGCATCCCCACAGTCCCCCCAGGACAGCAAAGGCAGAGGAGGGTGCCTGCAAAGTATTGGCAAAGTACTAATGCAGCCACAGAGAGCCATTCCTTCCAGTCAGTAGAAGACTACTATAGAGGGAAGGTATACTACTCATTCATAGATGTTATTTCTCAGGAACTAAAAAGAAGATTTAGGGGAGATGGCGAGACAGAGTCCAGTAAAATACTGAATGCACTCCACACTTTGACCAAGGCCAACAACTGGATAGGCAAAGATGCAATGGGTCCTGACTCGCTTGATGCCGTTCACATGCTTTGTGAGTTCTGTGGAGGAGAGGAGCAGAAGTTGAAAACAGAGCTCAGGGTTTTTCATGCCTCTTTCCCAAACACATGCACCATGAAGGGGATATTCAAAACACTAAGAGACAACAGTGGACAGAATATCTTTCCAACACTGGTGGAAATTATAAGAACCTACGCAACAATTCCAGTGTCAACAGCAACAGTGGAGAGGTCCTTCTCCAAGCTCAAGCTGGTGAAAGACACACTCAGAAGCCAATGCACAGAAGAGAGGCTTTCTGATCTCCTCCTCCTCGCTATTGAGAAGGACATTCCTGTTATCCACAGTGAAGTCATAAATATCTGCATGTTCTTATTCAATATTTTTGCACAATTTTTCAGCATTTTTGATGTGTTTTGTCCAATTCAATTAAGTAAATGAGTAGGAGAGGAGAATGCACTAAGTGTAATTGTTGCAACTAAACTTAGCCCTACTTGAAGTTTGGAGTGTAGGTTGGTTTGCGTATTTATGTAGAGAACAGCCTTTTTCAGCTTTGTGTGAAGATTTGTTGATTTGTGTTATTTATTTTAATACCACAAAAATAATTCAAAGGACTTAACTTATCTCGTGCCCTCATTGGTCATGTGCGCGTTCGTGTGTGTTGGAGGAGGGGCTCTGTAAGGAAGTGGCAGATTTTTTCCGGCTGTGTATTTTCAAATTCTAGCGCACTCGAGCTGGTTTCTCCAAAATTACGTTCCCCACCTTTAATTGTATTTAAAATAAAATTTCCAAAAAAATAAATCCTTCGAATCTGCCTATTCAGTTTCTGTTGGAATGTGAAGGATTAAATGAAAGAAGCTCCTTTGGCCATCTGCGAGCTACGGCCCGTCCACACGGCGGCGTGCGTTGAAGCTTCATCGCTTCTGCCCATTCACTTTGAATGGGGTGACGTCTCGCTTTGCCGAACTGCATTGTGGTTCCGTTGCTTCGCTTTGCTCGTGTTGCTCGCTTCAAAAGTTGACCAATGTTCAACTTTTGAAGCTTCAACGGAAGCGTCAGCCAATCAAATCATATGCCAGTACAAGCTCTAGCCAATCAAACAGCGTGCTTGTGTGTCCGGGGCGGGAGATTTATGTGATTGGTTGTTGGTCGAGCTTCAGACACGCCCACCGGCAAGCTTCAACGCACACCGCCATGTGGACGCTGCATTACTGTGAAGACAGGAGCTGATTGGTGGTCCAGCTATGAATTCACAGAGGGCCAGCTATAGTAACTCAACGAGAGAGTAATGTCAAATGACGGTACAATTGACCAATCATATCTTCCCTCTAAATGGGTGGGCTTTATTATCGAGGACTTTATGACAAGTTCCGCTCGCTGTGAAGTTTATGCATGTTTTATAACAATGGGTCAAGCTAGGCGGAAGAATCAAATTAGCATAAGTTCGTTCATGATGGCTCACGTCAGTGATAGTGATGACATCATTGCGATATTATTAACCGAGTCATTTTCATGATTGAGAGGGCCTGGGTACAAAAGTCAAAGCTCGCCACTGACACAAGGTCCCGTGATTTAATAATGTAAGACTAAAGCATTATTTTGTGCACCAGTCAATCCTCAAATCAAATACAGAGTTAAATCCCAGATCTAATGTACATTAGAGGGAGCATGTTTCTCTCAGTGATTGTGATGTTACGTTAAATGTCTGTTTCCTTGTATCTTGTCTTAATATCTGTCCTTGTTGATGTTGCAAATGGAGCTGCTGTGGTGCAGGAACCATTTCAGACTTTTTCTGACAATAAAGTATAATCATATCGTAAATAAAGACAGCAATGTGGATCCTTCCTACTGTGTGTGTGTGTGTGTGTGTGTGTGTGTGTGTGTGTGTGTGTGTGTGTGTGTGTGTGTGTGTGTGTGTGTGTGTGTGTGTGTGTGTGTGTGTGTGTGTGTGTGTGTGTGTGTGTGTGTGTGTGTGTGTGTGTGTGTGTGTGTGTGTGTTTCTGATGATTTACTGTACAGTTTTCCTCCCGGGTGCCCCCCCCCTCAGTGATGGATAGCAGGGCTCCTGTCCTCTGTACTCTCCATAGAGAAAACATGGTCGATATCAATTTTCACAAACTCATGTTGTCAAAGGCACAGAAATGGAAAATAACCAAAGGTCGGTGGTTCAATCCCCAGCCCCTGCAGTCAACATGTTGAGTGTATATGTGTGTTGTCTCTGAGCAGGTGCGCCTGGCAGCCTCTGCCTCTATATGAATGTGTGTATGCTGACTTGTATATGTAAAGTGTTTGAGGGATCACAAAGACAGGAAAAGCGCTTCCTACATACAGACCACTATCCATTTACTGATGTCATCTTTGGTTTGAAAATGTTCAGTATGCACATCATTAGGAGTTCTGGGATATTACTCTGTGCCTGTGGACAGCACAGTAACTATCCCATATGTGATCAGGCTTGAGGACAGCACTTTTTCGTCTGGTTTTTACCTGGTTGTCTATGACATATGATGTCCAGCTGCTAACCAGCTAGTTCTTGTGCTCAGTGTGATAGCAGAGATGCTAATACACAGGTTCAGTGAAGTGCTGTGTGATCTTGTTTTTCTAACACAGGTCCCTGTAGTGCTGATCATACAGGATCATTAAACCGGTCCAGTGTTTGTGAGTATCATGAGCCCATGAACCAGAACACAGCTGGAAGGCAACACAGGATCTTTTGTATTCCTTTGTCTTAACCCACTCAACCAAGTTACAAGTGTCACTATTAGCCTCCATACAGTTTACAAGTCTGATGGTGTTTTTCACAATGTATACATTTTACAAGTAGTGACTACACTAAAAGTCTGTAATAAATACACAAATAACCTAAAAAAAGATTAGAATTTAGAGGGTTTAATTAGATATTTGCACATACAACTGTCTCAGATGCCAGTGCAAGGACAACAGACAACGAAGTCTTTAGATCAGAAGATCCCGCACACTTCGCATGCTCAGCATCACAATTTATTAGGGATGTAACGATATACCGAATATCGCGGTAAATAAACGTCCCAATACCGTCGTGAGACTGACAAAATCTACCGCGATTTTTTTTTAATTAATTTTTTTTTTTTAAAACACTTTTTTTTTGTTTTAAACCTTTATTTAACCAGGTGGTCCCATTGAGATCATCGATCTCTTTTTCAAGAGAGACTTGTCCAACATGGCAGCAAGTAGGTTACAACGTGAACATAAAACAACAGAACACAAAAGGACATCGTATTTACAGGGCTACATGTACACACCTAGAGACATTGACAAGTACCAACAGTATATTTATATCGCGCCCTGTCAATAAGCCTCACCTTCTTGGCAAACACGGTATTGTTTTTGAAGTGGTGGAGAGACAATGCACAGTTTGACCCACTGCTGTCACTCATGGCCAAAGCATATCTCTCCGTCCCACTGAGGCGGCGTTAGACTTTTTCGCTGTCCGTCATTTTGACAGACAGGATCGTAAAATATCCGTCATAATCCCTTATTACCCGTCGGGTCTGAACAGTTCACGAGAGAGCACGCTCGTGAACTGTCAAACGGGGGGGGGCGGTGTTATGCCGTGTGTGCATGATGCACCTCGCGGGAGCACGCACAGCGTAAAGCAAAACCTCCCAGACATGTATTGATCTGCGGCAAAGTACGGTTTGGAAACTATGTCATTTCCTTTTGGAGGGCATGCATAACACGGCATAACACCAGAGCCTCGCTGCGGGGAAACGTTGGCGCTGTTCCGAGTTTGTTCTAATCTGTGAAAATGACAGACTGCTTTCAGATTTTTACGTCATTGTTAAAGGAAATAACGACCACTGCTGTCCCAGCAACATTAGTACCAGCAACATCAGTACCAGTAACACCAGTACCAAGCGAGAGAGTTTTCTCCAGAGCAGGGGATATTGTAAACGCCCAAACATCCCAGCTTATAAATACCTGGAAATGTGGACATTCTCATATTCCTAAAAACCTGTCTGATGATGCCGAGTGAGTGATTAGTGAGTTTGAGTTGAGTTACTTGAAAAACTAAAGTGAAACTTGATTTATTTTATTGCAGGGTCTGATTATTAAATGTTTATTTGTGAGATGCAGTGGCACAAAGAAAATGCCTACTTTGTTTGGTAGTACTATAGGTACAAAACACTGGTTTTCTTGTTCCAGTCTGTTACTGTAACTTTGTTTTTGACAATACTGTTATCCTACTAAACTGCTGTACAAATCAGATTTATTATTTAATAAAGAAACATTTTCCGAGTAAAAACTATTTGTATTGAAGAAGAAAAAAATGCGTGCGTGCGTGCGTGTGTGTGTGTGTGTGCAGGATGCCAGAGACCTGAACACCAGTGGCAGCTTTACATTGACGGAACAGCTTATGGTGTACTAACATATTTATAGCAGGTTTTGGACCAGTGTTTGCCTCTTCAGCTGCTGCCAACTGAAACCCAGCAGATATTTTAATAGAGGAAACTGCTGAACTCTGTGCTTTGTTGTTTTAAAAGTGGCATCGATCTGAATTATTAGCAGGGTACTAGCATGTGGTTTCGAAATGCACTGCAAGCAGGCACAGTCAAGGGAAGATACTTCATTTCACTGTTGATGAGATATTAGAGCCAGAGGTGCTGCAAAAATGACTGCTGAAACAATTCCAAATAAATGATATCATAATTATAATATCTATATATCTTTTTAACTAGGTACATCAGACAGGTTGTTTTTTTGTAACATAGACTGTGCGTGTCTTACGTCCCTTCACTTCCTACCGCACCCATCCTTCTACTCCGCCCGCAATAAACGCATTTTTGTAACAAAGTTCAAGAGGTTTGATGATGACTTCCGGGCTGAAACCCACTGTGTGGAATTAGCTGATGGTACCAGGTGCAATGGTGTAGCAGAAGGAAGAGGGGACGCTGTGGTTATTATGGTAGACAGCATGGGGACAGACACAAAACAACTCTGAAGAAGGTGTTGTACATCCCATCGTACCACCAAGAAATGTTTTCTGTGAAAGCAGCTACTACCAATGGAGCAACGGTAACCTTCAAGCAGGGCAAAGACGTCCTGCAACACAAAGACGGTACAAATGTTCACATTTATGAATTGAACAGACTTTATTTCTTGAACACAGTAAATGATGAATGTGATGACCAATGCAACAGATGTTATGATTTAGAGACATGGCATGAGATCCTAGGACACTGTAATTAAGATGATATTCAGAAGTTACAGAATGTTGTTAATGGCATGTCAGTTAAGGGTAAGGTAAACAAACCTCCACATTGTGATGTTATGCACTAAAGGGAAGTTTACCCAAACCAGGAACAGGGAGCCTGATGTAAGAGCCAAAGCAGCTCTAGAGTTGGTGCACACAGATATAGCAGGACCAATAGATCCGCAATCCAGAGAAGGCTTTAACTATGCTTTATCATTCACAGACGATTACTCCAGTGCAGTGTTTGTGTATTTCCTTAAATACAAGAGTGACACAGTGCAAGCAACAGAGAGATTTCTGGCCGATACAGCCCCATACGGGAAAGTAAAATGTATCAAGTCAGACAATGGCACAGAGAGGCAGTAGGTAGCCTGATCTACCTGGCTATGTGCACAAGACCTGATTTGAGTTGTGTTGTCAGTAAACTGTCCCAGTATTTTTCTGAGCCGACAGAAGAGCAATGGACTACTGTAAAACATGTACTGAGATATTTGAAAAGTACAATCGACGGAAATGTAAGAGTGAAAAACTGGGCTTACAACGATGCAGATTGGGCTGCTGATCTAACCGACAGACGTAGTCTGTAGTCAAGGCATTGACAAATGTGAATATACACTACCTAAGATTTACGAAGACAACCAGGGCACAATAGCATTGGCAAAGAATCCTGTTAACAGACAGAGATGCAAGCATATTGACATTAAGTATCATTTTCTGTCACGGTTATCATGTCATGTCACAGTTCTATGTCTAGGTTTGGGTGTTGTCTCGTCCTGTGTTCAGTGTTGGTGCTTCTTTTGTTGGTGACTGAATTCACCCCGGTGAGTGTTCTGTTTTGTCTGTATTAGTTTCATTTTCCTTGAAATAAAGGATTATCAGAGTTATCTGCATTTGGGTCCTGCTTCCTTCACTCAACCGTGACATTTTCTGAGGTCAACTGTGGAAGGGGAACAAACAAATCTGATGTATTGTCCAACAGACCAGATGGTGGCAGATGTTATGACAAAACCTGCACCAAAATGTAAGTTGATTAAGTTTGCAAAGTTTATGTTTGGAGAGTAATAATGCCTATAAGCTAGAGTAATAATTTCTGTAAGGTAGAGAACTTAATAATGTTTTTTTCGTTTAAAGACTGCAAAGTGATATCAACTGGGGGTGTTAACATTCAGGTAAATGTGTTACCAATTTGTGTTTGTGATTTGTTGTGCATGGCTGGAAGCAAATAGCAAACCAGAGGCCTGTCCTACGAAGCTGGATCAACCTAACCTGGATATGTTTGAGTTAGCCGGTTGGCCTAATCCAAAACATACGCGTTCTCGCTAAACTGTACTACGACGCTGGTTATCAAGTGGATCGCTCAAGCCAGTCGTGTCCTATCTAGTTAGGTGCGCGTTCACATGAAAAGGGTGGTATCTGGAGCATTCGACCAATCACAAACATGGAGAAGCATACTAACAGCGCAGCATCATACTTCCTGAATGAAAAGTCAACTATAATATTAGACATATGAAGAAGTTAAACTTTAAACATCCATGACTTAAACACTTTATCCAGGATCAAAGCCACATAGCTGCACCTGCAAGGTGAACACAGCTAGTAACAGAAAAAGTGTTTGAATGCGTACATTAACAGGTTTATGATATCACTGCCCCGTCTAAGACACGAGTGGATCTGACTTTAATTACATTTGTCTCGAGTGTTTCGTCAACTTAATGTGTTGCTTAAAATAATACTTCTGCATACAGTATGTGACACTGTGAGTGTTGCACGGCCAGATACGGCTCAGCTGACTCAGATAAGGAAATATATGATACGATATGAAGTGATATGCCGTGGACTGTACTTAATGTTACTCTGATCCAGTTACTTATGTTGTGGCAGATATTTAAGTAAGCTTTCTTAACGCTAATGTTATAATAGTCAGATTGCTCTGAAGATGGAGGTGATATTCTATTAATGTTCACGTTCACACAGTCGGTGATTTTTGCCGGCCGTCTTTCCTGCAACGGCAGTTTTTCTGTATTTCCTTTCTCCTGTAATATGACTTGATCGCTTTAAACTCCGCACACTGAGCTCTGATTGGTCAGCAGGCAGTGCTTTCACTGAGTTGAGCTCTTAGCCTGCAACCTAACCTGGTCCCGACCAGGTTAGCCGCACATCATAAGTTACCATGGAGATCTAGCCTGCTAAAAAGAGAACCGTAGGACCGGAAACCCCGAGTTTTCCCTGAAGTTAGCCGGCTAATCGAAAATCCTGCTTCGTAGTACAGGCCTCAGGTTAAAGTTCAATGACCAAAGCAACGCCTCCAATGGGAGTGTCCGTTGAATGAAATGCCACTGTCTCTGATGCTTCGTTATTCCTCCGCTTATTTGGATGCTAAACAGCAATGTAGGCACCATAATGCTACTTATCCCAAGTTCATTATTTGTATTATTATTAGTTTACGTCACTTTTATTTGTTTGTTGAGCACTTCCGGTAATTGTCGTGTGTGTGTGTGTGTGTGTGTGTGTGTGTGTGTGTGTGGATATCTGCTCTCTGAGTTTTTGTGTAAAGCAGTTGTTGGTTGTTGCATTGCGCTGATGAAGAATCACATGATGAGGAGTTATATCATAATAGGCCTGTTATATTCCTATAACCATGCTGTTGATGAGCGGTGTGATAGAGCAGCTGCTGCCTGTGTGTCTGAGTGCTGTTGCAGCATGACCACAGATAAGCAGTGGAATTTAAAGGAGCATTCAGACATTTGGGGAAATACGCATGTTTGTCTTTTTGTCCCAGGGTCAGATGACACGATTAGTTTTGTTTCAACAACACTTCTAATTTAGCTTAGCCTAGCTCAGAGGCTGGATTGTGGCAGAGGTGGGAGTAAGTCCTACATGTGCAAGTCATGAGCAAGTCTCAAGTCTTGACCTACAAGTATCAAGCAAGTCCCAAGTCACTGTGATGAGAGTCAAGCAAGTCAAGTCATTGCTCAGGTCAAACAAGTCAAGTCATACAACATTCTGATGAATAAGCCCAGTTTCCGCATTTAAATCAGTTAAAAGACAGTGGTTATGAAAATGGATTGAACCCACACTATGATCTTCATTACATACACAGTTAATCATTTGAAATCTAATTTAGACCGATGACAATCATATTAGATTCATATTAACCCTAGAACTATATAATATAGCTAGGACTCAAAAAGTCTGTTCAAAAAGGCAGAATTCCAGGTAAGAAAATCATATGGCATTTGCCATTACACATATTTAATTAAAATCTGTTAACAACAGGACCTACATATCATTTTCAAATCATTTCTGTTGTTCCTCTTCATAATTTCCTTATAAAATAAGTAGGAAGATTGCTTCAGTTTATCATCATAACAGATCAAAAAGTTCAGTTTCATTTTACAATAAATAAAGGAATGATGCACTTCAACAAACAAAAACAACATAATTAAAACATTTAACCAAACTACTAAAAGTAGATGAACTACATTATTCAAAAGTTTACAGTAACTTCTGATAATAATCAGAGGCGCGGGAAGGTATTTTGAGTGGGGGTGCTGAGGTGCTGGACTCCAGTAAACACTATTACGGGCACTATAGAGTACGCACAAAAGCAATCCCCACACGCAAACACACAGTACACCCGCGACTGTTACAATGAAGGCTCGATAATCAGCTCACGGCATATAGGCAGGGGTAAAGTGCTATTTTTTTACGAGTGGGGAGCGGACCTCACCTCCTCTAGGGGGGTCCGGGGGATGCTCCCCCGGGAAGATTTTTTTAAAATATTGAAGTTAAAAGCATCAATCTGCTGCACTTTGAGAGCAACATTAAGAGATCTATGGATACATCTCTCAACACCCAGATGAAACACAACTGTAAGCAGATGTTCTTTTTCTTTATGGATATTTTACAAATCACTCTCCTTTCAAACTGTATTCTTGTTTTACTGCCATATAGTATTTCATAACTGTTTTTCCTTTATTCTCTTATTTGTTTTATAACTATAATGATCATATGAAGGTGTGTAGCGGAAATAATCTTTTGAATAATTTGTGACCAAACCGTTTGAGACCCACTGAGATAACTTAGACTAAAGTTAACTATCTAAACACTCAGAGAGTCCTTTAGCTCACCTGAGCCTCTCAGTCTGAGAGGAGAGCTCTCCTCCAGCTTGTTGTGGAACCAACAACAACAGCTCCGTATGTCCGTTAGTGCAGCTAGCTAACCAGATGCTAACAACACAGTCCCTGCTGCTGGCACCGGTCCCTCTCTCTCTCTCTCCCTCTCTCCCTCTCTCGCACACACTAAATGCGCTATGTCCGCGCACACACACACACACACACACACACACACACACACACAAACAAACAGAGCCGAGTTTGAGTGACACAAGCACACTTTTATTTCCATGCAACTCTCTGATTGGTGTGGTGTCTTGCCTCTGTTGCATTCACTGAACACGGGAAATTACAGTCCTGCCGTCCTCTCGAGTGTCATGTTAAGGTTCACCTAAAACACGGTTAATGTATTATATTATTGAGGTAGAATTGTCCGGTGCTACAGAAAAAACATTCGGGGCAGGCCAAAATATTATTTTACCAACAATGTGGAATTTATTGGCTACATATTACACAGATTATGCACAGCGGGAGCAGCAATAACCGTCAAATAATAATTCAGACAGGGGAGCTCCGCACCCCCTGCCTGCCGCTAGGGGGTGCTGCAGCGCCCTCAGCACCCCCCTTCCCGCGCCCATGATAATAATAATAACACAGGGGAAATAAACGAGGCATCTCGTTTCCTCTCTCTCTCTCCCTCTCCTGACAGCCCGTCAGTATCAGGGTTAGTGTACAAATGAATCCCTTGGCGGTTCTAGTGTTCATTTACCGTTATATTTCTCACAGGCTCCGCCCTCTAATGGACTCAATGGGTACTACTCTCTATCATGCTGTGCATGCTTTCACCTACTGAGTTTACGTAAACGTAGCCGGCCAATCGGGGCGAGCCTACCTGAATGCGCGCGCAGGCCCACAGTATATAAAGGCGGCTACACCCCCGCCGCCCACTATCCTTTTTTCTCCTCAGACGAGCTGACAACCGAAGAGTTAAACGAACGGAGATTAGAAGAAACAAAAAATGGACTCACCATTACTGGAAGCTCGGCCATGCACCTGCCCTGGTTTGATCACGGGCGCCGGTCTCCACCACCTCTGCTTAGAGTGTTTGGGGGACCAGGATATGGCCGAGGCGGTACCATTCACGTTCGCCATTCCAGCGGGGCGGATGGCTCCGTTTGCCGTTGTCGTGCACTTCCGGGTCCGGTCCATGGAGGTCCACCGCCCTAGGTGATGACCATGGCGGCGGAGCGCAGCTGCTCCCAGCAGGCAGCAGGCCGGGCAGGGAGCTGAAAACAGCTCTGCCACGCTACCGCGTGGCAAGGCGACTGCAAATAAACACGGGTGTGTTGGGCATCTCACTCATTGCTTGAGATGCTCCCCACCTCACCAGATCAGAGCGATTATTTGTAGCTTGATCGTGGCCGCCGCCGTTGTCTGCCGTGTGATATCCCAGTGAGGGATCATGCCGCATGGCACTTTCCAAAAGGACCGTGTTGTTGATCTCCCGGACCGGGAGCCCCCGTGTTTACGGAAGGGCTCTTTGGATCGATCTCCTTGGTTACGTGGGTGAGGAGTAGTCGCAGCGTGGCTGCTTCTTGCTCATCCCCAGAGGAAATAACACTGTCCCTCACTCCCCGCCCTCTCTGTAAACTCCAGTATAGGAGCCAGCAGGTGGGCGCGTGCATGTGAGTGGAATAAACCGAAGTGCTGTCAAAACACTGTGCGGGTTCAAGAGAGAGTGATTTCTGTGTGAGAAATGCATTCAGTGAAAACCAAGTTGGGTTGAAAAAGAGTTGCGGTCAATTGGAAGAAGAGCTCCCCCATACCTCACCAGCAGGTAGAATATCTGGGGGTGATTCTTGATGCAGGCAGACTACGTGCTACCCTGACAGAAAGCAGACAGGCATCCCTGCTGTGGGCAGTCTGCAGGCTGTGTCAGGGGGCGACGGTGACAGCTTTGACCATCATGCAGACTTTGGGTCTCATGACGGCTGCTCACTCCGTAGTGCCACTCGGACTCCTGCATGCACATCGCATACAGAGGTGGCTTACCGGCCTTCGTTTAGATCTCAAGACACAAACGACGTCTGGTGACCATCCCCCCCTCAGTAGAGAGCAACCTCCGATTCTGGGGGTCCCCAGAGAATCTGCGGAGGGGAGCTCCACTGGGGCAAGTGACCTCCTATATCACAGTCTTCTCATACGTTTCAGTGACAGGATGGGGGGGGACGTGCCTAGAGAGAGCTGTAGGTGGTTGCTGGACTCTGACAGAGGCGCGGCAAGCAGTGATGCTGGTCCTACAGCACTTCAAACCCTTAATACAGGGCAAACATGTGCTAGTGAGGAGCAACAACCGCACCACAGTGGCGTACATCAACAGGCAAAGCGGAGTCCGCTCAATAGCCTTGTTGACCGCAGCAGAGAACCTGTGGTTGTGGGTTTCACAGATTGTGTTGTCTCTAAGGGCCCTGCACATCCCGGGACGGGAGAACGGGGGGGCCGACCTCATGTCAAGAGGCGGACCCCTGCCAGACGAGTAGAGGCTTCACCCGGAGGTGGTGAAGCAGTTCTGGACTCAGTTCGGGAGAGCAGAGGTGGACCTGTTCGCCAATCGGCGCAACAGCCACTGTGCCCTGTGGTTCTTCCTGGCCCGGTGGGACAATCCGCCCTTGGGGGTGGACGCATTTGCACACGAGCCATGGCCAAGGAAGCTGCTTTACACCTTTCCACCACTGCACCTTCCCCCCCTCCTGGATAGGGTGAGGCGGGAGCAGCTGTCAGTCATCCTAGTGGCCCCAGATCGCCGCCTGGCGCCGTGGTGCGCACAGATGATGGTGGGCCAGCCCTGGGCTATTCCTCAGGTCTGGGTAACGCCCCTATTGCCCCTGCTTCCTGAGACAGCGCTGTCTCAGGAAGCAGGGGCAATAGGGGCGTTACCCAGACCTGTCTGAACAGACAGAGCTGTCTCAGGAAGCAGGGGCAATAGGGGCGTTACCCACTCTGGGCCAACCTCTCCAGGCTTGGCTCCTGAGAGGGACAGGCTGAGACAGGTGGGGCTGTCTGACAACGTTATTCAGACTATCCAGACTGGGACGGGTGGCGCAGTGGTCTGTGCAGTTCGAAACCCGCTTCTGCCGCCACTGCGTCAGGCCGTTGTGTCCTTGGGCAAGACACTTCACCCGGATTTGCTCCTGTGGGTATTGTCCACAGTACATGTATGATACTAATGTGTACTTGTAAAAGCGCCTTGATGACTTCGAGGCGTGAAGATGGACGGTGTGGCGCAGTGCGCTGTGCAATGATCATCAGATCAAGGGGTGAAACCCGCCGCTGCTGCGTCTGTAAAGCCGTTGTGTCTGGAAAAGCGCTATAATAAATGTAAGGAATTATTATTATTATTCAAGCAGCAGGAGCAGAATCCACCACAGCCTGTTACAGGCCAAAGTGGGCGGGATTCCGGTGATGGTGTGAAGGAAGGAGTCTAGAGCCTCTGTCGTGGACGTTGGGCTCTATTCTTAACAACTTACAGATACTGGTGGACAGGGGGCTGGCTCATTCCACAATTAAGGTGTATGCAGCAGCCATTTCGTCCTGCCATGAGAGATTTGGAGGCAGGTCAGCCTTCAGTCAGCCGCTTATGTCGCGGTTTTTGCAGGGGGTCAGGAGGCAGCGTCCAGTAGTGCACGCCTCCGCCCCACAGTGGGACCTGCCGTTGGTGCTCGAGGCTCGGGTCACAGAACCATTGGAGCCCCTGGAGCTCTCCTCCCTGAAAGCACTGTCATGGAAGACAGCATTGCTACTTGCCTTGACTTCGGCCAAAAGAGTGTCCGAGCTGACCGCTCTGTCGGTGCGCCCAAGCTGCCTTTTGATCCGGGTTGACCGTAGCAGGGCGACACTCAGACCGAACCCCTCCTTTACTCCTAAGAGCCTAAGGAGTTCGTCCAGGTCAAGGGCTATTCAGTTAGGTGGCTTTAATCTTTATTAGACACACTGAACAGCTGTTTGTGTGCTTTGGGGATGGTGTAGCTAGAAAAGCTCTCTCCAAGAAGCGCCTAACAGGATGGCTATGCGGGTGCATTACACATGCCTATGGAGGGCGGGGAGATCCCTCCCCACTGGGGTCCGTGCGCATTCTACACGGGCTGTGTCAAACAGCCTTATTCAGCAGCGTGAGTGCAGAAGATATATGCATGTCGGCGTCTTGGTCTACGCCAGGCTCCTTCATAAACATGACTGGCTCCTTCTCGTCGTCTGTGCTTGCCGAGGCAACGCATGACTGGTGAGAGGGGGGCAGTGTGAGAAAAAGTTTTTAGGGAGTACTTGTCCATGGACAAGTGAGTTTGGCAATTTACTTGTCCGAATACATTTTTCACTTGTCCAGAATGGACAAAAATTGGGGCCACTGGAATCTTCTTCTTCGCCATCGTATTTTACATTTTCCCACGGTTTTTATGACACCGCTAACGTAAGTGAGCGGTAAGATTTTACTGCATCACACATAGGGTTGGGTATTGTTTGGATTTTAACGATTCCGGTTCTGCTTTTCGATTCCGGTTATTTTCGGTTCCGGTTCTTTGAGAGGGTCAAAATAAGTCCCATGACAAACTGGGAGAAAAATATATTTATGACAACATTAAGTCAAATCTGTATTCCTATTTACAAATCACTTCATACTGTTGAATTTCTTACGATTATTGAATACAATTATATAAAAATAATCTCTGCATTGTTTAGTTCTAAGTGGTGCAGTTTGAGAATGTACAATTGGCCCAGTCTCCTCTGATGTTACACTGCAACCTGCCTGTGAGACAGAGTCCAACCACACATGTCCAACACATAGGAGATAACCTAATAATAATAATACATTATATGTATAGCCTATAGGCCTAGCGCCTTTTTACAACTCAAAGAGGCTTGCACGCATTTATTTACTTTTACAAACAGTGAGCAGCTGCTGTAAAAGTATATAAATAGTATTTTCATTTCAATGTAGGCTAGCTACTTTCTATACCCTGCTTCATAAACAATACTGACATCCCTGTGCTCCTCCGAGTCTGGGGGTCCGGGGATGTGAGGACAGCGCGAGGACACAGACAGAGAGGCTGCTTTACTTCATAAAGGAGATGGCGGTCAATATTAACAACAACACATGAGCTAAAACGCTTAATAACCTTCATTACGTGTTAGAGAAAGAACATAAGAAAGTTTGACAAAGATGAGGCTGTTAAACGGGCAGCGGATCTGATGTGTGTAGAAAGAGAGAGAGAGAGAGTGACGCTGAGCTGCACCGTGCAGCGATCAGCTGATAGGGAGCATAGAGGGAGAGAGCTATGGTCCGCGGGGCGCTCTGCCTCGCTTCCTGTCCTCACAACTCTTATTAATCCCGGTACCGGACAATTGTTATTTGTTCCTACTCGGAACCGAGTTTTGCTTCCCAATCCTGCCACTGTGCTACACTTCCCGCCCCTGTGCTACACTTCCCGCCCCGCTCCGCTCCGCCCCCCACACTGTACAGAAAGCGGCGAGATGCATTTCCTTAGAAATCGACAAGCAGAACCGAAACTAACATTTCTAAACGAACAATGGCGGACACGTACAATTTGCGAATGAGTTCTGCCTTTTGTAAACTGAATTTATCAATAATGTGTCAATAAATCAGGGCGAAAAACGTCACTTGTCCGCCGGACAAGTCAATTGAAAGATCTACTTGTCCGATATTGTAAATAACACGTCCCGGACGGTGGGACGTGTACTTTTTCGCACACTGGGGGGGTGGCTGTGGGTGTCTGACCCCCCCCCCCCCCCCCTGGACATAAAGCACTTGTGTTTTCCCATGCTCCTGAGGGACTCGGGAGACATGGTGCGCAATCAGCCCAATACAGGGCTGGAGCCTTCCTCACTATTGTCCATGCCCACTCTACACGGAGCGTGTGTGAGTGTGGGGGACGTGGTGCACTTATGTTTTTCCCATGCTCCTGAGGAACATGGCGCGGTCCGCACAGATCTTTTCCATGCACACTCGACACGAGGTAAGCGTGTGTGAGTGTGCCTTATCCAAATTGCGGCCCGACTTCTCTACGGTTACAACCGGAGGGGAGGAAGTGGGGATGCAATGGATGTTAGCCAAAGCCGGTGAGGGACGGTGTGGTGGGTCGATGTTGTTGGATGACAGGGCGTGTATACATCGGGGCTCCGCCCACTGTACCCATAGAGTCCAGTAGAGGGCGGAGCCTGTGTGAAATATAACAGGGGGTTAGGTATTGTAACCCTAGTTATATAAGCACAGGCGGAGCCCTCTACCTGGGGGCCCTGTCTTTCCTAGTCCGCTCGCTGAAGAGTGTAAAGGATAGTGGGCGGCGGGTGTAGCCGCCTTTATATACTGTGGGCCTGCGTGCTAATTCAGGTAGGCTCGCCCCGATTGGCCGGCTACGTTTACGTAAACTCAGTAGGTGAAAGCACGCACAGCATGATAGAGAGTAGAACCCATAGAGTCCAGTAGAGGGCTCCGCCTTAGCTTATATAACTAGGGTTACAATACGTAACCCCCTGTTTTGTCTTCTCTTTGCTTAATCGATTTGAAACCAAGTCTAACGTAGCTTACATTTTACGTTAGCTTTCTAGCTAACAACACATGCACGCATCTTTCTCTGTGGTTTTTTTTGTAGTGACGAATGAAGTTGGATGTTGTGGTGGTCCTGTCACTGATCTTTATGCTGCAGACCCTGCATACCGCTGTTCTCTTCTTATTAGCGTCATCGACAAAATAATCCTTGAATCCAAACTTCAATATTTTTGGAGTAACGCTAGACGCTGAGACTCCTGCCTTCTAGTGGGTTGCCAGGTTTGGGCGCATGTCGCTATAATCACGTTTTTCGTAATATCTCAATACAAAAACAAACGCAAATATTTAATTTTAAACCGTCAAGTCCTTTCAAGTCATCCATCTCAAGCTTAAGTCAAGTCTCAAGTCATGAATACCAAGTCAAAGTCAAGTCAAGTCTTTTATCAATGTTAGTCAAGCAAGTCTCAAGTCCAAAAATATGCGACTCGAGTCGAGTCATGTGACTCGAGTCCCCACCTCTGGATTGTGGTGAACTCAACTCAAAAGATGTACTCTAATTCTGTTAAGGTGTTGTGTCCATTCAAACAACATATGTACAACACCCTGACTAGTTTAAAATGGAACATAATGAGTGTTGAAAGGAGCCTCATGTGGAACTAGTTCAGATCTAGCTTTTGCTTGATGCATCCATGAATGTACTCAAGCTGCTTTTAATATGTGGTATCATAACTGTCCCTGTCTCATTTCAGAAAGTATCCAATGATTTGAATATGAACAAAGAGAAATAAATGCAGATCTGGTATGGACTGGGAACACAGTCCTGCAGGGCAGAGGATGTCTGGAGCATTCTGCTCCACTTCCTGCCTGCAAGCTTACATTCCGTCAGTGGATCAGGTGCTTGTCTCATGTCAATAAAGCATGGAATGAGCTGAGATGAAACTGAAAGAGAGGGAGACTGTGACACTGGCCTTGATGTGAAAATCAATGCGAACGTCATTAATAATTCAGAAGTTTTAAATTATGGAAGAATGGACATGTAGAGGCAATTTAGCTGGAAACTACAACCTTTTATTTATCTTTGGTCCAAAATGTCCATTCATGTCCCTGATAAGACATTCACACAAGTGTGTGTGTGTTTGTGTGTGTGTTTGTATGTATGGCTGCGCATTTTTTTCCTTCCTTCCTTCCTTCCTTACTTCCTTCCTGCCTACCTGCCTACCTTCCTTTCTACCTACACTGAAAAAAGGTTTTCGAGCTGTACTCCATCCAATTTATAATTATCCGTTTTATTTTTTCAAGTAATAATTTGTCTTTCAATACATTTTATTTAATGTAAATATTTTTCATTAAGAGCTCAACTAAGAAATATCCCTTTTGACGAATATACCATTTTAACAACAAGTCCTCCAACTCATACGACCAAATATGCCGATTGTTCAGGCCCAATTATTACGACCAAATATGTCGTTTGTTCCAGCGCTTAATACGTCCTGCTCCCGTTGAATGCAAACGTTACAGATGGTCGTTTATTCACAAATAACCCTCTCTGTAAAATCTGTGTGGACGGTCGGAGCATTTACAACGTTAGCTTAGCCAAGCTCCATTTAGAAAACACGCATTTTAAAAGGGTTTTCCGCCTGCCGTCTGTCTGCAGACTTGTCAAAGCATTAATTCATGGTTTTTACTAACCGGTATCAGTATGTTGTTACTTCGGCATCATTTTGAAACGTGTATTACAATTAAATCACGGTCAAATATGTTCATCTTGTTGTAGTTGTAGCCCCCTTGCCAGCGATTCTCTCTCTAGTTTAGCATACTCAGCCCGACTCAGCCTGGTTGTTCCTGGCCCTAGAACCACGATTTTATGGGGCCAGAAAAACTGTGAATTATGACCCGCTAGCCGGTACTAGGCCAAGTGGAAACGCAACCAAAAACGGGCCCGCACGGCTCGGCACGCTTAAAGCGAGCTCCGCGCTGCAGTGGAAACGCGCCATAAGGTGCTTAAACAATCGACCTATTTGGTCGTTTTTTGTAGGAGGACAGGCTGCATTTTAAGGTTAGGCATAGGCCCGCACATGCGCATTAAACAGAAAGCTCGACAAGACAGGACCCTCTTCAGCCGTTTTCAAACAACCCAGGCCGCCCAGGAAGAGTGCCATTTTTCCACACGATAGTTAGCCTGATCTTTTCCTGCACCGGAGAGACAGAGAGCAACCACTTGCATCACTGATTACATTCTGGTAAGTGAAAACAACAATTTAATTATGCTGCTGTATTTCGTAGCATACTGTTATTTCCATGCCAGATATTTCAACCCAGTCTCATGGCATTTCGTGATTACCAACACGATTTTTAATCTATTGATTCGTGTTCACCAACACGATTTTCCCCTTTTTTTCGTGTTGCACAGCACGATTTTAAAAGCAATGTATTTCTACTGGTAATGTGTTTCGTGCCTGCAGCACGTCTTTTTCTCCGGTCGGGTCGTGGAAGACCGGAAGCTGTGGGGTTCATAAAAACATGTTCTTACTCAATATCAAGCCACGATTATTGTTTTTATTTTAAATCGTATAATTTCTGACTTTTGTTGCCGTCTGTGAGGAAAATAAATGGGGCTCAGAGCCCTTTTTTTCCTTCTAATTTGTTATTCTTTTCAAAATAACACACTGTTATTTACTCACCAATAACACACAATTATCCTTGTTTTTATTTATTGGTTTAATTCCATAATCTCTGGCTTTTTTGGCGTCCGTCAGGAACTGAATTTCAGAATAAAAATAACCCCTCAATCCCACATTAACAAACCGTGGCACACTCACACTGATTGAATGGACGAACTGAACAATTAACATTAACTATTGTGACTGTCTTTATGCAGGATACTGACACCACTAAGAAGAGGGAGATTGCTCTCAAATGTCTCATCCTCAACATGGGAGAATCGGTGGAGGACCTGATCAAAGAATTCCTGGTAAGGCTCGATTACTGTAGAGGTGTTAAAATGCTAGCTAAGGCTGTCCACTTTATATGATGTGTGTCACATTTTACATAGCATTTGAGTTATTCAGCAGGTGCTCTTATCCAGATGGAAGTGCAATAATAATAATAATAATACATTTTATTTAGGTTAGCAGACCAGCAGAGGAGGAGTGGAGGGAGCGAGAGGGGGTGTACTCCTGAAGCAGGTCAGCCAGATGGGGGGAGGCCAGGTTATGTAGGGCTTTGTAAGTGAGCAGTAGGTTTTTGAAGTTGATACAGGATTGAACAGGGAGCCAATAGAGTTGGATGAGGGTGGGGGTGATGTGTTCTGAGGCCTTGGTGCCGGTGATGATCCGGGCTGCAGAGTTTTGTATGATTTGAAGTTTATTGATGAGCTTGGTGGGAATGCCTGAGAGGATGGCGTTACAGTAGTCGATGCGTGACGTGACACATGCATTGACCAGGACTTCAGTGTTTGATTGAGAAAGAGATGGGCGGAGTACAAGTCAAATTCAAATATCACCAACACAGCGAGTAACCAATAGGCAGTCCTAGTAGCGTTTAAAGACGTGCTCAGACAATAGCTACAGACAAGAGCCAAAGCAATACATCACGATACAATGCCTTCTTCCAGTGCCACCTACAGCCAATTATGGCCTTCCACGATATGTCTAACAATTAGGCTATTCATCTGGGGGGAAACCCAAGCTATATCAATTTCAGATTATTTTTTCTCCTAAATTATTTTCCAGGTGTCGGAGAAGGAAGAGGCTGGACAAATTCTTCAGCAGGAAACTATTTCAATCTTCGTCATCAGAGATGCACAAGCTGCACCCAAAGACATTGGCATCATACTTAAGGGACAAGAGGTTGTGAATAAATTGGCGTCCGTCGCAAATGCTGTCGCCTAGGCTTCCTTCATGATCTCAATCTGGACAATAAGACATTGAAATTGATATTTGACTATATCCAGAAAGTCTTCATGGAGCTGGACCCGGAATACATGCCCACCAAGGTCAAAAAGCTCCACGACCAGCTCTACAATAGAGCTTGGTTCAGGTTTCCCACACGTCCAAGTTTTCCAGTCATTGAAAATGATAAAAAGTATAAAGAGTCACAGAAAACGTATGTGACTGTCCTGGAGAATGAAGCGGTCGTATGCCTCCGCCAACCAGTTGCTGTTTACATCCAAGTCTGATTTTTCACTATTATTGCTATTGACCTTTGAACCACCAAAATCTTATCAGTGCATCCGTTTATCCTAATTGTATCTCATTGGATATTTGTGTGCAATTTTGTCATAATTAATCGCATATGAACTTCTGAGTTATGGCCAAAAAACATGTTCGTGAGGTGGTTTTTCTATGTTTTATTTTATTATTTTAAATTGTTACATTTTATTTGATCAATGCAGATACCCTGTAAATATGGTTGTTTTACAAGTAATAAACCTGTTATTAAATATCACAATGTATAATGAGAATTATTGATGTAATCTATATTTTTTGCATTAGATTAAACATTCAGTTTATGTTCCTTAAAGGTGGGGTAGGTAAGTTTGAGAAACCGGCTCGAGATACACTTTTTGTTATATTCCATGGAATGCTCTTAACATCCCGATAGCAATGAATATCTGAAGTGCTTTGACAAAAAATCCATGAAAAAATGTCATCTGTGGAAGCCGTAGTACTGTAAAAAGCACGACCAATCATCTGAGCCGGCCCGGCTAAAGTAACTGGTCAATAACATACCTGCCTGTCAGCCGTCCATCTGTGCACAAATTTATCTCATTGGTCATGTGCACGTTCGTGTGTGTTGGAGGAGGGGCTCTGTAAGGAAGTGGCAGATTTTTTCCGGCTGTGTATTTTTAAATTCTAGCGCACTCAAGCTGGTTTCTCCAAAATGACCTACCCCACCTTTAAATGAGAAAAATATAGTTTAACAAAATCTATTTATTTTTGATTGGATAAAACAAATAATTTGTAGTGAATTGTATTTCTTAAACGAGAAACAACTTATTGATCAAATCTATATTTTTTTGTTTAGATTAAATATAGAATTTCAATTAATTGACTTCCTTCAACAAGAAAAATATACTTTGTGCCAAGTCTTATATAATAGTTTCCATGGACATAAGAAATATTGTTTGAGGCAAGTTATTTATTTTTTCATTGGCTCAAGCTATAGAGTATAGAACTATTACCCTATGTCCCTGTCTTCTGAGACACAACCTTCCCCTGGCAGGCCTCAGTTCCCCTGTCTGGGTTGATACCAACAAAGCACCTAAAAACCCCAGAAAAAGCATACAAGATATTGATGTGGTGTGTACAAATGATTAATACAAAGACACTTAATACAGAGCTGAATACTTCTCAAAAGCTCTTGTGCATTCAGGGAAACCACACTTAAGTGATGCATCGGGAAGACAAATGCTGCGAGATATCATGTTTACACTGCAGCCTACTGTATATGGATAAAGCAACATAATCCCACAGTTTAACACATACAATATTTAAACTAATCTCTTACCGGACAATAGTATTGTTATCAAAACAGAGACAGCCAGTTAACTGACAGTTAACAAATGCTTACTGAAGAGCACCTTTCAATCAACGTTGCACATTCTAAAATAAATTGTAGTTAAAGTAGCCACACAACAAATAGCAAAAAAGAGTCCATTTCGTCATATACAGTAGGTTTTGCAACAAATCAATAGAGGACAGACAAGGCTAAATTAAAGTTAATTTACAACATTTGCAAGCAGGAGACAATAATTTTGGCAAAAATCTTTCAAAACTATGTAATTTCAGATTAAAACTGGGCTAAATTAACTTTGACAAAATTGGTATTACCTTGGTAAGAGCAGGATGGATCCTGATACTTGAAGAAGAAATGTAGCATGTGGTAAAATGACGACTTCAATGTGCTGCCAAGGTTGTTTCCAAGCTGAGAATCTTCCTCTTCTTCCTTCTACCTTGACACAAATCTGCAATCTTCTATATTGTATGCCTTTGGAGGAATTACTTTGTGTTTAATGTAAGCTAAATAAAATGGTGTATCTTGATGCTCTAGGATTATTTCCAAATGAATTAACCTGTTGCCGATAGCCCCCCGAACTATTTTCACAAAACTGTGTCGGGCTTCTTAACATTTAAGAATGGAGCAACTCTAGCAAACTCAACTGAAACACAGGAAATACTGTATTATACTGTAATATTGCACAGTAACTTACTGTTTATACGTCTTTCCTCAAAATCATGAACATTAACAGTATTAATCTGTATTTACTAAAAACGATAGATTACTGTAGAACATCTGTATTTGTACAGCTATTTGATACAGTGCAGGTTCAAGCTTAACATTCTATACGTCCGCACACAGCAGCACCAGTTTGTATCTTCTTTTCTCTCTTTATCTTGCTCTGGTTTCAGAACAGGCAGTCCTGACCAGCTGTGAAATGAACATGATTGGCTCTTTGCTGCATGAACATCGCCCTCCCTCCCCCACATGCATTGACCACATCACATCTTGTCTGGTGTTGTTTTCGATCCCTTTATTTTGTCTTTTGATTTCAAAATATATGTTTCACAAATCCAAACCCTGTCCCCACTGAGGTCGTGCACAGATGGTTAGCGGCTTCTCGTGAAGATACCAGTGAGTGGAGGCTGTCAGTGTGTGTTTGAAGTGAATGCATACAATCATCTGATATGAGGCTGGAGACTGAGTGTCTTTTCTGTCTGTGGACCAGCTGTCCAGGGATGTGTTTGTGGGTGAGCAAGGGTGTGTGTGTGTGTGTGTGTGTGTGTGTGTGTGTGTGTGTGTGTGTGTGTGTGTGTGTGTGTGTGTGTGTGTGTGTGTGTGTGTGTGTGTGTGTGTGTGTGTGTGTGTGTGTGTTTATCCCTACTGTTATCTGTGACAGATAGTTATGAGCAGACAGACTGACGCTTTCCCAAGTGTTAGCCTTGGGGCAGGCTGAGGAGAAGTGTGTGTGTGTGTGTGTGTGTGTGTGTGTGTGTGTGTGTGTGTGTGTGTGTGTCTGTCCATGTGGATGTGTGTGAGAAAGGAGGAAATGAGCTGTTTGTGTTTTCTTCTTTTTCTTGCAGTTTTTCTCATGATCTGACTTTCAGCAGAAATCATCATTTTCAGACATTCTCTCTCACTATACGGTATTCCATTTGGTTTCTTCTTTCAAGGAAAGACTGCCTACCTTACTTTAGAAATGTTATTATTGTGGAGTAGAGTTATGCCAAAATCAAATATGAAGCTACCTCTGCCCAGTTTTTCTCAGCTTTACATATAAACTACAACATCAAGGAAATAACTAGCCCTCTGTCACGAGGTAGCAACATTGACATACCTACACCTCTGAATCACACCAACACAGTACTCATTTCTTTAATCGTACTATTTTGGGTCCTGGAGATCACATGCGCAACAGATTTTATAACTGTTGAACAGAGCCAGGCGTCCCATTCACCCGGTTTCAAGTATTTAAGCTAAGCTAACCTTGCTGGCTGTAGTCTTTTATTTAAAAGACAGAAATTGGATTTACATTGGACACATGCCAAGAGACGTAGTATCTGCTGGATAATTTATAAAGTTATAATATACCAGTGTTGTGCTTTATAACTTGTTTGAACACGCCTAGGCAAGGCCGGATTAGTACCTCCAGGGGCCCCTGGGCACTGAGAGCTCAGGGCCCCTCAACCCACGTACCAACACGTAACAACACGCCTACCCAACATGACTAATATTTAAAATGTTCATTCAATCTGGCTTGTCAATCGCACACCTATTTGTCAAAAGCAGGGACGCAGCTACACAGTTCAACTGTCTAGCCTTTTGCTTTTCAATCAAAAATCACAAGACAAGGATACAATGGATCAGATCTCAAGGCAGTGTATGGCTCAAGAAGACCTAGAGAATATCACTCAAAACCTCAGAGCAACACCCCACTTGAGAGAGAGAGTGTGAGTTTTTTCTTCTCTCTTGTCACTGAGGGCCCTCTCTTGCTCAAGGGTCCCTGGCACGTGCCCATATGGTTAATCCGGCCTTGCGCCTAGGAAGTGATACGGGCAGCGAGTGTGTGGGAGCCTATCAGCAGAGCAGCCAAGTCCAGTCAAGTTGAGGGGAGGGCAGCACTTTCAGTAAGCCCAGAGAGGAAGATCTGTCAGTCACAAACCAAGTGGTTAAAACAAGACAAAACACAGTATGTCTAACGACAGAGCGTGTTTGTGCTGCTTAAGGATGTGATGCTTTCATGTAAATCACTGCTCATATATTGTGTTTACAATTGTGTGGTTTAGACTGTTTCCTGTAGCAGTACATATACCTGTGCAGACATGCTTCATAACGAACATAACAAATACCCAAAGAAAAGGATTTGCTCTGATGGAAGCTTATTTGATTCTCTAGGCACCGGTCCTGTCTGCAGCCTCTCTGGTTCCTCCTCTCAACACCTCCCTGGATCTTAGGTGAGTGCCTTCAGTTCAACCCAACTACACCTTCAAATGCTTTTACTGTATTTACAACATTTCATTTGTTTACAATTTTTGGATTTTTTTATGAAAGCTTGTAGTATTTCATTTTTTACCTTAATGCAATTGTGAATTATATAATATATATATATATCATTTAGAGTTAGACAGTTTGTTGGAAGGGGTTACCGGGTAAAACTAGGTAAGAAAAGCTCAATTCCTCACACAGTGAAGCCTGCTTTAAATCCTGTACGGACACACTTCTGTAAAGAAATAAAGGATTGGATGTGGCCACAGTTTCATAATTGTTGGAACAAGGAAATGCAATCAGCCAATCAGAGAGTCATCTGAGTTGCTTTGATTTATCACCAGCTCTCTTCCTCTCCCTTTGTTAATGCTTTCTGTCCCCAGCTGACTTTCTTTTCTCTGTTGTCTCTCCTTTCTTTCTCCAAAGCTAAAATGGGAAAACCTCAATCTGGGGTTTAAAAGTAAGGTAAATACTGGAGCTACTTCTTGGCAAACAACATGGGGAGTGTTATGGTTCCCCTAGTATACAAATGTCTGGATGTAATTTCCCATTTTAATTGACTCCTTGTTTCAGTGATTTATTGGATGATGAATTCAGCACATTTTTGTGCAGAGGATGTATGGAAGCTGTGTCACAAGCAGGCCAAAAACATCTGCTTCTTTACTCAAGATAAATCACTTTGATGAATTGTTGTAGGAATATTCATAGTGTCCAGATTTGAATGAAAATGTCTAGGCCACATCCAAACCTTTACCCAGGCATCAGGTCCACTGGTGCAGTGAGCTAAAGTCCCGTGACTACTTTGAGCAGTCTCTTTTACGACACAGTAGCTTCCTACTAGGGCTGCCCTCGACTAAAGATTTTGTTCTAGTTGACCAATAGTCGTCAATTAAGGTGATTAGTCGACTAATCGTTGCACGTTTATATATTATGATTATAAATATATATATTTGTTTTAATTCTTATTTTCTTCTCCCAAATTGGTTTCAGTTTCAAAGGCTGATAAAGAACATTATTAAAACAGCATGGTACCTTGTGCCTCACATAAAATATAAAATAAAACTGTAATAATGAACCTTTGAAATATAAACAAAATGTAGAGAGCGCATGAGAGTCACACCACAAGGATGCAGCGGTATAAACAGCAGAAGCTCCGTTAAGGATTCTAATTGTGTGTGTGTGAACAAGCAGCGAGGACACACACATAGTTTCTATTATTCATATCTGAATATAACAACCCAATAAATACTACAGAGGAAACAGAAACACTGAAAATATGAGCGTCGACAAAAATCCCTCCGCATTACGCCCTGATCAAGAAATTAAAGCTTTATCGTTTTCTGAGGTCAGAATGTTTATATCTTATAGGTCTAAATATGTTGATACAAAGCTAGGCCACTGCCTGGGTCACTGCTGCTGTTTTCCTCAGAGTCTGAGAAGGTAACACACGTTGTCGTCTGGATAATTAAGCTCTATGTTTTGTTATGAAGCCGGCATTCAGGAAGCTGCGCTGTGATGGTGTCGATATGGAGGAGACTTTTTGCCGTCGTAGTCTGCATGTCACCTTGTGGGACTCGTCCTTTACTCGCTCAGAAAGATCCACACTCTGGATTACCTGCCCGATGTTGCGTTTCTATAATTTGAGGTAGAAGTAGCTGAAAAGAATCCAGGAAGCTTCTCGTCAAGTTAATGATACCATAAGTCTGCAAAAGTACTCGGCCGAGGTCTTCTCCTATTTCTCTGATCCACAGTCCACATAAAATGCAGTTTTCTGTCTCTCAGATTCACAGGAAGAAGTCCCATTCTCTTGTGTACATCACATTTTATTCTCTCTTGGAATAACATTGGTTGGCGGGGAGGGACCAGGTTCTATCCCCAGTGAGATGATAGTGAACTGTTCATGAAAAGTTCATGGAATATCAGTGAACCATATTCATGAACAGCTCATAAACAGCTCATAACAAAGTTGATGAACTGTTCATGACATTTGCATGAACATTAAATGGCACGAGGGCAGTTCATGAACTACTCATGAAACTCCTGTGCTGGAATGGTTCATGAACAATTCTAGGAATATGGTTTTAGGCAGGTTCATGAACAATTCATGAAATGGAGTTTTCAGTGAGTGTGTAGGGATATTCAGTATTCACCCAAGAACATTTCAAGAATTGTTCATGAATTAACCATGGTTCATGAACATATCAAGAATTGTTCAAAACAACTTCATGAACAGTTCATACCCAGTCACTGAATATAATTCAATGGCTGGCTATGAACCATTGCCTGTGGGTCAATTGGCAACCATAGAAAACAACAATTATCTCAATCACAATGGAACTTTACTCAAATTAACAAACAAACAAACAAACATACAAACATACATGTATACAGGTGGAGCACTACAATGAATCCTATCTCTATTTGAAGCACAGTTCTTGACACTCAGCTGCACAAAAACATTTGTTACGGGTCCCAAAAGCTTGGGTACTACAGCAACAATAAATTATTTCTGTAGAAAACAGAAAAGTGCAGCAGCAATAATTATACACAGGATCCGGTTGATCGTCTGGATTGCTTCTTATTCAAAATTCAAAGTACACAGTTACATTCAAATAGCTGTACTTTACAAACATCACATTTCTCCATTTAAGTTATCCGTCTGTCACAGTCAATTACTGTATCTCAAGGAGAAATTCAACACAGTCAATATAAACACATAACGCTATCAAATAATACTTTCTATCAATATATCTATCTTTACCAAATATAACATATTATGGAGATCACAAAAATACACGGCAATGTGCCTGCAAGGCTTCACTCAGGTAAACAAAACATATTACCCGTGAGCAGCAGCTAACCTGCCTGCGAGCCTTCGCTCAGGTCACATTTACCCAGGCGCGGCTGAAGCCCGCGAAAATGGCATCTATTGTGGCCGACAGTTTAGTATTTTTAAAATACCGTTACTATGTCAAACATGCTCAAAACGTTCTGACACACTCTCCTAAACTCCAACATCATATCTAATTCACACAATTTAACATCGATCATTTTCATCATGTACTGACCTGTAGAAAACAGAAAAGTGCAGCAGCAATAATTATACACAGCATCCTTTTGATCGTCTGGATTGCTTCTGAGGAGGGGGCGGAAGTGTCCCCCCTAAGATAACCCAGATGTCACCACTCACCTGCCAAAGGTTCCACCTTGGCGCTACTTACTCGTACTGCTTCTCAAACAGTACAGATAAACCGTAAAATGATATGAATGTCACCAAAATGAATACAGATAATGTTCAGTTTCAAATTCACTATTGTTTTGTTTTAAGATTAAAAGTTTTAAAAAATAAAGAAATGTTCAAATAGTAGATGAATATTCAAGAGGTCTTTAAAATCATCACACTGATCATCAAAAGTTCATAAAATGCTCATGAATATTCAAAAATATTCTGAACTTGCCACAATCATCCAAAATTCATGAAATGCTCATAGTCATGAAAGGTTCAAGAAATGCTCATGCAAACTTTTTGGGGTTTTAATTATAATTTTGTGATTGGCTGGATCATGAAAAGTTCATAAATTGCTCATAAAGGTCTGTCATGAGCAAAACAGGAACTTTATATGAATGAACAATGTTCATAAAAATGTCATGAACTGCTCTTTAAAATGGTTCATGAGCATTTTAAGAATTTTGATTCGTGAACATGACAAGTGAACATATAATGAGTTGTTCATGAATGTTTCATGAGTGCTCATGAACAGCTCATAAAGTCATGAACTCCATCTCGCAGGGGTTTGGCCCCTTTGTCTGCGCATAGGTGTGACCCAAGCCCCCAGGAAGTGCGCCGGACTCTAAAAAAAATTAATTAACAAAATATTATTGACTTAAATAGACTCAAAATAAAAAATCGAAATCAATATTTCAGCGATATACTTTCTTATATTATTATTAGGGCTGTCAGTCGATTCAAATATTTAATCGCGATTAATCGCATGATTGTCCATAGTTAATCGCGATTAATCGCAAATTAATCGCAATTTTTTTATCTGTTCTAAATGTACCTTAGAGGAATATTTTTCAAGTTCAAGCTGCCTGGACGCTGCGATCATGTTGCACGCACTATCCGACCTGAGTGTGCTGACTTTTCGTACAATGTCCCACTGTCTGGCTACCTGCATAAAGTCAAGTGCTCGGCGCAGTTGTCGGCGAAATGTCGCTCCTCTGTTTTCATTGAAACAGCTCCTTATATCCGTTAGCGCAGCTAGCTAGCACCAGATGCTAACAACAACAATACACGTAAGGTCTCTCCTGGTCCTCCCGATGGCCAGTCAGGGTCTGTTATGGATCAGTATCAACAGTCCTGCCATTAACGTTACTATATTATCAATACTACTTTAGTTATAGGCTGATATATGATAGCTAACTTTACAATGTTGTGATGTGACCGACGTTAGCTAACATTAACTGTAGCTAACGCCGGTCACTCACCAAGACAGCTGCCCAGTTCTCCACTGGTTCTCCTCACACCAAAGCTCCATTTCTCTCCGATGGCCGTTATTTTTTCTAATCCTTGGCTGCTCCTGGTCTCTTGTCCGCCTAGCAGGCTCATAATTATAAGGTTGTGGTCCGTCATATGCATATGAATATACATTTTCAACGTCTTCTGTGTCAAAACTAGCATTGTGCACCATGTTTATTAATACGATAGACCGATTTGACCTTTTTACAGAGGTTTAGAAAAATAATGTCCAGGTGGACTCACCTCTGGGTAATTTGGGAACCATCAGTTCCATTTGAACTTTTTCACTGTAAAAATCATTTTATTACTTTGAATTATCACTATAGGTATGCATTCCATCCAAATACAACTGTTGTGGAAAAAAATAAAAAATAAAATAAAATAAAACATACTATCCTCTTAGGCATCACGGACCCGAAATCGCGTCATTTGCAGGAAACAACATCTAAGGAACCTTAATATTTAATAAACTATGAATATTTTATATCCATATAACGGGAAAAAACTCATTTAACTGATCTTTTTCATTTATTTTTTCAAAAAAAACACACAATGCTAACACCGAAAATCACTCCTAGCTCCCTTATTACTTATCCTAGCTCCACATCCAACACATTGTTTATGATCGTAAAGACACAGAATCTAACGGTGCCCACCTCAACACTGAAAGATACAAACTCGCGAGGTTATCAACAAAAACGTACATCAAAACAAGTGGCGCTAGGTACTGACATGCGCTAGGCTAATGGCTTACGTTCCTCTTTGTCTGGTCTAAACTGGTCTTCAATGGCATTAAAACGATAAAAACGATGATGTAGTTAATCCATAGGTTAATATCCAATGGGGCTGTGTCCCCTATGAAATGTTCTGATAATCTATAAGCAATAAAACTGCAATTCCGTTATCTGCTGTCCGCTCTGTGCTCCGTGTGCTCTGGGTCCCGGCAATTCCTGCTTCCTGCTTCCTGCTTCCTTCCGTGGTAAACAATAAGTAAAGTCTGCTGTGTAATGTACTTACGCTGGCTGGCATTCTTTATACTTTACGCAGGACCATATCTCTGGAACCCATTGGACGATTTACACCTTTTTCTTAACCATTACATCCAATAGAATCGATGGGCAGTTCCCAAATCCACGTAAACATTACCATTGCGGACGTAATAGAGAAGCAAACGAAGCATATCTGAAAGTACAAGCCTGGACGGCAAAACTTTATACCCAGTATATTGCCATAAATATGATGATGGATTATCAGTACAAATGTCTACGTGACACAAAGACATTGGATTAACCTTGAGCGGCGTTTTTATTCCGTTGAACACAACTTTTGATCACAAATCAAAAAAGGTAAGACGTAATTATTGTAATATTTTTGAAACCGGATGTTGTTTACTTTCTCTTTTCTGGCTGATAGCTCCAGGAATTCGGGGTCGTACAGTAATGACATTACATGTGTGGAATCTGTGGAGTCTCAGCTTTAATCAGATATCTTGTTTGTGCAGTTACAATAAGTAATAAGGGCATTTCTACCGTGAGTGCTGTGCAAAGGTCTGTTAGCATTAGTTAGCATTTTTTCGCTCCATGCTAATTCAAAGGCTTGGTATTACTCTTGTGTTTCTTTTAGCTAAAAATGGTTCACATTGTCAGTTAGCTGAGTTTCTTACCGTTAAAAGGGTATGGAACATTAATAGTTTCATAAATGTGAAGAAGCCCTGAGACATAGTCTCGTAAAAAAACGGTGGGAGGGGTCCACTGGGGGGACCCTCGGGCTTAAGAGGTTAAAATGTTTTCAGCTGCAAGTTAGATTTGTTTATGTTGCCAGAATGTTATTACTTTAGAGAAGGATAACGTGCTTTATGTTTAAAACATTATGCAAATGTTCTGTGGTAACAATTTACTAAAATATGTTTATTATTAGAACATAAAGACATAATATTCCTGTAATTGTTCAACTCAAAATTCCTGGGTAAGTGGACTGACCACTGTGGTCATGAGGATGATTTTGATAGTTTACTTAACTATTGGAATTTAACTATTAACACATGTAAATCGGAATCAGCTGGTGAAAGTAACATTTGTTTATTAGAAAAGGGGAGCTGGGAGTGGAGGTAACAATCCGTCGACAACAATCCGTTCACGGCAACAATCCGGCAGGGAATGAGTGCAGGCTGCAGGCTTTCATAGTGTGGCTGAAGAGCAGGTTGCAGGTGTGGTTGATTGGAGATTGCTCCCAGCCGTGTTGAGCAGACCAGCAGGCAGAGAGAGAGACACACAGTAGAAACAAACACATACAAACACTAACAGGGGTTTCAGGGACGGGCAGTGACAGTCGGTCCGTTCCTCTATATGTCTGTCCGTCTCAAATCTAAAGGGTGCAATAACGATTTTATCCAATATGCATAAACAGTGGGCACTGTTTATACACAGCCCTCACAAACCACACACGGCCAGATAGCTTATCTAACAGTTAGAACCTACATACAAGACACAACCTTTATAGTCAGACAAAAGTGTGATTATTGTCGGATATTTTACACATATGATATTATGAATACTGTGGGCCTACATACCTTAGTGTGACGTGTCTCACTCCCAACCCGTCACATGTTGACGGACAGTCAGGGCCCCTCCCCGTCACTCTATTACGGACAGGGTACCCCCTGGAAGTTAGTTTTCAACGGGCAGGGAGTCCTATAGACCTTCATAGACCTCCCATAGCGTTGATAATAGACGCCATGAGAACGCTTCCCAACGGTCGGTTGTTATTGTCAATATTAATATAATAATTATTTATTTTTAAATAGTCACACTCGATTTCGCCGATTTTCTTGTTGCCCCAGCTGGTTGACACCTCTTTTAGCAGAAACAAAGGCTACGGTCATTTCCTTGTATCAGCAACCAATCGTGAAAGCACAAAGGGGTCTTAAACCAAGAAACGAAATCTCATTGGCTGGTGTCAATTTCTGACAACGTGATTCGTTCAGATGCGTCACGTGGTGTGCTAAAACACTTCCTGTTTAGCTTTCCGCTAGAAATTGAATCTCAAAATCGCAAAAGAACGGCGAAAAAAACGTTCACAGAGAAGACGACAACAATTGTCTCTTGCACGAAGCAAGGTTATACAAAAAACAAATGACCCCGAACATGAAACACCTTCACGGAGTGCGTCGATGCGCGAGCTATCATCCAGAGAACAGGAGGGTTTAGCTAGCGCCTCACTGCAATCTTTAAAGGTCGTTTTCTCAAAATGAGTTTTTTTCTCCTACTCTGAGTTCGAAATTTTCAACTTCAGAAGCACGTAGAGACACCCAACTTTCCAGTTATATTCCTATCAATATTATGAAGGCTTTTACAGAAGGGTTTGTTCATATATAATTAATGTATTAAATCGATGTTAATCCATGTGTGTGGTTGTGGAATTAATGGACGTGCCGTTGTCCGTTACAAACTCTTCAACTACAACCCTAATTATATTTAAAAACATTTTAGAAGGCCTCACGAAATACTTTAATGTAAATTAAAATGTAAATGTGAAGGGATGTGTGTAATGTGGTGATTGACATTATTTACCCACGGATCTATGGGTTGGGGTATTGTTCCGCACGGACATTTTAGTTAACCGGCCTTCCTGTTGATGTGAAATCCGAAAACATTTTTTTAAAATAAAATACTTTATTCCGAGTTTGCTTGCTTTTCTCTTTGGAGGTCATCACATAACGGCATTGTAATACACAGTTCGGCTGCATTAAATATTACATATCTGCCGTAGTTCTTTATTTATAGAGCCCTGATCAGAAGACTTCTACACAAACATGAAGAACTGCCGCCGAAACTGAATATGTGACGTTCATAAATATATCAGCAATTAAACAAAATCTTCAATTTCTCTTCACAATATAAGTCTCCTTGCAGTCCATCCATCCATCCATCTTCTTCCGCTTATCCGTGGTCGGGTCGCGGGGGTAGCAGTTCCAGCAGAGAGCCCCAAACTTCCTTTTCCCTGGCGACATCAACCAGCTCTGACTGGGGGATCCCAAGGCGCTCCCAGGCCAGCGAAGAGATATAATCCCTCCACCTGGTCCTAGGTCTACCCCTTGGTCTCTTCCCAGCTGGACGTGCCTGGAACACCTCCCTAGGGAGGCGCCCAGGTGGCATCCCAACTAGGTGCCCGAACCACCTCAACTGGCTCCTTTCGACGCGAAGGAGGAGCGGCTCAACTCCGAGTCCCTCCCGGATGACCGAACTTCTCACCTTATCCCTAAGGGAGACACCAGCCACCCTGCGGAGAAAACCCATCTTGGCCGCTTGTATCCGCGATCTCGTTCTTTCGGTCATGACCCATCCTTCATGACCATAGGTGAGGGTAGGAACGAAAATGGCCCGGTAGACAGAGAGCTTTGCCTTCTGGCTCAGCTCCCTTTTCGTCACAACGGTGCGGTAAAGCGACTGCAGTACCGCTCCCGCTGCTCCGATTCTCCGGCCCATCTCACGCTCCATTGTTCCCTCACTCGAGAACAAAACCCCGAGATACTTGAACTCCTTCACTTGGGGTAAGGACTCATTCCCTACTTGGAGTGGACAATCCATCGGTTTCCTGCTGAGAACCATGGCCTCAGATTTGGAGGTGCTGATCCTCATCCCAGCCGCTTCACACTCGGTTGCGAACCGATCCAGTGAGTGCTGAAGGTCGCAGACCGATGAAGCCATCAGAACCACATCATCTGCAAAAAGCAGTGGTGCAATCCTTAGCCCACCGAACTGCAGACCCCCCCCCCCCATGACTACGCCTCGAAATCCGATCCATGTATATTACAAACAGGATTGGTGACAAAGCGCAGCCCTGGCGGAGGCCAACCCTCACCGGAAATGGGTAACTCCCTGGGAACCCGGTCATACGCCTTCTCCAAGTCCACAAAACACATGTAGACCGGATAAGCGTACTCCCAAGCCCCCTCCAGGATCCTTGCGAGAGTAAAAAGCTGATCCGTCGTTCCACGACCAGGACGGAATCCGCATTGTTCCTCCTCAATCTGAGGTTCGACAATCGGCCTGACCCTCCTTTCGAGTACCTTAGAGTAAACTTTCCCGGGGAGGCTGAGTAGTGTGATGCCTCTGTAATTGGCACACACCCTCTGGTCCCCCTTTTTAAAAAGGGGAACCACTACCCCGGTCTGCCACTCCTTCGGTACCGTTTCCGACTTCCACGCAATGTTGATGAGACGTGTCAACCAAGACAGTCCCTCAACACATTTCTGGGCGGATCTCATCCACCCCCGGGGCTTTGCCACTGTGGAGTTGTTTAACAACCTCAGTGACCTCCCCCCGGGAGATTGGTGTTGATCCCCCGTCATACTCCAGCTCTGCCTCTAACATAGAGGACGGAGTTGTCGGGTTCAGGAGTTCCTCAAAGTGCTCCTTCCAACGCCCTAACACTCCATCAGTTGAGGTCAACAACGTCCCATCCTTACTGTACACAGCTTGGATGGTTCCCTGCTTCCCCCTCCTGAGGTGTCGGACAGTTTTCCAGAACAACTTTGGTGCCGCCCGAAAGTCCTTTTCCATGTCCTCTCCGAACTTCTCCCACACCCACTGCTTTGCCTCGGCCACGGCTGAGGCTGCTGCCCTTCGGGCCTGTCAGTACCTTGCAACTGCCTCGGGAGTCCCCCGGGATAACAAATCCCTGAAGGCCTCCTTCTTCAGTCGGACGGCTTCCCTGACCACCGGTGTCCACCAGGAGGTTCGAGGGTTACCGCCCCTTGAGGCACCTAGGACCTTGAGACCACAGCTCCCCGCCGCGGCTTCGGCAATAGAGGCTTTGAACACCGACCACTCTGGTTCAATGTCCCCAACCTCCACAGGAATGCCCGAAAAGCTCCGCCGGAGGTGTGAGTTGAAGGCCTCCTGAACCTGGGCCTCCTCCAGACGTTCCCAGTTCACCCGAACTACACGTTTGGGCTTACCAGGTCTATCCAGAGGCTTCCCCTGCCACTCGACCCAACTCACCACCAGATGGTGATCAGTTGACAACTCCGCCCCTCTCTTTACCCGAGTGTCCAAAACATACGGCCTCAGGTCCGATGATACGATAACGAAATCGATCATGGACCTTCTGCCTAGGGTGCTCTGGTACCACGTACACTTATGAGCATCCCTATGTTCGAACATGGTGTTTGTTATGGCCAATCCATGACTAGCACAGAAGTCCAGTAACAAACCACCACTCCGGTTCAGATCAGGGGGGCCGTTCCTCCCAATCACGCCCCTCCAAGTGTCTCCATCATTGCCCACATGTGCGTTGAAGTCTCCCAGCAAGATTAAAGAGTCCCCTTCAGGAGCCCCATACAGGACTCTTTCCAGGGTCTCCAAGAAGGCCGTATACTCTGAACTGCTGTTGGGTGCATAAGCACACACAACAGTCAGAGTTTTCCCCCCCATAACCCGCAGGCGTAGGGAGGCAACCCTCTCGTCCACTGGGGTAGACTCCAACAACGAAGCACCCAACCGGGGACTTGTGAGTATCCCCACACCCGCCCGGCGCCTCACACCTTGAGCAACTCCGGAGAAGAATAGAGTCCAACCCCTATCCAGAAGTAAGGTTCCAGAGCCGACGCTGTGCGTAGAGGTGAGCCCAACCAGATCCAACTGGTACCGCTCCACCTCCCGCACAAGCTCCGACTCCTTCCCCCCCCAGAGAGGTGACGTTCCACGTCCCCAAAGCCAGCTTCTGTCGCCCGGGTCTGGTCCGTCGAGACCCTCCGCTTTCACTGCCACCCTTCTGGCAGCGCACCCGACCCCATCGTTGTTTCCCGTAGGTGGTGGGCCCGCGGGACGGAGAAGCGGAGGTGTTGCCCACGTTGCCTTTTCGGGCTGGGCCCGGCCGGGCTCCGTGGCAAGCCCGGCCACCAGACGCTCGCCGACGAGTCCTCCTTCTGGGCCTGGCTCCAGAAAGGGACCCCGGGCTTCCTCCGGGCCGGGTATCCTCACTTCGTGTGTCGTCTTTCATGAGGTCTTTTTGAACCAATCTTAGTCTGGCCCCTTGCCTGAGACCAATTTGCCATGGGAGACCCTACCAGGAACACAAGGTTCCAGACAACACAGCCCCCAGGTTCATCAGGGCACACAAACCTCTCTACCACGGTAAGGTGCTGGTTCTTCAGAGAGGGTCTCCTTGCAGTATCAATACTAATTCGGTTGACTTTTAAATTCGATCCAATCGGTATATTGGTATATGTACACCATAACGGTGCACAGCTGATAGAAAGGGACACCTGGTGGTTAAAGCACGTTATTTTTATTATTAGATATTAATAGGAGACACAGACAAACTAATAAGGCTTTATTATATAAGTGCTTTGATAGTAATTTCTTATCGCTCGAAGTGGAATCTAAAGAGATGAGTTTTCAGTCTGCGGCCGGAAGATGTGCAGGCTTTCTGCCGTCCTGATGTCAATGGGGAGCTCATTCACCATCTTGGAGCCAGGATAGCAAACCCACGTGTTTTTGCTGATGGGAACTTGGGTCCACCTCGCAGCGAGGGTGCAGCGAGTCGTTTGGCTGATGCCGAGCGGAGTGCAACGCGCTGGGGTGTACAGTTTTAACCATGTCCTGGATGTAGGAAGGGCCAGATCCATTCGCAGCATGGTAATGCAAGTACTAGTGTCTTGAAGCTGGATTCTAGCAGTTACCGGGAGCCAGTGGAGGGAGCGGAGGAGCGGAGTGGTGTGGGAAAATTTGTGAAGGTTGAAGACCAGACGAGCCGCTGCATTCTGGATGAGCTGCAGAGGTCGGATGGCACATGCAGGTAGACCAGCCAGGAGGGAGTTTGCAGTAGTCTAGGCGTGAGATGACGAGAGCCTGGACCAGAACCTGGGTGGCTTTCTGGGTCAGCTGGGGACGAATCTTCCTTATGTTGTACAGCGTATATCTGCAGCAACGAGTTGTAGCAGCGATGTTTGCAGTGAAGGAGAGGTTGTTATCCAGGGTTACACCCAGATTCCTTGCGGTCAGAGTCGGGGAAACAACAGAGGTGCCGATGTTGATCGTCAGGTCAGAGAGAGGACAATCTTTTCCCGGAAGGAAAAGCAGTTCAGTCTTGTCAAGGTTGAGCTTGAGGTGATGAGCAGACATCCACTGAGAGATGTCAGCCTAGACAAGCAGAGATGCGTGCGACGACCTGGGTCTCTGAGCGGGGAAAGGACAGAATCAATTGGGTGTCGTCAGCATAGCAGTGGTAAGAAAAACCATGCGGGCTAATGACCGAGCCGAGCGAGTTTGTGTACAGAGAGAAAAGGAGGGGACCAAGAACAGAGCCCTGAGGGACCCCTGTAGTTAATTGACAAGGGTCAGACTAAACATTAAAGAATACTTTTAAGGTTAAGGTTAGGGTTAAGGTCTTATTTTGAATAAGAAAAAAGCTTTGGGGGTATAAATATTAAGCCTGACAAAGTACTAATATATTGCTCTCCTGCAATGTTAACTACTGTATGTTTAAGCACTTATTTTAACTGATATTATACATAGTATACTCTTATAAGATGTATGTAGATACTGTAGTGTAAGAAATGTGCAGAATGCGACAGTTGAATGGTGGAGGTATACACACATATTGATAGATGTCTTGTAATGCACTGTTGAGGAACCTGCGACCCAAGTTTTTCATCTCCGACCTTATCAGGTATTGAATATTCAATAAATAAAGAACACAGAATTATTAAATATAAAACACAGAATTTGTGTGATTATACTAAATGATTTACAAATAAACACTACTGTATATTTACAACTGTTACACATCCTGATGTAACGCAAATGTTTCCAACTTGGGATCAATAAAGTATCTTATCTGAAGATGATCGATGGCTACTGCCATATTTGCAAAATGTGCCTCTGAACCTTGACAAGTGCATGTTTCAGGCTTATCAATGAACAACAGGAGGGGTCACAGACATAAGACCAGCTGTTAAATAAAGCTCTTCTGACCTTAGCTGTCATGTGGGTGTATATTAATGCTGCCCATTATGGGCACAAGCAATTTTCACCCATTTATTAATTATATGTTTTAAATTTGAGTGTTTCCTATCCCCTAAACCTCCAGGGATGTACACAGTTTAATACTGGCAACTTCTTATTATGGGAAATACGAAAACGTCTTTTAAAACTACAATTCCCAGTAGAGACGTGCCATAGAGCATGTTGCAAAACCAGTCTATGTGCAAAACACACAATAGCCAGCATATGTAGTTCTGGGGACGGGGTGGGGGAGGGGGGGACGGGGTGGACCTGTTCAAATCCAGTTTTGGACAGTCTGCCATGGTTCCATCCCATTTAAAAGTGCTGTTCGACGCTCAGCGTAACCCTCGGCGCACACTCAAACATCCAATCACAGAGCTTGAGGACTATCACAGGGTTTGTCAAGCGAAGCGGAGAGAATAATTACTTCCGGGTGTAAAATTCTCTAAAGCAACTACTATGAGCTGCTCCGACCCTCGGTCCTGACCATAGACTGTATATATAAGGTCCTGACGGACTCCAACTTGTGTTTATTAATCAAACAAATAAATAAACACAAAGATAATTATGTGTTATTGTTGAGTAAATAACAGTGTGTGGTTTAGAAAAGAATACAAAATTAGAAGGAAAAAACGATGAAACAATACAGATTTCAGTATTCTGAGCCCCTACTCTCCCCATAACTGACGGCAACAAAAGTCCTACATTATTCAATTAAAATAAAGAAATAAAAACAATAAGTGTGGCTTGATATTGAGTAAGAAAAAGGTTGATAAACGCTGTGAGAATGGATCTGCGGAGAGCATTTTCACATTCCCAACTCCTCTATTACCAACGTTCAGGGAGCTCTATGCAAGTCAATGGGACGTGAAGGTCAGTGGTCTGCCGTGTGGTCTGCCGTGAATATTGGCATGCATACATTCGTTTTTATACGTCCTATTCATTGTCTCAATGAGCTCATACATCTTAAGAAAGTTATCACCAAAAATGTTAAGAATGTTTTTAGAGAACGTTATCCTACCTTTCAGAAGAACATTCTGGGAACCAAATTAAAACATCCTGCTGAAAATGTTTTAAGAACAGTAGGGCATAATGTTCTAACAATGTTATGAAAAACATCTTAAGAAGGTTATCACCAAACATTTCAAGAATGTTTTTAAAGATTGTTATCCTACCTTTCAGAAGAACATTCTGAGAACCAAAATAAAACGTCCTGCTGAAAACATTCCTAGAACAACGAATGGTAACAAACATTTCTAGCTGGGAACTCACACATGCCACCGCAAACATGCAATATCTGCTTACAGCTTATCATGAATTACGTGCATGTTTGTTTTTTTCAAAAGAAAAATATGGTGACATCAGATCTTTTTTAAAACATCCTTTTCAAATAAATGCAACAAGTTTGTTTTTTAAAGCGCTCTAGAAATAAATCTGACGTTGACCATGACCGTGTTAATATTTGCCATAACAGGAACGTTTTATAAAATAAGAATAACATCCTGAAAACATTTTCAGAATGTTGCTTGGAGAATGTTCTTCATTTGTTATCATGTAACATTGAGGGAACGTTTTATAAAGAACATCTTTAATGTGTTACCCCAACAACGTCCAAAACACATCCTTAGAATGTTGCAGGCAAAACGTTCCACCTTTGTTAACATATCACATTAAAGGAACATTTTATAAAACACTTTCTGTCATCTCAGGCCTCAATAACATCCTCAAAACATCCTCTGAATGTTGCAGTTAAAACATTATGTCTTAGTTAACCTTAAACCTTATAGGAACATTATTTGAAAAAATAAACATCCTAAAAAGGTTCTTTGAACATCAGATTAAAACGTTTCTTTAAAACTTTATTAGAACCAATAGGTAACGTTAGCCAAAGTTGTGAGAACGTTCCCCGCTAGCTGGGTACTTGCCTGGACATGAATGAGTGAGGTAATCCTCATGTTTGTTTATTTGGTATCGACAGCATGATTAAAGCAAGGCTCTGTTAGTTTATGATGACATTATGTCTTGTGAATGAAAAGAAGTGAGTGATCAATCAATCAGAGGTCGAATCATCATCTATTATCTTCCTTTAAGATCAGATAAGCCTGTTTTATGACCAGAAGGGAGATTTAGATGTGTGTCCCAGCATAACAGATACATGTCAAATTGGCTTTCATAACATATTATATGGCCAGACAAATTACCCAATAAAACACATAATAACAGTAGATATATGGATTATTCTCACATCGACCAAATTAACTTAATGACCAGGCACAGCTCTGAATTAAGTCTGAGGGGGTTTACGCCTGACGTGTCATAGCATATGCAGCGCACGGATGGAGCTTCTTTTTTCTTTTGACTAATTGACTAATGAAACATTTGTCGACAAATACTTTTTTCGACGACTAACGTTTTGTCGACTAATTGGGGGCAGCCCTACTTCCTACATTCACCAGTGGGGTATTTACTGATGCATTTTATGTCGTTGAATAAAACGTTAAAAAAACAAGAAGTGGTCAAACGTAAACTAATGTCCTGTTTTCACTCATTCCTGCAGCACTCTTTTTCCACGACAAAATAATAAGTAACACAATATAGGTGAGATTGCCATGAAATGTAAAGTCTGCAGAAATCCTTTGTTGTAGAACGAGATTATCCATGAGTCTAGTAGACTGCTTTATAACTCAATCCCTCATGAGCTCACCTGCGATGGCCTCTGTCCCCCAGTGACCTGCTAAGTGCCAGTAATTTGCTTAGTGACTGATTCACATGTCCTAAACCGGGAACACTATCCAATCCAAATTGAGTTGCATTATTGAATTGCAGGTCAATTTCTTTGGTGTTTATGTGTTTTCTTTGTGTGTGTGTTTGTCCATGCATAGGATGGGAAGCTTGATGTATGTGTGGGCTGCACTATTTAAAAAATGGACCAGCGGATCAATGCAGATTGGAGTTTTTAATTAGTTCAGCTCAATAAGTTGAAGTCTGTTTGTGGGTGTGTTTTCTGGGTTTGAGTGTCAATACTCTTATACACTTTGTGTGTATGTTAACAGGAAATGGGATGGTCAGGGCTTGGTGGCTTAATTACTGAAAATACAACAGAATATGATCTGCATACAATGAAATATCTTGTTAGACACAGGAATTCTTGGAGACCTGTGAATGTATACAGTTATGCAAATAAAAATGCAGTAACTGCTCAACAGCTGCTAGCATAAAGAACATGCTTGTGTCAGTAATTCATTATCCATGTTAAAGTTACCACTGGTATTAAATGGCAAATTTATTTCCAAAAAACTGGCATATGAAACGATAGTTACGTCTGTCGGTTCTATGAGTCCCGGATGACCGTGGCGGGCTTTAGCACTGGATATGTCCATCGCGCGCCTGCGCTGCTCGAGTACCAATAACAGCAAAGTCACCTGTGATCCACGTGACACCGGCTATATGTGACCTGCTCTATCGAAATCAGTCGCATTGACCCGAAGACACATTTTGAGTTGTATACACTGTTGGAAAGAGGATATTCCTAGCTTTCTAATGATATCAGGATTGTTTTTGTACTCCAAATATTAAGCAAAATATGTCACATTATATAATGACTGTCACCGAGTCATCATTTTGAGAAAAAGGCCTTCAAAGTTTTCTCTTCTCTGGAATCCATCGATCTGATTGATTATTAGTGGAACAAATGATCAAAATACTACGGAGGGAAGATATTTTCGTTTGGAGGGGAAGCTCGCGAGTGTGTGTGTATACTGTGCGTGTGTGTGTGTGTGTTTGTGTAATTTTGCGTTTGTGTGTATTGTGTTTGTTTCCCGGGGAAAACACTCACGAGAAACACCGGCTGTTGTTATGCCTGCTGTGACGTTAAGTTACTCCGTTCTCCACTTGTAATTATGCCGAAGCTTCAAAGTTGTATTTATCATCTGAATTTGCCGAAACAAGTTTAATATTCTGAAAGCCAAGACTTTATTTAATTGAAATCAGATGAAAACAAACTGTAACGGGCCCTGCTGTGTTATCTATGATTACTATACTCTTACATTCATAATTTCAGCCGGAGGGAGGGGGGGGCGGCACTGCGGAAGAGCAGATTGTGAGTGAGAGGTGCCTGTCTTCGTCCCTTTACAAGCTTCAAAAATGTATTTATCGTGTGATTTTGGAAATAAAAGTTTCATATTCTGAAAGCCAAGACTTTGTTTGTTTAAAATCAAACAAAACACCCGAACCCCGAAAAAATAGTTTTTTACTTAAATCCACGTTTATTTTGAAATGAGCCGTTGCGACTTCCGACTGATTTCGATAGAGCGGGTCACATATATGCCGGTGTCGTCAGAGGATCTGTTCCCAGAATCTTCTCGCGAGCACATAAGAATTCTGAGTGACAGGATACTACTCAGCCCAGGATGTTGAGATGCTCCTCGTAGAGTGGCATCTCACCCCTGATGGCGGTGGGCGGCCATTGGACCCATAGGCATGCAAGATGGCATCGACAACCCAGTGGGACAGCCGCTGTTTAGAGAGAGCACGACCCTTCCTAGTGCCGCCATGGCAAACGAAGAGCTGCTCTGACCGCCGTATACAGGTCGTAGCATCAATATACGCCATTAGGGCACGCACAGGGCACAGCAACTCAAGCGTGCCGCTCTCTGGCATTCAGGATAGTTTCCCTGACAGATGCCGTGAAAACGCTCAACAGCGGGTTGTGCCCCGCAGAGGCCAAGCGCAAAGCGGAAGGCGCTGAGGGTCGGGATGCCAGATCTGACCCCTGAGCTGTGATAGAAGGTCCTTCCTGTCGGGGAGACGCCATGGTGGGCTGCAGCAGAGACTGCACAGCAGTGGGAACCAAACTCTCCCCGGCTAGCGAGGGAGCATGTGCCCCTGAGTAAGGACCCTCTGAAGCGTCTGTAGTATCAAGAGGCAGTGGCGGGTGTTATGGTTATCTGAGAGGACCCAAACGCAGGACACGGCAGTGTGGTTACAAAGGTTTTATTTGGAGGAGAAGGAGCGTGGAGAGTAATCCGGCTGGAGAGTATCCACTGGAGAGTAATCCACTGGAGAGTAATCCACCGGAGAGTAATCCACTGGAGAGTAATCCACTGGAGAGTAGTCCTGGAGCACAAGAAGAACAGGTAAGAATAATATTCAGGTGTAGCGGAAATCGTAACTATTTCTAGGAAGGCTGAGAAGGCTGAGAGTTTTACCACTGGGGTTAAACAACGATCTGGCGCTGACAGGTTGTGGAGCCTCTGCTGATATGCCATTCGTAATGGCTGATGGAAATCAGGTGTGTCGCAGAGGAGGGTGCTCAACTGATTGCAGCAGGTGGAGATTTGAGCCGGGAGCCAGGAGTGACAGGCACCACGCCCACACAGACAGGGAAAGGGAAAACACACACAAGGGAGGTGGCTGGAGAATACAACCACCACAGCGGGAAGACATACAGGAGACTGTCTGGCCAGTCGTGCGCCAGAGCCTCCTGACCCATCGGGCTGGTCACCTCTGCCCAGGAGAACCAGAGGGGGCAGTGCCTTGACTCTTCCGAGGCAAAGAAGTCCACCTCGGCCCTGCCGAAAAGGCTCCAAATTGTCTCCACCACCTCTGGATGAAGCCTCCACTTCCCCGGTGGAGCTTGTGCCGAGAGAGGAAATCTGCGACCTGATTCTGGTCTCCTTGTAGAAAGACTGCCCGCAGACTGGCCAGGCGGGGGAACACCCAAGACAAGAGGCTCTGTGTAACCCGGAGCAGCTGTGCAGACCTGGTGCCCCCCTGGTGGTTGATTTGGGCCACAGCGGACATGTTGTCCGAACGAACGAGCACATGCTTGCCCGCCAGTTGGGGTAAAAAGTGCATGAGTGCAAGCAGCACAGCCTGAAGCTCTAGCACGTTGATAGAAGTTTCTTTTCCTCCGCTTAGTAATATGCTTAAATTCAGTGGGTTGTCTCGTCTGATCTGAGGTCGTACCTTCCTGGGCAGACCACTGACCCTGAGCAGTCCTGCCCTGCCACACTGCACCCCACCCTGAGAGACATGCATCCACAGTGACAGTCTCCCAGTGGGATGGGCTGGCACCCATGGGCACGCCCATCGAAAGATAGGCCCTGTCCCTCCAGCGGGATAGAGAGAGGAGGCACCGCTGAATAGGGTTGGGTATCGTTTGAATTTCCACGATTCTGATTCCGATTCCGATTCTACTTTTCGATTCCGGTTCTTAACGGTTCTCAATTCCGATTCTTTGAGGGGCAGGGTAACAAAATGATACATGCTTCTTCCACCAAAAAAATTACATTTATTCGAGACACTTTTACACAGGTTAGTTTACAGTAATATTCACATTAATCAGTCTGTTTATATTCACTGCTATGTAACTGTAACCTGAGAACCACTGAAGCTACAACAGTGCAACAGTCCAACTTTTAAAGGAACCCCCCCCCCCCCCCATTTAAAAACAGTTCTTGTTGAGAAAAACAAGCATTACGCCTTCTCAGGCATACCGGGAAGAAATGTTTGAACATCCATCCATCCATCCATCTTCTTCCGCTTATCCGTGGTCGGGTCGCGGGGGTAGCAGTTCCAGCAGAGAGCCCCAAACTTCCTTTTCCCTGGCGACATCAACCAGCTCTGACTGGGGGATCCCAAGGCGCTCCCAGGCCAGCGAAGAGATATAATCCCTCCACCTGGTCCTAGGTCTACCCCTTGGTCTCTTCCCAGCTGGACGTGCCTGGAACACCTCCCTAGGGAGGCGCCCAGGTGGCATCCTAACTAGGTGCCCGAACCACCTCAACTGGCTCCTTTCGACGCGAAGGAGGAGCGGCTCAACTCCGAGTCCCTCCCGAATGACCGAACTTCTCACCTTATCCCTAAGGGAGACACCAGCCACCCTGCGGAGAAAACCCATCTCGGCCGCTTGTGTCCGCGATCTCGTTCTTTCGGTCATGACCCATCCTTCATGACCATAGGTGAGGGTAGGAACGAAAATGGCCCGGTAGACAGAGAGCTTTGCCTTCTGGCTCAGCTCCCTTTTCGTCACAACGGTGCGGTAAAGCGACTGCAGTACCGCTCCCGCTGCTCCGATTCTCCGGCCCATCTCACGCTCCATTGTTCCCTCACTCGAGAACAAAACCCCGAGATACTTGAACTCCTTCACTTGGGGTAAGGACTCATTCCCTACTTGGAGTGGACAATCCATCGGTTTCCTGCTGAGAACCATGGCCTCAGATTTGGAGGTGCTGATCCTCATCCCAGCCGCTTCACACTCGGTTGCGAACCGATCCAGTGAGTGCTGAAGGTCGCAGACCGATGAAGCCATCAGAACCACATCATCTGCAAAAAGCAGTGGTGCAATCCTTAGCCCACCGAACTGCAGACCCCCCCCCCCCCATGACTACGCCTCGAAATCCGATCCATGTATATTACAAACAGGATTGGTGACAAAGCGCAGCCCTGGCGGAGGCCAACCCTCACCGGAAATGGGTCCGACTTACTGCCGAGGAGCCGGACACAGCTCTCGCTTTGGGAGTACAGAGATTGGATGGCCCTGAGTAGAGACCCCCTCACCCCATACTCCCGCAGCACCTCCCACAGTAACTCCCTGGGAACCCGGTCATACGCCTTCTCCAAGTCCACAAAACACATGTAGACCGGATAAGCGTACTCCCAAGCCCCCTCCAGGATCCTTGCGAGAGTAAAAAGCTGATCCGTCGTTCCACGACCAGGACGGAATCCGCATTGTTCCTCCTCAATCTGAGGTTCGACAATCGGCCTGACCCTCCTTTCGAGTACCTTAGAGTAAACTTTCCCGGGGAGGCTGAGTAGTGTGATGCCTCTGTAATTGGCACACACCCTCTGGTCCCCCTTTTTAAAAAGGGGAACCACCACCCCGGTCTGCCACTCCTTCGGTACCGTTTCCGACTTCCACGCAATGTTGATGAGACGTGTCAACCAAGACAGTCCCTCAACACCCAGAGCCTTCAGCATTTCTGGGCGGATCTCATCCACCCCCGGGGCTTTGCCACTGTGGAGTTGTTTAACAACCTCAGTGACCTCCCCCCGGGAGATTGGTGTCGATCCCCCGTCATACTCCAGCTCTGCCTCTAACATAGAGGACGGAGTTGTCGGGTTCAGGAGTTCCTCAAAGTGCTCCTTCCAACGCCCTAACACTCCATCAGTTGAGGTCAACAACGTCCCATCCTTACTGTACACAGCTTGGATGGTTCCCTGCTTCCCCCTCCTGAGGTGTCGGACAGTTTTCCAGAACAACTTTGGTGCCGCCCGAAAGTCCTTTTCCATGTCCTCTCCGAACTTCTCCCACACCCGCTGCTTTGCCTCGGCCACGGCTGAGGCTGCTGCCCTTCGGGCCTGTCGGTACCTTGCAACTGCCTCGGGAGTCCCCCGGGATAACAAATCCCTGAAGGCCTCCTTCTTCAGTCGGACGGCTTCCCTGACCACCGGTGTCCACCAGGAGGTTCGAGGGTTACCGCCCCTTGAGGCACCTAGGACCTTGAGACCACAGCTCCCCGCCGCGGCTTCGGCAATAGAGGCTTTGAACACCGACCACTCTGGTTCAATGTCCCCAACCTCCACAGGAATGCCCGAAAAGCTCTGCCGGAGGTGTGAGTTGAAGGCCTCCTGAACCTGGGCCTCCTCCAGACGTTCCCAGTTCACCCGAACTACACGTTTGGGCTTACCAGGTCTATCCAGAGGCTTCCCCTGCCACTCGACCCAACTCACCACCAGATGGTGATCAGTTGACAACTCCGCCCCTCTCTTTACCCGAGTGTCCAAAACATACGGCCTCAGGTCCGATGATACGATAACGAAATCGATCATGGACCTTCTGCCTAGGGTGCTCTGGTACCACGTACACTTATGAGCATCCCTATGTTCGAACATGGTGTTTGTTATGGCCAATCCATGACTAGCACAGAAGTCCAGTAACAAACCACCACTCCGGTTCAGATCAGGGGGGCCGTTCCTCCCAATCACTCCCCTCCAAGTGTCTCCATCATTGCCCACATGTGCGTTGAAGTCTCCCAGCAAGATTAAAGAGTCCCCTTCAGGAGCCCCATACAGGACTCTTTCCAGGGTCTCCAAGAAGGCCGTATACTCTGAACTGCTGTTGGGTGCATAAGCACACACAACAGTCAGAGTTTTCCCCCCCATAACCCGCAGGCGTAGGGAGGCAACCCTCTCGTCCACTGGGGTAGACTCCAACAACGAAGCACCCAACCGGGGACTTGTGAGTATCCCCACACCCGCCCGGCGCCTCACACCTTGAGCAACTCCGGAGAAGAATAGAGTCCAACCCCTATCCAGAAGTAAGGTTCCAGAGCCGACGCTGTGCGTAGAGGTGAGCCCAACCAGATCCAACTGGTACCGCTCCACCTCCCGCACAAGCTCCGACTCCTTCCCCCCCAGAGAGGTGACGTTCCACGTCCCCAAAGCCAGCTTCTGTCGCCCGGGTCTGGTCCGTCGAGACCCTCCGCTTTCACTGCCACCCTTCTGGCAGCGCACCCGACCCCATCGTTGTTTCCCGTAGGTGGTGGGCCCGCGGGATGGAGAAGCGGAGGTGTTGCCCACGTTGCCTTTTCGGGCTGGGCCCGGCCGGGCTCCGTGGCAAGCCCGGCCACCAGACGCTCGCCGACGAGTCCTCCTTCTGGGCCTGGCTCCAGAAAGGGACCCCGGGCTTCCTCCGGGCCGGGTATCCTCACTCCTTGTGTCGTCTTTCATGAGGTCTTTTTGAACCAATCTTTGTCTGGCCCCTTGCCTGAGACCAATTTGCCATGGGAGACCCTACCAGGAACACAAGGTTCCAGACAACACAGCCCCCAGGTTCATCAGGGCACACAAACCTCTCTACCACGGTAAGGTGCTGGTTCTTCAGAGAGGATGTTTGAACATTTGAAAGTAAAATGCTTCAATCTGGTTTACTTTAAGCAGAATGACTAGAGACTAGATCTAGGGGATACAACTCTAAACACCCATATGAAAAAGATCGGTTTACATTTTAATAATTAAATAAGTATGTGAACATAACCAATAACCTACCATAGCCAATAACAAATACATGTAACGTATTTTATGTTTGTTGTTCATCTTATTTTACTATTTTATTTATGCATATTTTTGTATCTCTCCAGTTTAAAACGATATGTCTGGTTTACTGTCCTATAGTATACATTGGAATGATTTCAAACCTGTTTTATCCCAATAATTATAAAGGTGTGCCTTGGAAATATATGTTTACATAAATTGTGATCAAAACGTTTGAGACCCACTGAGATAACTTAGACTAAAGTGAACTATCTAAACACAGTCCTTTACCTCACTGAGCTGTAGTTATCAGCCTCAGTCTGACTGGAGAGGACTCTCACTCCACATCATTGTAGAAACATCTTCTTCTTCCGTTAGAGCAGCTAGCACCAGATGCTAATAACAACAGCGCCCTCCCTTTCTCCCACGCTCACTCGCACTTTGGCTGTGAGCTGCGGGTGCCAGATAAGCCAACATCCCACATTTTCATGACTTACAGCGGCCATCGTACAGGGCAAATTAAAAGTGTAACCTGGAAGAAAAGGGTGTTACATTTACTTAATTATGAATGTTGTTACATCAAGGCCGACTTGTGGCCGGGACGGCGCGCAGACCAGCCAGTCGTCTAGATACGGCAGGACCTTCACGCCCTGCGCCTGCAGGGGTGCGAGAGCTGCCGCCACGACCCTGGTGAACACCCTTAGAGAGAGGGAGAGACCAAAGGGAAACACCCGGAACTGAGAGGGAAGTAGACGTCCCTCAAGTCCACGGTTGCAAACCACTCCCCCTCTGCGACAACACAAAGGGTGTCTGCTGTGGTTAGCATATAGAAGGGCAGCACCTTCAGGAATCTGTTGATTCTTCTGAGGTCCAAGACTGGACGGAATCCGCCGACTTTCTTGCTCACAAGAAAGTACGCCGAGTAGAACCCCCCGGACTGAAGCAGAGGGTCTACTGGCTCGATTGCGCCCTTGGCCAAGAGGACGGACAACTCTTGTGCAAGGGCTAAGGCCTTCGCCGTATCGCTGACAACTGTCATTTTGACCCGGCCGAAGGCTAGGGGCCAGCGTCGGAACTGCAATTCGTAACCCTGGGTTAAGGTGGAAACCACCCAAGGGTCAGAAGTACAGGTAGCCCAGTAGCTGAGCTGCTGCTGGGAAAAGCAACAGCCGACGACCGGCCTTCAGGGCCTAGCCCCCCAGCCTCCGGAGCCCCTTGGGGAGGGGCAGGCGGCACGCTAGCAGCCCCTATACCGCTATCATGCTAGCAGCCCCTATACCGGCCCCTGGCTGAAGGGCCAAGAGGAGCGACTTCATCATGTCCATGTCGGCAGCTAACCCACCTTATAGGACAGCCTGTTTCTAGTCCTCCTATTGGGGGGTGAATCCATAGCCATTGCGTCCTCGAGTCGCCGGGAACGGCCAAACTGATCTGGAGGAAGATGTGATAAGGAGAGGTGTCCATTGGCTACTGCCAGACGCTCCACCTCTGCGACTCTAGCCACTCTGAGGGCCTGAGGCATGCAGCTACAGTTCATGCAGGCACTTTGCGTGAGACCCTCCCTCAAATGCTCGAGGCCAAGGCAAGAGGGGCAGCGGTCATGGCCGTCCTCGGGCTCAAGAGAAGCCATACAGGGGCTACATGAATGAGCCATTATGTAGGTAGCCAGACGCAGCGTAACCGGGAGCGGGTGCGAGAACACAGCCTTCACCAGCTGGTCCTACTCGCCGAACACAATGAGGGATGTAATTGTCCTACACCCACATTACCAGCAGAGGGAGCGGGAGCGAGAGCACTGCCTTCACCTAGCCCAACTCTCAAATAGAGAGGCGTAGCCATTACTGACAGCCTACTACCAGGTAAAAACACACTTCTACTTGTATAAAACTGACCTTACGATGAATACTTCATAAAATACTGCAGATCCTTTATCTTACCTCTTTCTAATCTACACACATACAAGTATTTAACTGAAGTTACACAATAGTGTTGTTACATTACATGTTACTTGTTAGACGCTTTTATCCAAAGCTGTGGACAATCCCCACAGGAGCAATTTGGGGTGAAGTGTCTTGCCCAGGGACACGACGACATTCTGACTGCAGTGGGGTTTGAACCTGTGATCCCCTGATCCGAACACCAATGCACTAGTCCACTGTGCCACAGCCTCCCATCCTTGTTGATACAGAGTTGGAGTTTATTCACACGTCACATACTACAGTGGGTAATGTTTTCAAGAAACATTGAACAGTGCTGCCACATATGACACAGGGAAAAAATAAAAGACGCTGAACCCTTTCTTTGCCATTATTTAAAAATAGTGTTGCTACAAAAGTATAAATTAGGCTTACTAATAAGACAACTCAGATCTGAAGCTACAAAGGAATCTGCTGCCAAAGTGCAATAAAAAAGTCAAAATTAATAGAATCAAACCCTTTTTTTGTTGCATTTTAGTAGAGTATAAAAAGAAATGCCTTTAAAATAGGATGCAAGCAACACTAGTTTCTTAACCTGAATTGATAATATACTATAATCAACCTCTTAAGCCCCACGGACCAGGTTCCGGGGCCGAAATCGCGTTATTTGCAGGAAACAACGTCTAAGGAACCTTAATATTTAATAAACTATGAATATTTTATATCCATATCACGGGAAAAAACTAATTTAACTGATCTTTTTAATTTTTTTTCCTCCAAAAAAACACACAATGCTAACACTGATCCTCTGAATTAGCCCCGAGCGAAAAATGCTAACCTATTACTGCACCGAAAATCACTCCTAGCTCCCTTATTACTTATCCTAGCTGCACATCCAACACATCGTTCATGATCGTAAAGACACAGAATCTAACGGTGATCTACGTCACTTTTTTTAACATGAGTGTGTGCGGGACGATTTCCCTTCGTTTCTATTGGCTCTAACGGTCAGAAAGAGATGTCACATGTCAAAATCGAGCAAGAGGGGCCAGAGATATGGAAAAATCCACCCAAATGGCCCCAGAGGAGTTTTCTTTGCTAAATCTGTCTAAAAAGGTAAAATATCACTTGTTTTGCATCAATCTTGATACAGGGTACTTATTATATGTTGTACTTTGGATTCCTAAAGCTTTTAGTCTACTAACCCATCATCCAAGGTTAGTTTTCACTATAAGTACAACATATGTTTTAGAAGGACACCATAATTTACAGTTTTTTACCATGTTCAATCTGAATTTTCTTTAAAATAAAAAACATCTATATGGATTCTGACTTTTCTACATCCAACTCACAGATTTATCATTACTTTGAGAAAAAAGATTATTAATGTAACCCTTTTAGAAGGGAAGATATGGTCATTTGTTCTGAGAATGTAATTTTCGAGCCTGAAACCTGAAAAACAGGCTTGGGGCTTAATAGAGGGTGCATTCACACCAGCCTTTTATAGTCTGGTTGAATCGAACCCTGGTGCGTTTAGCCGCTTGGTGCGGTTCATTTGGGTCGGTGTAAACACAGTCCGAGACCTCTTAAGTGAACTAAACAACCGGGCTCTGGTCCGCTAAAATAGGTGGTCTCGGTGCGCTTGCTTGCGAACTCTGGAGCGGTTCATTGCTGGTGTGAACGCAGTCCGCACCAAAACATAGGAAGCGTAGTATTTACGTGTCACAAGAACGTGGATGTCTTCAAAAATCTTTAGCAAAAGAGTCTTTCAAGACATCCACGGTTGTTAAGTTAAAGAGTGAAGTAGAATGAAGTGTTGAACAGTGTAGTGTAAAGTAAAAACAACTATCAAACTAAAAACTATACATGAAGGTCAGAGCCACCTGTCGTCTGTGAAACGCCCCTCCTTACTGCAGAACGTCTCTCATTATATGTGTTATAATGTTTTTAACGGACGCTGTCTGATTATATAATCATATGTGCGGGCCGCTAGTGTCTGTTGATCTCCAGATTAACAGCAGCATGAGAATAACCTGCCGAAAGTGCTTATGCTCCATGGCGGAGGCTCCGGTAGAAATTGCCGGGATTTGCGTTTTTACCCCCTTAATGTCTGACCAATGGTTGAACAGCATTTCCGTGCACATGACTTGTGTTTAAAGTTTATAGTCCGTTTGAGTTTTGCCCGTGTGAACGCAAACCGAACCTTCTGAAAAATGAAACAATGTAACAAACTGTGGTCTGGTGCGCACCAGAGAAGTGGACTATTAGGTGTGAATGCACCCTTGCATTCTTATACCATTTTGTACAATAATTATAATGAATAAATTCAAACAAACTAAAACTTACAGCTGATTCATAACGGTATCTAACTTGAGTTTTTATTATATCAAAAACCTGTTGAAATGCAACTGTTACTTTTACTGTCCCCCAAAAGCACGTCGGCAGCCTCCAGGAATGCTTCTTTCACGACTTCGCCGTCTTTGAAAGACTTCATGTGTTTCGCAAGAACGTGACTGACACGATAAGATGCTATGGTAGCAGCCTTGCTCTTGTTGTTGGGCCTGGTGAAAATGGACTGCTGTGCATTTAGCTGTCCTTTCAGGCCCCTCCCCTTTTGGGAGCGTAGGGCAGAATTAGGAGGGAATTCCGTCTCGTAGCGTTTGTGCACCGTTTTGAAATGCTGCTCCTAAATGACCCTTCTTCGATAAAGCCACGCTCGCATTGCAGATGAGACAGATGGACTTTGAATTGGACTAGATACAAAAATATCATCCTCCCACTCGGAGTGAAAATTACATATTTTGGACTTTTTTTGCTTCTGCCATAATTGTGGTCTTGTGTGTGCGGACTGTCACTCCTGTTGACATGGACAACGTCAGCAAAATAGTGCCCACTGCCCCACCAGCCACGCCTCCACCACATGGGGTCACACCGGCCAATCACAAAGCTTTGATGCGTTCAAGTGCATTATTCTGGTTATGTTATAGGACATTAACGATAAAACAGAATATTGTTGTTCTATTTTTAGACACATCTCGCGATCGACTGGTTGGGCACCCCTGACCTAACTGGATTAAATAAAGAAGTTTAACAGGACAGCTTAGCCAGGCGCCTGCTGCTAGAATCAAGCAACATGTCTACCAGGAGCGGGGGCGAGAACACTGCTTTCACTGGTTGAGTTAATAACGAAAACACAAAGCTAAGACCAGAAAAATGGCTTCTAAAGAAAAAAACAGCACGGGGAACTAACTCCGGTGCTTATCCCAAGCGTCAGCCAAAGTGGCTGCACAGGCAGGACATAGTTAGGCTGAGCCTACTATTACTACTACTACTGCTAACTAGCTAAACAAGAAAAAGTACAAAAGAGGATAACAAGGGCAACTCCTGGGAGAGGGAGCGGAAACGCTGCAGTCACCAAAAAGTTTAAGCCAAACAGCAACAAGACAGTAATCAGGACAACTTAGCTGGGAGAGGGAGCGGAAACACTGCCATCACCGACCAAGCCGACACCAACGTGTCCGTCGAAGTTTCTGCGCAGCCGGCCACAGCTCCTGGAGAACGAGTAACGGCCACACTACAGCTTCAAAAAAAGCTTGGAGCTGGGCGCGTCTGAAGCTCGACCAACAACCAATCACATGAATCTCCCGCCCCTGACACACAAGCAGCGGTTTGATTGGCTAGAGCTTGTACTGGCATATGATTTGATTGGCTGGCGCTGGCTACTCCGGCGTCTCCGGCGTCAGAAGTTGAACATTGTTCAACTTCTGACGCCGGAGACGGACCGCTATGCTACCCACAGTTCAGTTCGGCGAAAAGCGAGGCAACGTGACGTCACCCCATTCAAAGTGAATGGGCAGACGCGTTGGAAACCGTTTTTGAAGCTGTCGAAGCTGTAGTGTGGACGGGCCATAAGCCTGTGGCTCCGACTGGATCAGTCGCGAAGCTGCACGCAGCCAGCTGTTTGCAGAGAAACCCTCCGATCAAACGTTCCAACCGAACGCTGCAGGCTACACTCTAACAATTGCTGGGTTATTTCGATAAACACATTGCTGGGTTGATTTGGCTGGGTCATACTTATGGGTTATTTGGGTACTGTAAACACACTGGTGGGTTGTTCATGCTGGGTCAAAGGGGTTATTAGGACTTCAATTGCAGTTGAACACCTGCCTGGGTTATTTTTAACCCAGAGGTTGCTTTATTCATTTTCCCACTTCTGAATCATTCTGGAACCATCTTTTGGTCATTTCTCACATCAAAACACAAGGTATGTAATCTATATTTTATCACTATATTTTACCGATATTTATATAATTATACAATTCTGTAACTTGTTGAATCACTATAAGTGATTTTGAAAAACCACTACAACCACAACAGTGATTTTGCAAAACCACTAATCAGCCAGTGATTTCACAGAATCAACAGTGTTCTTGCAAAACCACTGATTTCTCACATTTACTGTGACATATAGGCTACAGTATGTATGAATCAGAATCGGTATGCACACCAGATTGGAGGCAGCAGCTTGTCTATTCGAAGGGTTGGAATTCAAACGGATGTACGTACTATTATACACTGTAAGACCGAACAGTACAAGCTTCTGAAAGAAAATGGGTTGTTTTAAGGCAAGGCAAGGCAAGGCAAGCCAAGGCAAGTTTATTTATATAGCACTTTTCAACACAAGGCAATTCAAAGTGCTTTACAAAAAATGAAAGACATTAAGAAAATGGCAATTAAAATCAGTCATTAAAAAGAAAAGCTAATAAAATAAACATCAAAAGAAGAAATACATGGATAAACATTAAAAGAAAAAATACATGGATAAAAGTTACAGTGCAGTCTAAGATATGAATAGTTCAATTAAAGGCAGCGACAAAAAGAAAAGTCTTCAGCCTGGATTTAAAAGTAGTCAGAGTTGCAGCAGACCTGCAGGTTTCTGGGAGTTTGTTCCAGATATTTGGAGCATAATAACTGAACGCTGCTTTACCATGTTTAGTTCTGACTCTGGGGACAGAAAGCTGACCAGTCCCTGAAGACCTGAGAGATCTGGATGGTTCATAATTTAGCAATAGATCAGAAATGTGTTTTGGGCCTAAACCATTCAAAGCTTTATAAACCAGCAGCAGTATTTTTGAAATCTATTCTTTGACACACAGGAAGCCAGTGTAAAGACTTCAGAACAGGAGTGATGTGATCCACTTTCTTAGTGTTAGTGAGGACTCGAGCAGCAGCGTTCTGAATCAGCTGCAGCTTCCTAATAGATTTCTTGGTGAGACCTGTGAAGACACCATTGCAGTAGTCGAGTCTACTGAAGATAAAAGCATGGACAAGTTTTTCCAAATCCTGCTGTGACATTAGTCTTTTAATCCTAGATATGTTCTTTAGGTGATAGTAGGCTGATTTAGTAACTGTTTTAATGTGACTGTTGAAACTCAGGTCAGAGTCCATGACTACACCTAGATGTCTGGCTTTATCTGTTGTTTTGAACATTGCAGACTGAAGCTCAGCGCTAACTTTTATACGTTCTGCCTTGGCTCCAAAAACCATTACCTCAGTTTTATCTTTGTTTAATTGGAGAAAGTTCTGACACATCCAGTCATTGATTTGTTCAATGCACTTACTCAGTGTTTGAATTGGAGCATAGTCTCCTGGTGAAACTGTTACGTAAATTTGTGTGTCATCTGCATAGCTATGGTAACTTATTTTGTTGTTTTTCATTATCGGAGCCAGTGGTAGCATGTAGATGTTAAAGAGAAGAGGCCCCAAGATGGAGCCTTGAGGAACCCCACAAGTCATATTTGTCAACTCAGATGTGTATTTACCTATAGAAACAAAGTTGTTTCTGTCCTTTAAGTAGGATTCAAACCAATTTAGGACTGTTTCCGAAAGTCCCACCCAGTTTTCCAGTCGGTCTAGTAATATGCTGGGGTCAACAGTGTCAAACGCAGCACTGAGATCTAATAATACGAACACTGAAGTTCTCCCACTGTCTGTGTTTAAGTGGATGTCATTAAAGACCTTTACAAGAGCAGTCTCAGTGCTGTGGTTTGGACGAAAGCCTGACTGGAACACATCGAAACAGTTATTTAAATGCAAAAAATTACTCAACTTTTGAAAAACAACTTTTTCAATGATTTTACCTAGAAATGGCAGGTTTGATATGGGCCTATAATTGTTCCTTACTGAAGCATCTAGATTATTCTTTTTTAAGAGCGGTTTAATGACTGCAGTTTTCAGGGCCTGTGGAAAAATACCTGAGTGAAGAGATTTGTTTACTATATGAAGTAGATCTGAGGCCATGCAAGGCAAAACATCTTTGAAAAATCCCGTTGGAATAATATCAAGGCAGCAGGAGGAGGATTTCAGAAGTTGTATAATGTCCTCTATCATTAATCTGAAGGAATTGTGTCATGGTGTTTGAATTGATGTTAAGTGGACACAGAGACAACACATTTGCTGTTCCTGATGCAGAGGCACTGACTGCTTGTCTGATTTTCTGAATGTTGTCAGTGAAAAAGGAGGCAAAATCATTGCACGCCCTGGTGGATAGAAATTCAGAGGCTACTGACACTGGGGGGTTAGTTAGTCTGTCGACGGTAGCAAACAAGGCACGTGCGTTGTTTTTGTTTTTGGTAATGATGTCAGAGAAGAACGATTGTCGTGCGTTTTTCAATTCCAAATTATAAAGGCCAAGTCCAGGGGTAGACATTAAGGGTAAAAAGCTACTGGCCCTCCGGGCCGGTGGAATTGTATTGCCACTGGCCCCACCATTGTAACCACTGGCCCGGAGCATTCGTCCAAAAAAAAATATCGACTAATAATGAAGAAAATTAACACATTTGTTGCTATAGTAATTTATGCACTTACTACAACATTTGAACAATCAGTTCTTCCTCATTTTCCTCAATTGTTCATATTTGGTTTATTAAAATAATGATATTGTGGTCATTGTTAAAAAATGTCTGCTATTATGAGTATTATTATTTGTATAATGCACTTTCTGCCTTCCTGTCATTAGGAGTTAGAAATGTAATGGCTATAGATTAGATTAGATCCGTCATTATCCTAAACTGCTGGGACATTTCCCTAGAGCCAATACCTTTATATTTTCTACTCTTCACTTGCTTGTCAGCATAGGTCGGCATTGATGTACAGAGCCGACAGAAGACCTTGTTTATATTGGCATCATCATGAGAGGTGCAGTGACGTGTCCTAAAACCAGGAAGTAAGCTGCTGGTTCCCTCGACAAAAAGTAATGGGATTTCTCCACAGGGTTTTGGAAAATAGCTGGAAATAAGGTCTGTGGAAAACAAACCTGTTTGATAAATGCACGTTTTGTTCTGCCGGATAATCTCCACATGTCTACACTACTTTTATAATTTTCGAATCATAAATCTAATCGATAGATTATAAAAGGGTTTTAGGACGCGTCACTGCTCCACTAGAAGCCAGCTCCGTCGATCAAGCAGGCTGAAACGTTCTCTCCCTCTTCTTCTCATGCTCCCTGTCACTCTCCTTTAACTCCTCCGGTGACTTTCTTTTTTTTGAAAATTGTTTTTTGCTCGGCGCTTGGCCGGTTACCGCTGGTATTAAAAACATTTTGGCGAATGGTTAGGTGGCGCGATAGTCTGTAGTGAAGGAGCGCGCTCACGGGAGCCTGCTCGCGCTGCGCTCCGCAGCAAACAGCTGTTTGCTTTTCACCCAACAACGACAAGCGACTCACGAAACGCTATGTTGTAGCGTTAATAAACGAAACAATTTAACAAAATTGCTTGTCAAAATACCAATACCACAGGAAACATTTTTTTTTAAACAATATTTGTAGTGGCCCGAGCGGGCAAGTGGAAAGTACGTTATGCTGGCCCGGGGTGTATAAATAGTGCTTCCGGGCCAGCGGGCCAATTATAATGTCGAGCCCTGCAAGTCTCTCTTTATAGATTTCAAAGTGAACCTGGAGATTTGTTTTTCGCCACCTACGTTCAGCTGTTCGACACTCTATTTTTTCTGTTTTCACGGTCATGGCCTTTCTCCATGGAGATATTTTCTTGCCAGACACTTCCTTTACCTTAGTTGGAGCAATGGCATCTATAATATTTTGAATTTTTGAATTAAAATGATCTACTAGCTCATTTACTGAGATGTTAGCAGGGGCAAGTGTGGAAGAAAAATTCTGAGTAAACATTTCCCTAGTATTTTCAGTTAAATATCGCTTTGTGGTTACCTCTTTTTGAACATTTTTGTGAACAGAAATAGAGCTCTCAAAGAAAACACAGGAATGATCAGAGAGCGCAACATCAGTCACCACAATCTTAGAGATATTCAGACCCTTTGAGATAATTAAGTCCAGAGTGTGCCCCTTATTGTGCGTGGGCTCCGTCACATGCTGAGTCAGTCCATAGCTATCAACAACACAAAACAGTTCTTTTGCCCCTCTGTCCTGAGGGTTGTCAACATGGATGTTGAAATAACCAACAATGACTAAACGGTCAAAGTCAATACACACTGTAGACAGCAGTTCAGTAAAGTCATCATAAAAGCTTGCACAGTATTTGGGTGGTCTATAGATATTTAGGAACAGAGCTCGAGATGAGCATTTCAGCTGAAGGGTCACATATTCAAAAGAAGCAAAGTTCCCAAAAGATGTCTTCCTGCATTGAAGAGAATCATTGAACAGAATAGCAACTCCACCTCCTTTCTTATGCATTCTTTCCTGACTCATAAAACTAAAGTTGGGAGGGGTTGATTCGATAAGAACAGCTGCACTGTTATTTTGTTCAATCCAAGTTTCTGTTAAAAACATAAAATCGAGATTGTGCTCAGTGATAAAATCATTGATTAAAAATGTTTTTCCTGCCAAAGACCTGACATTTAATAAAGCTAGTTTAAGTTTGTTAAACACACTATCAGTCATGTTTTTTGTAACAAGCTGTGGCTGACATGGAATCACTGCTAAATTAGATAAACTCACACAAACGTTTGAGCGCTTCCTGTATCTAAGATGATTCACCGCTCTTAATCTATTACCTATCAACACAGATATCGGCAAAGCTATAGGCAGGCAGGGCCCCGGCATGTCCTGGAAAGAGTTGAGAGTGCCATACGCCCTTGAGCCTGGACATTTAAAAAAGTTAATTCACCGCAAATGTTCTGATGACTATGAACTGATTTTTAATGTTGTGTATACAGTGTTCAACCACTTTCGGTCATATTGGTAATAGTATTCAAACATTTTTACTGAATCTGTCTGACGTCATCACGTATGTGCTCCGCCGTTCTATCACCCATGCCTTCACCAGAGTCCGCCATTAGCTCCTCGCCTCGGTTGAAATCGCTCAGACTTTTAAGAATACTTTGCCCACCGTGCTCTTACTGCCGGAATCGTGATCCTTTTTTTTGGCCGCACTACTCTGGTGAGTTACGTCTTGCCTTTGCACAGTATTTAAATGATGTGTTATTAATTTCTGCATCTAATGCACTTTGTGTCGCATGGTGTGTTAGTTTGATTTGAGCTCTTGTTAGCTAGCCTACATTTAATATCTGCCTAACTTGAAAAAAGATTTAACTTACGTGTAAGACTGTATTTTTATATTGTTTTAAGTTATATCTCAAAGTGGAACGTTTGTGTTGCAAAAGTTTTCTGGAAAATTCGAACCTAAAATGGCCGCAGGCGGCGCGTTTGCTTTCTTCTTTAATCACGTTAAAATAATTAGTGGCGTTAATTTTTTTTTGCGTTAACGCGTTAATTTCAATCACTAGCTTGGGTCAATAAACAACCCAGCATATGGGTTAAAATTATCCAGCCCAGCATATGGGTTAAGACAACCCAGCGTGAGTTCTGTCCTATAGTGACTCAGCGGCTGGGTTATGATTGGGTTATTTTTGAAGATGAAAGGAACAGATCCTCTGACGACACCAGCATATAATAACCGGTCTCACGTGGGTCACAGGCAGGGGCGCCGTAAGGGGGTGAAAAGTTAAGATGATTCTAAAGGCCCGTGACTGACAGGGGCCCCAAAAAATGTTAGAACATTAACAAAAAATGTTTAAGTAACCTTTCATCAATCATATAACGTCATATTGATGATGTACTCACTAAACTTACGATTCATTTAACTTGTTTTCTTCCAAAAGTTAATTATCCAAAGCATCGAACACCCCCCTCTATTTACATGTAATGGTTTGGTCCTGCCTCCAAATGCTGTGCGGCACCGGCCCTTTCTAGCAGAGAGACATGTGAGGAGGGATGCTAGTACTTACGTGTGTACCATGTCTCAACGACTAACAAAGTCAGGCTTTCAAGAAAGAAAAGAAAGGAGAGAAAGACAAGAGAGAGGGACTAAAGGACGACTGTATGTCACCCAGTTTTTCAAAAGAAAAGGTGGGTGTGGTCTATGAGTGGTGGAAATTAGTCTGTTAGCTAAGCGTAATCCATTGTAAATAATAATAATGTTTTGCTGACATTAAAGGTGGGCTAGGTAAGTTTGAGAAACCGGCTGGAGATACACTTTTTGCTATATTCCATGGAATGCTCTTAACATCCCGATAGCAATGAATATCTGAAGTGCTTTGACAATAAATCCATAAAAAAAGTCATCTGTGGAAGCCGTAGTACTGTAAAAAGCACGACCAATCATCTGAGCCGGCCCGGCTAAAATAACTGGATGGCCTACCTGCCTGTCAGCCTTCCATCTGTGCACAAACTTATCTCGTGCCCTCATTGGTCATGTGCACGTTCGTGTGTGTTGGAGGAGGGGCTCTGTGAGGAAGTGGCAGATTTTTTCCGGTTGTGTATTTTCAAATTCTAGCGTATTCGAGCAGTTTTCTCCAAAATTAACTACCCCACCTTTAACTACTGTTAATATCTTCACAGAAAATTCAGAGGTTTTTCATTTCACTCCTCTTTTAGCTGACATTTAAAAAATGCAGGTACATTTTTAGCAGCTATTCATACTAAATCAGTTGTCCCTCCCCCTGGTGCCAGGACCAACAGATACATCTTTATACCCGCTTATTTTGTAGTTGGTATGTATATTTAATAAAACAATCTGCTGCTTATGTTTTTTTTTTGTCATAGCATTTTACAAATGATAATATTGGTGTTAATGTTCACTTTATTTTCATGTATATTTAAGTTATATGTATTTCGATTTTTGAATGTTCCATTCAAAAATGTTATTAAAAAGGCATGTACACCATAAAAGATGACTATTGAGATCTATTTTCAGGAATGTTAGTGTTATATCAAATAGTGAATTCTACTGCAGCAGAATGTTGCACGTCTGCACAGTGTTGTTCACCGCTCAGTGTCAGTAAATATTGTGCAGTTAGTATTGGACTACACGATAGATGCATGCCTGTACAGGTAGAGTTATTTAAAGCATGAATGAGTCGGTTGGGTTCTGGAGGTGTGGTTACAGCAATTGTGCTTGGTTGGTGTGGCCTGTGCCTGGTGGTGGGGCCCAATGTGATATCTTTTCATGGGGCCCAAAATTGGAGGTGTGTGTGTGTGTGTGTGTGTGTGTGTGTGTGTGTGTGTGTGGTGTGTGTGTGTGTGTGTGTGTGTGTGTGTGTGTGTGGTGTGTGTGTGTGTGTGTGTGTGTGTGTGTGTGTGTGTGTGTGTGTGTGTGTGTGTGTGTGTGTGTGTGTGTGTGTTGTGTGTGTGTGTGTGTGTGTGTGTGTGTGTGTTGTCTGTGTGACATATTTGACATTCAACAATGTGAACCTGACCAACACACAGAAAAACATTCACACTCATCTGCTGCACATTTGCATGGACATCATTAATCAAAAGGACACATCATCGCTGGTTTGTCTGCAGGACGATCACTTATCTGCTCACCTCACACACACACACACACACACACACACACACACACACACACACACACACACACACACACACACAGCTGGAGGCATCAGGGTCGGCTCTTTGTATCTTGGTGCAGAACGTTCCACGCTGCCTGTGTTTAGAAGCCATCAGCTGACAGATGAGTGACTGCTATTGATGTTCAGCACCTGCTAACACTGGCTGCTATCTTACTGTTTTTATTCAGAGCCACTCAAATATCACTGACTGCAGTTGTAAGAATCTATCACTGATAATGTGTGTTGTGAAAGAGACACTGTCCACTGTGTTCAGTGTCCACAAACACTGTACCTATGCATGTCAGTTCATCTGACACTCATACACACACTTTTGTCTTTGTGAGAAGAGTTGGAGCTGTTGCTGGATGTGTGTGTGAGGGCTGCTGGCTTTTCAGTCACATTGAATACTCCATTGATACAGTTTCATCACACACACACACACACACACACACACACACACACACACACACACACACACACACACACACACACACACACACACACACACACACACACACACACACACACACAGGAAAAGCGATCACAGGATCAATGAGAGTGCACCATTGAATCCATGTTGTGACTGAGTGTGGTTGTGTTTTTCAAAATACTAACACATGTAATAGTAATGAGACACCTATACAGGAGCGGATCTAGAAAAATATTCATAGTGGCAGGAGAATTTCAGGGGCGGCATTCCCTGGCAGAAGTATATGCTGATTTAATCGCAGTCATATCAATCAATGTTAACTTGGAAAGCCACAATATTGATATTTTAACTCAATAACATTAGGTGACATTATTGTGGCACATCAGTAAAGCCTTACATATAAATATATAAGGTGCCAGACATCATTTAATTAATTTTAACTGAATGAGTTTGTCTCACTCTTAGACCAGCAGGGGAACCAAGTCTATGCAGACTGCTGCAATAAGTACATTAATTAACTGTCTCATCGATGTTTGTCTGTATGAATATGATACTGTTAACAATCATAGTATTCCTATCAGCTGTTAATCACTGTTATGATTCACATATTCAGTGTTATTATTAAATAAACTATATTTTTTGGAAGAGTTAATGATGAACGTTCCTCAAAATGCTTGCTCACCCTCCTTCAAATTTGAAAGACAAGTAATTACTATCATAAATCAAAAGAATCAACAGAACAGTTCAGCGCCCCACAACTTCATTGCAAACACTTACAACCTTGACTTTACATCAGAAAGAACAAACATTAAAGAAATGACTAACTGCATCAGTTAGGGTTAAAAAACGTGTATTCAGCTAAAACATTTAGATCGCTGCAGTTATTATCCAGTGGAGAGTCCTTACCTACTGGCCTAGTTAAATCAAAGTGGTTACTTTCTTTTGGCTGGGCAGTGTAGTTTTACACACCGTCTTATTTTACTTTCTCAGGACTTGAAACAGTTTTTTGGGGGCAGAACCCCACAAAGAAGAAAAATATTATACACACGTAAGGTCATCATCTCAACAGTTTATTATTCTCATCGACTCATCCGTGAGCAGAGCATCAAGTTGGCATGCCTATAACAACTGAATGTGGCGGTTACCATCTTGATCAGCAAAACGCCTCACAAACTTATTAAGATTTAAAGCTTTAGTGCGTTTTGATTCAATGCTGAGTACAGCCAAACTTGACAGTCTCTTCTCTGTCATTGTAGACCGCAAACAGTGGCAGCTCCAGAGTATTTTTGTTGGGTAATCTATGGTAGGGCTAACCCATACAGTGGTGGGGCTCAAGTCAGTATTTGCAATGTAACTACAGACACTCTCCCCTTGACAGTGAAACGCGTGAGGTTTAGATTATTTCCCTGTCTCAATCCAAATTGAACTGTATGAAATAAAAAGGCACATTTGTCTTGTAGTAAATAAAAAGGGCGACCTGGAGCCAATCCTGCAATTTCCCCACAGGTGAAAGAGTTGACCTGCTGAAAGCCCAACCCCTGCAGGGGGGTGATTGATTGATTGATTGATTGAAAAGTTTATTAACAGCTTGTATATTGGGTACAGTACAGTACAGCTCAAAACATACAATTGTTAAGGGGATGCAGACCAGAGAAAGACTTTCGTCTTGTTTACATCAGGGTCCCCCATTTCCAATTCATCATATCATTTAAGACATGTAAGACATATTTGACATACAGATGGCTTATTTACAATTTACATACAGGTGGTGTTTTACATACAGATTTCTTATTTACAATTTCATTTTAGATTTCGTTCTAATACATCCTAACCGGACATTTAAGACCAACCAAGTCTACAGATATACAGTTAGTAACAGAGTCTAAAATGCGAGTATATACATAGATGGGGGGGGGGGGAAGCTGTCCATTGTACGACAGGTTGAGATTTGTACCATTACCGGGGCCAGTTTTGCAATGCTCTCCCCCGAAGGTGCTGGGGGGATTCTCCCCTAGGAGATTTTTTGAAATACTAACATAAAATACACATTCTGGTACTCTCTTGAGAAGAAAAATAAATAAATCTATTACTACACATTTAAAAAAATGAATGCCATTTTAGTTTTGTGTTACTTTGTTCTGAAAGCTGAACCTGCTGCTCCTCACAGAGAGAAGAGGGAAGAGGCTGTGTGAATGACTTTACATTGTGGATAAGGGTGGATAGCCCCCATTGTTCTGTGTGTCAAAATGAAAGACAGCCCACACACCTATCAATCATCAAACCGTGGGGTCTTATTTCATTACGTGTTTCTATCAACACGTAATGTTGTATCGATGTATATAGAGATGTACTACAGCAAAAGTATTCTCCGTCGGGACTTCCTGCCACAACACCACGCCGTTATCGTGATTCTGATTGGCCAGAAGACATTATCAAAGATGTTCTATTGAGAAGACGATCACTACGTGACAAAAGTTTTCACAAGTGGCTGCTGAAATCAATCTTACTAACTGCTGTCTGTGCAATTTACTCCGTGCGAGTTGGCGGACTTTATTTTGCTTACTTTAACATCATTTTTCATGGTGGGGCTAAGCCATTTCTTGGTATGGGTGTAGCCTACCCCAGCCATACCCTGACCCTGACCGCAAATACCTTATTCCTTCCGTCTACTTGGATCCAAAATGCTTCTCGTTTTGCGCTGTCCCCCCGTTCAAATGAAATCGCCGCCAATCATATTTCCACGCTCATGCCATGGCTGGGGGAGGGGTTACAAGGCTCGCGTCTTGTGCTGCATTCACTTGCATTCGGACATTAGAGATTTTCTCTCATAAATGTCCGATGAGCCACAACTTTTCTTTCAAAGCAAAGCTGCCAACTGGGGTGGCAGCTGGGGTGGCAAGGCATTTTTCTGAGGTGGCAGCTGCCACCCCGTAGAACCGCCACTACACCTATATTTGTCATAGTCTTTGATGTAATATTATTTAAACACCTTCTTGTATATGAAGAGGAGAGATGTGAATACGTTTTGAAGGGTACTTCTGTTTTTTACAGACTCCCTATTCTGTTTAGCATATTAGCATAGTTTGGTTTCTGCTGTGAGGGTCACAGTAGTTGTGCGGAAGTCCCCAGATGCCAATATTACAATTTAATAATGAAATCAAACTGAAATGTAATCTGTATTTGCATTAATTATGGGAACATTTTAAAATAACGTTTTAATTATAATAAGATTCAATGTTTTTACTTGTCACAGGCTTTTTCAAAATGGGCAGTAAAGTACAGGATGGAACTGTGCCAAGACATTTATGGAACAATATAGGCTATTAATTATGAGCGACCTTGATAGCCCTAGGCTTGCACTTTTTTCTGAAGTTCATGTGATCAAATACTGTACAGCCAGTCACATCTGTGTATATGCAAAGGAAGTAAAGGTACGTTTCAGGAGAAGGCCACCAAGTGAATTGCATTTGCTCCTCGTGATGGTGCTTATCCAGCCTGCATCATTATGTCTCTTTAATGTCAATACTGAAGCTCATTGGTTCTGTCCCAGTAAACCTAACAGCATATCATCAAACCTGAGTTATGATAGCAGAGTCAGAGGAGCATTGACTTCTATATGGCACAGGTGACCTGAAACAGGAATACTTAAAAAAGTTATATGAAATGCACTGGTCTGGTTTCATGAGCTCATAAGCAGAGAAATCAAAATGGTACAAATCCAAGCACCCATTTCAGCTGTACCGTTTCTTCAAAGTTTCAGTTCTGCTTTGGGTGAGAGGAGCTCACATTTTTTGCACCAAAGCATTCCGCAATTGTATTGTAAAATGAATCTAATTGACAGAGAGCTGGGACACTGTTTAACCCTCCTGTTGTCTTCGGGTCAAATGTTGTCTTCGGGTCAAATCTGAATTTACTACTTTCATCAATCATAAGTTTTATAGTTTTACATTCGATTGCATTAAGGCTTTATGATATCCTTCACGGTAGACATTTGAACATATACAATTACTGATGACCACTTTCAGCTTTTAGTCTCTGATCTCATCATTCAAGGGTGGTTTTCACTATAAGTAATGTTTTTTCTTTGGACGGACACTATAATTTACATTTTTTTACTATGTTCAATCTGAATTTACTTTAAAATAAAAAAATTCTATATTGATTCTGACTTATCTACATCCAACTCACAGGTTTATCATTGCTTTGAGAAGAAAGATTATTAATTTACCCCTTTTAGAAGTGAAGATATAGTCATTTGTTCTGGGAATGTCATTTTCGAGCCTGAGACCTGAAAAACAGGCTCAGGGCTAACAGGTTAATGCGTGCGTGCCTTATTTATTTACTTAATCGTTTATTTGACGGGGGACAATGCACAGTAATGAACACTTAAAACATTAAAATGTGTCAAGCGTAACAGTGCCAGATTTAGCTTTGAGCTCATTTCCCTCCGCAGTCCCTCATATAAAACATTTAAGAAAATTACATTTTACAAACATAGCAAAAACTAAATACATGATGTGCAAAAAGAGCAAGAGCAGCATACACAAGTATATATTATTATTACATGGTAATACAATATAGCAGCAACGACATATAAAGTGCAAGAGAAGATACAAGAGCTACATAAAGTGCAAGAGGAGATTGCACGTATGTTTGTTTCTCAACCATTCTTTGAGTTGACCTTTGAAGCTATTGAGAGTGGGACAATCCCGTATCTCAGTTGGGAGGCTGTTCCACAATGAGCTGCCTTTAACGGAGAGAACATTTTGTCCAAAAGTGGTCCGTCTGCGGCGGACTTCACAGTCTCCTCTGGTTTCGGGCCTAGTGCAGCGTCCAATAGGCGCGTTCACACCGGAGTACTTTTACCCGTACTTTTCCCGTTGAGTTCCGTTAGTGCCTGGAATATTGCGTTCACACCAAAAAGTGTACTTAGTTCTGAGAACTTTTACCCCCATTTGTAGTGCCTGCTAGAGAGGTGGTACTATCCTGGGGAGAAAAAAGTACTAATTTCGATTGGCAGGGCGAATTGCAAACCACGCCCTGTAAAACTCTGAAAAGTGTTGTGAAGCCGCCATTGTATTTGCTGGCATTAGCATTATTAGCATTAGCCCCGTGCACCAACGGAGAGAGAATAACTTATAGCAACACAAAAAAAAACATGGGAGTGGTGGACTGATGAGGAGGTGTTGGCGATTTACTCGGAAGGCTTTGGTAGAAGCCAGTCCCCAACTCCGGAGACTTCCGGCCGGGAACTTCGGGTGGCAGTATACGCCGTGAAGTGGTTTGCGGCCTGCCAGTAAGCCCAAAGCAGAAGAAGAAGAAGTGACGTCAGCGGCTTCATTTGCCTAATCCTCCCTCAGGGAACTTATTCCGGTGTGAACGCGATCTGAACTTAGTTCCATGGGGGTACTAAGTGCTGGCACTAAGTGCCAGTGTTGAACCTTGTCCAATGCATTAGAGCAGGGGTGGGGAACCTTGTTCCTCTCAAGGGCCATTTCAATTTTTTCAACATCCTCCGAGGGCCGTACACATTATTGACCTCTGCTTAAAAATACTAAAATCACAGCCCATTCATTTGGACTTTCTTTCATGCTGTGCAAAGAAAAAGCAACCCCTTAATCCAGATATCTTACCATGACTCGCGCATGCACGTGCACTGTTGTGGCAGGACCACCAAAACAGAAAGATATGGACACAAGATGTGTGCGAATGTTTTTTTTTTTTTTAAATGTTGAAGTTAAAAGCATCAATCCGGTGCACTTTGAGAGCAACATAAGGAGATCTATGGATACATGTCTCAACATCCATATGAAACTGAACTGTAAGCAGATTTTCTTTTTCTTTATTGATATTTTACAAATCACTCCCCTTTCAAACTGTATTATTGCTTATTAATAACAACTTTTTTACTGTCATATAGTATTTTATACCTGTTTACTTTATTCTCTTATTTTTTTACAACTATTATGATCATATAAAGATGTGCCTTTACCTCACTGGTTGTAGAAAAAGCTTCTTATATTCGTTAGCATAGCTAGCTAACCAGATGCTAATAACAACAAAGTTATTGACTGTATGATCAGTATGACAGATGAACAGATCGTCACTGGGCTTTCAACTAAAGACACAGCCACGCAGGAACTGTGGCAAGTGTACGACTCCTTTTGGGTACTGCAATTTCTGAAGTGCCGGAGCGGCGTTCTGGTGCTCTCCGTCAGCACTACACCCCTGTCAGGCGAGACATATACCACGTGATGACACGTTAGGCTCGTGTTGTGTTCAAGGACCCTGACCTTGGCCAGGAAAAACAGGCACTCGCTTGTTTAATTATTTTGCGGTCTAGATTTCTTAAATGTTTTTCTTTTTTGCATGTGTTTATAAATTACCTCGAGGGTCGTACCAAATAGTCTCGCGGTCCGTATACGGCCCGGAGGCTCCCCACCCCTGCATTAGAGAGACAAGATGAGATCATTTCAGTGTTTTTCCCGTGTATAAAGATGACCGCATCATCAGCATACATTTGCACATTCAACTCAGGTTATATATTAGGCAAGTCATTAATGTACAGTGAAAAAAGTAACGGTCCAAGAATGGAACCCCAACAGGGTTGACAAGGTAGGGGGATTTGGCACTGTTGACCATAACACACTGTTTTCTGTTCGATAAGTAAGACTTAAACCAATGTATCGAAACTGCCGAAAAATTGAAATGAGACAGCTTTGTAAGGAGCACTTGGTGGTCAACAGTGTCAAAAGCCTTACTAGGATCAAGGAAGACAGCACCTACATATGGGCTCGTGTCCAACATACATTGAACCTTTTCCACAAAGACACAGTTAGCTGTCTCAGTGGAGTGGTGAGCAAGATATTCAAACTGCATAGGGTGAAGTGGACCGAAACCTTTGTCTAAATGTTTGGTGATTAGTTTTGACACCCATTTCTCCGCTATCTTAGAGACACATCATTGCCTTATTGTCAGGGTGCGAGGAAAAGGTAGGACCCAAAAGCAGTATTAACAAAAAGCGAGCTTTAATTTACAAAAAAAAGCAGATGACAAAAGAAAACGAGACAAAGTCAGCATTACCAAAAAACAGGGGAGCACGAGTAAATAATCCAGGACCAAACTTCAAGGACAAACATGGAGCGTGACATGAAGGGAAAGACAAACAATGAACCAACACTGAACACAGGAAGAGACGAGACTAAATGCAGGGAGGGGTAATCACAAGACGAGAAACAGCCGGGCAGGGGAGGAGAAACACAAGGGCCACAGGTGAACACAATCAGATAACTAGACACACCAGGGAAACTAACGACAGGAGGAAACACACAGGGAAAAGGACCAGACAATAAACCAGGAGGAAACATGACAGGCAGAACAGCAAAACACCCAAACCTAGACATAAAAACGTGACATAACATGAATATCGTGACACTTATCCCCAGATTTAAAGATCGGTGTCACCGTGGCCACCTTCCAGGATGATGGAACTTCCCTCGTGCTGATAGATTGATTCACTAGCATAGTAATTGGTTTTATTAGACCGTCGATATGTGTCTTTATAAAGTTGGTGTCGAAATCATATGCATCCCTAGCCTTAGAACCTCTTAACCCTGAGATTATATTTTTTACCTCCTCCAGGTCAAAAACGGGGTGTGTATCCACAGTCGGGCTAGGTGAGACATCAGATGGCGGGAAGAGCTTTGTAATGTTCAAAGCACTGTTTATGAAATACTCATTGAGAGAGCTTGGCCAACACTGCAGGGTCTTTTATCAGGGCATCATTCATTTTTTATTCTAGAACATTATTTTCCTGTTTGATTTGTTTACCTAATAGTTTATTTAAGATTTGCCAAACGTTTTTACCGTTACCTTTCGCACCTTCAATTATTGTGTGTGTGTGTTTTCGGTCTGTCTGTATGTCAGTCAGTCAGTCAGATATTGGATGCTTTTCCCTGTAGTTCTGTACTGACTTTGGAGAGTCAGGGTGATCAGCTGACTTTATTTCTTCCATTGCCAAAATTAGGTCTTTTTCAAGACGCCTAACTACTACTGACCGTTTCACTTGTAATAATCTTTACAGTTTTTAGGAAATAAAACAGTTTTTTCACACAGTTAGCACTGTGTTTCTGTTAGAGAGTCTCTCTGCTTTTTTACATGTCATCTGGCTAGCACTAATTACTTTTAGATGACCTTCAAGAGGAATGAAATCAATCCGATTGACCCATCAAATGATTTATGATTTATTATCCCAGAAAAGTATTTCTTATATACAGTACATTTTAGCTAGATGTCAAATGAATTCATCCTCAGACCTCAGACTGTACTTCTGTTATTCTGGAGATCCTAATGTATGGGCTTAGATATGTCTCATAATTATTTGTGTGAACATAAAAATAATTTGTGTGTAAATATGTGATTTGTAAATGTAAAACACCTTCCACAAATGCATTTAAAAGATTTGCAAACTCACAAATAAATTTGCAAGTGTAAAACGGATCTGCAAATATGCGAAAATATTTTTACAATTAAAAAAAGGATCTTTGAATATCTCTTTAACATTTACAACTTTCGATCAGGCATTTGTGAATCCATTTTGTATTTGTCGACCAAAAATGCGTTTGTGGGGGTGAACTGTCAACGGGGGGAGCCTCGCTGCGGGGAAACGGTGGACCTAGTGTACCGATCAGAGTGGGGCCGAGTGGCCCGACCGGCCCACTTCGGTACCGGCCCATTGAGATTCGTCCCGAACTTCCCAATGGCTAGTCCGCCACTGGCTCTGTGTGTGTGTGTGTTCTGAGTGTTTGTTTCCCTTTTAAAACAGCTGCGGGCAGCACGTACTCTGAGAGTCACGGACATTAATTCATATATCAAAGCAGACTGGTTTACAGACTTTCCTGTTTTGCCAATCCAGTGCTTAAACAAATAGCTCTACACCCCTGGCCGAAATGTCCATAAAATTAAGTCTGAGTTCGAAATATATCTAAAATAATGTATGTATTTCCCCACGTAAACACAACAGTCTGGGACTTCCGGTATGGGGTGTGCTGAATAGACGCGCGCTCGGTTGGCTCTAGATTTCCCACTCTTATTTACCTTTTAAACCTCGTCCTTTTTCAACATAATTTTTTGTCAACGGCTTTATAAGCCAGTGTTAACTGCAAAGACCTCCGGCAATGTCGAAAGCAAAGGGAAAACAAGCTGAAAAGGACAAAGGGTCTCCAGCTCCGACTCCTAACATTACTAAAGCTTCGACTCCTAGCATAACTTTGGCTGACATTAGCTTGCTACTGGATGGACATAGAGCAGCTCTCACGGCTGATTTCAAATCCTCATTCGAGTCTCTGACATCTACCCTGGACAGCATACATTCCACTATCACAGACCACGGGCAGCGTATACATTCTCTGGAAGCTAATGCTAATGAAGTCGACCAACGTCTCCAGCAACTTAAGAACGCATGCTCCGCTCTGAAGGGGGACAACGAGACACTCAAAACTAAGGTAGCAGATTTGGAGGGACGCAGCAGACGCCAAAATCTTCGGATTATTGGCCTACCTGAATCTATCGAAGGTCCCCGTCCATCTGCCTTCTTCTCTCAACTCCTCGTTGATATCCTCGGCACGGAGATTCTTGCTTCGCCCCCCGAGCTTGACCGAGCTCACCGGAGCCTCGCGCCAAAGCCTGCCCCAGGAGGGAGACCGAGACCTGTCATCCTGCGCTTCCACCGCTTCCAAATTAAGGACCTAGTGATCCGTGAGGCCCGCAGGCAGGGTGAGCTGAACTACAAAGGCCATAAGATCCGCTTGTATGATGACTACAGCCCCGACGTGTTAAAGCAGCGCGCCGAGTACAGAAGCCCCATGGCTGAGCTGTACAAGCGTGGGTACAAGCCGGCTCTCCTCTTCCCAGCCAAGCTGCGCATCACCCTGCCTAACGGGGACCGGACATGGCTCATGTCTGCTCCAGAGGCCGTCAAGTTTGTTCAGGACTTGAACATAGCTCCGTAAGCAAGCTAACTGTCATGTAGTTACACTGTGTTATATAACTGCTCTAGATGTACTTTAACTGTCAACTCAGACATACATTGATGCAGTCATATTCTTTTGTTAGGTTAACATTGTCTTTTTAGGCATATGTCCGGCAGGTTGCTGTAATGGCAAGGCTTAAGTGCTCTAAATATCCTGTTAAACCAGATGCACATTTCTTGAAGTGCTCTGTTTGAGGTATTTAAAAAAGGTTACATTTTCACTGTTAAAGTTCAATTATACATTGTTGTGGGAATTGAGCGTTAGAATTAAGGAAGTAGCAAGGTATGCTGATCATGGTATCAGAGTGTTTGTTGTTGTTTGTTTTTGCAACAACTGTGCTGGGATCCGGGTTTAGGGGAGGGGTGGGTGGGGGGGGGGAGAATTGTTTGTCCAATGTTTTTTCAGTTAGGTTTTTTATTATATTGTTTATTTCATGTTATCTTATCCTTTGCCTGTGGGCTGCTTCGACACTTCATATACTAAACTCAGTCTCACGCCACACCTTTTCTCTCCCTGTTGCTTGTCGGCGGGGGAGAGGTGCCCGGTATGGGGACAGGTACATGCAGGTACACCACCTGCCCAGTATCATTGTATGCTAAACTCTAACTCACTCTCACCAAGTGGTGCTTTAAGATTTACTAGTTGGAATGTCAGGGGCCTGAATTCTTCTGTGAAACGTAACAATGTGATTAACCATCTAAAACATTTAAACACAAAAATTGCCTTTTTGCAAGAAACCCACCTACAACCATCAGACCATCTTAAACTTCGCAGAGGGTGGGTGGGCCAGCTTTACCATTCTTCCTTTTCAAGTAAGGCCCGAGGCGTTGCAATTCTTGTTCATAAATCTGTCCCATTCTCTGTGTCCAATGTTATATCAGACCCAAGTGGCCGTTTTATTATCGCAACTGGCAAAATATGTGGCAACAATCTGACGTTGGCGAACGTGTATGGCCCGAATTTTGACAACGAGGACTTTTTCAGAAATTTTCTTTTCTCCATTCCTGACATAAATTCCAGCCAGCTCATTCTGGGAGGGGATTTTAACTGTTGTATTGATCCTTCACTTGACCGTTCATCTAACAAGCCCTCTGCCCCATCTAAATCTTCCAAAGTTATCCAACTGTTCATGGAGCAATACGCAGTCTCAGATGTCTGGCGCTTTTTTAATCCTAGTGCCAAACAGTTCTCTTTCTTTTCTCCTGTTCATGGTACTTTCTCCCGAATTGATTTCTTTCTTATTGATAACAAATTGCTCCCCTCTGTCAGCTCGTGCTCATACAGCCCTATAGTTATATCGGACCACGCAACTGTCATTGTTGACATCTCTCTTCCCGGCAGGTCCTTGTCACGTTTCCCCTGGCGCTTCAATTCACTACTACTTTCTGACCCGGATTTTATCAAAACTATTAGGAATCGCATTGACCTTTTTATTTCCACTAATGTTAACCCGGCTGTATCTGCAGCAACAATTTGGGAAGCGTGCAAGGCCTATCTAAGAGGAGAAATAATATCCTATTGCGCTTACCAAAGAAAAATCAACACTGAGAAGAGTATCTGCCTTTCCAGGGCTTTATCGGATCTGCAGACAAGATGTGTGGACTCCCCCAGTGCAGATATTCTCAAAGAATTACTGACAAAAAAGGCTGAATTTGACATTTTGGCCTCAGAAGAGGCAACAAAATCACTTTTAAAAACACGCCACAATTACTATGAATTCGGAGATAAACCGAGCAAAATACTTGCCCACCAAATTCGACAATTCTCTTCCTCTCAGCACATCACTCAAATTAATACTGCTGATGGAATATCTATGAATCCTCAAACCATTAATGACCAATTCAAGGACTTTTATAGTTCATTATATACTTCTGAGAGCTCATCTGATGAGACACAATATGACAACTTCTTCAAGTCCCTAAACATCCCCTCCATTGACCCTGAAACATCGTCTGGGTTAGATGAACCCTTCACAGTTAATGAAGTCAAAGCTGCTCTAATGTCGATGCAGAGTGGGAAATGTCCGGGCCCTGATGGCTTCCCTGCTGAATTTTTAAAAATGTTTTCTGATAAGTTAACCCCTCTATTGCTTAACATGTTTAATGAATCGTTTCAATCTGGCACACTTCCCCCTACGCTACGTCAGGCTACTATTTCTCTTATACTGAAAAAAGACAAGGATCCACTTCTTTGTGGTAATTTCCGCCCTATATCTTTGCTTTGTGCTGACGTCAAGCTTTTAGCTAAGGTGCTAGCAAAACGTTTAGAATCTGTTCTGACTACTATCATCTCCACAGATCAAACAGGGTTTGTTAAAGACAGACACTCTTTTCACAATGTCAGACGGCTATTTGATATATTATATTCACCCTCTTCTCCTGATTCCCCGGAAATTATTATTTCAATGGACGCTGAGAAAGCTTTTGACCGGGTAGAATGGCCTTATTTATTTCACACATTGAGAAGATTTGGGTTTGGCGACACATTTATTTCATGGATTAGGCTTCTATATACATCTCCCCTCGCTTCCGTCCGCACAAATAATGATTATTCTGATTATTTTCCCCTCAAGCGTGGAACTCGGCAGGGTTGTCCACTTTCTCCTCTTTTGTTTGCCATTGCCATTGAGCCGCTGGCGGTGGCCCTCAGGTCCAGTCAGATGCAGGGCATCTCAAGGGGGGGAGTTGAGCATAAACTCTCCTTGTATGCTGATGACCTTCTGCTATTCATCTCGGACCCAGACAAATCTATTCCTCCAGTATCGGCTGTGCTGAGAGAGTTTGGGCAGATTTCGGGTTATAAGTTAAATTTTAACAAAAGTGAACTGCTTCCCATTAACGCTGCAGCTACAGCCTACCCCCTTTCAAAGTTACCATTTAAGACATCTCTGGCAAGTTTTAAGTATCTGGGCGTTTGCGTGACCAAGAGCTTCTCAGATTTGTTTAGGTGCAATTTCTCCACTCTGTTGGTCCGACTGACTCAAGACCTCCAACGTTGGTCTCTCCTACCTCTATCTCTGGCTGGCAGAATAAATTGCATTAAAATGAATGTGCTCCCCAAATTTCTATATCTTTTTCAGTGCATACCAGTTTTTATTCCGAGACATTTCTTCCATTCACTCGATCGCTCAATTTCTCAGTTTATATGGAACAAGAAAACGCCCAGAATTCGAAAAAACATTCTTCAAAAAACCAAGGAAATGGGTGGCTTAGCATTGCCTAACTTTTTATTTTACTATTGGGCCGCTAACATTCAAACTTTATTGTCCTGGCGTTGTATTAACAAACAACCTCCACCGTGGCTGCAGATTGAGGATGCCTCATGTGGCTCTTCTTCTCTGGTGTCCCTCTTGTGCCTCCCCCTGGCGTTACCATCCTCAAAATACTCCAAAAATATTGTAGTTAAAAACTGTCTCAAGATCTGGACTCAACTTAAACGGCACTTTGGGTTCCAGGGAATACCGCTACTGTCCCCTGTGCATTCCAATCCGCTGTTCACTCCCTCCATCACTGATGCTGCCTTTTCAATATGGGAGATCAATGGGATTGTGTCTGTAAAACAACTTTACATTGATGGAACATTTGCATCTTTTGATCAGCTGGCCCGTAAATTCAATCTACCCAAGTCCCACTTCTTTAGATATTTACAAGTCCGAGATTTTATTCGTAATCGTTTTCCAAGTTTCCCTGCTATTCCTCCTTCTACCTGGGTTGACACTATCTTAAGTATTAACCCTAACCTCAAGGGTACCATTTCAAAGCTATACAATACTCTTTTCACATGCCACCCTCTGCCCTCTGATAACTTTCGAACTAATTGGTCAGAGGACCTCAATATAGAGATAGGGACTGAGGTTTGGCAGTCTATTTTGAAACGTGTCCACACATCATCCATTTGTGCCCGCCACGGGGTTTTACAATGTAAAGTGGTCCATAGAGTGCACTGGTCCAAAAGTAAACTAGCTCGCATCTATCCTGGTACTGATCCTAATTGTGATAAATGTCACCTAGGACCAGCTAATCTCGCCCACATGTTTTGGACTTGCCCCACCCTATCTCAGTTTTGGAAGTCTGTCTTTGACTCACTCTCAGCTATCACGTCTGTTACCATCCATCCCTCACCCTTAATTGGCCTGTTTGGTGTCTTACCCATTAACCATTTACTGCCATCCTATTTTGCTGAACTTGTAGCTTTCCTCACATTGCTGGCTAGGCGCGTTATTTTGATGCATTGGAAGAGTCCTCATCCCCCCTCTCATACACATTGGATAAAGGATGCCCTATACTTTGTGAAATTGGAAAAAATTAAACACTGTATTAGGGGCTCAGACTTGAAGTTCACAAAAATATGGCTACCCTTCTTAGAACATGTTAAGTCCCTCCAGTTGGAGTCTATCCCCATTGGCTGAGTCGCCCCCCCCCCCCCCTGTACCGCAACAGCTCACAGGTATGCTCACAAAATGTCTCGCAGGTTTTTATTTTTTATTTTTTTTTTTTCTTCTTCTTTCCCTGTTTGTTTTTTATTATTTTTTTTTTATTTATTTTTTTTATTATTATTATTACTATTATTTTTTTTATTTCATTATTGTCTAATTGTAACTGATGTATTGTGTCTTGGGGTTGTTTTGTTAGAAATCGCAGGGGTAATGCATTGTATTGCTGCTGTATTTGTGTATTGAAAATCTCAAAAATAAATCATATATAAAAAAAAAACACAACAGTCTGCAATGAAATGGTTGTCCCCTGTGTGTTCCACTTCCTCCTTGGTGTATCGCTAACTTTCTCAAAAAATAAAAATAAAGTCAGGACATTGTCTTGACTTTATTTTTTTTCTCATATTTTTGTTTTATGTCTCTTAAACCGTTATCCCGACTTTTTTTTTGTTCTCTTTTTTTTTGTTTTTTTTCCATGTCCCTTTAGGGGCTCCGTACAAATCACATATTTACACACAAATAATTGTTATGTTCACACAAATAATTATGAGACATATCTAAGCCCATACTAATGCTTTTAACCCTTACCTTTTCTGTTATAACAACATTTAAATTTCAGTTTGAAAAAAATATCCAAACTTCTCCAGGGCCTCCAAATCTGAGGAAGCACATGTGGGATGTGTTACCCTGGTTAGCTTTGCATTTGGTATTACAAATAATGCAGCGTACATGAGTAAAGTTTGCTTGCTCTTAAACAAGCTGACAAAGCTCATAATGTTACATCCAGTGGCACTCTCAGGTAGGAAGAATCAACCCAATTGTTTTTTTAAGAATTTGATTTTTGCTGTAAAATTACCAACACTACAGAGTGATTTAGGGATTTTCAGTTCTTTGCTTTGGTGTTGGGGCCTGCAGCTTACATTGTACAGTGGGTTTATCTGGGCTCAAATAGGCTGAATATAGCTACCTGGAGCTTAGAGTCATGGCTGACACCTCACACACTTATTGTATACAGTGTAAACAAATGAGGACAACTGAGGGTGAAGGATCCATGTTTGCATGTAACAGTAACCTTGTAACTACATCGGCTTTGCGAACCATTATATGTTAAAGGTAAAAGATGAAGGGATCAGCGTGTATGAAATGGAAATTAAACTAGATGGAAGCAGGGAATAAACAGTGTGGCATTATGGGTAAGCAGGCTGTGATTAGAGAACAGATCAAACTTTATGCAGTTTTATTTCCAGGATACAACACCTCCATATACATGCTAACTGCTTTGTAGAGAATTGCAGTTAATGCCACAGTCCACACACAAACAGAAGCTTACAAATGCTCATTGAGTTTAATTCAAACACACACAGTGAATCAAACTGAGAAAATAAGCAGACACACAGCAAACAGCACATTACAGCACAACATGTCACAAGCTGCAATCCCCAATACTTGCCATAAATAATGGTGTGTGCCACCAGCATGAATAATGGACAATAATGTTTTGCTCCACTCTCTACGATGAATAATATATATATATAGTATATATCCATTTCTGCCTCTCCGTCTTTGTCTGTACAGTTCTTAGAGATGCCGAGGAGGCCGTGGAGGGACGAGCCACATGCTGATGAGTGAATGAAAAAAGGACGGAACGAAGGAAAAACAAACAAAGAAGGAGATAAATCCAGCGGAGGACAAAAGGAAACATAAGGGAGTTGAAGTTGTGAAGCTCCATGAAAGAGGAGAGACGAGTCCAATCAGGAGTGTAACACACAAAGTCCTGAGAGACACAGAGAGGATTGGAAGTGAAGGAGAGGAAGACGAGCAGGACAGAGACGCTTGAAGCTGGGGAGTGGCAGGAAGAGACGGAGAGGGACGGGCTGAGGTAGGAAAGAAACTTCTGGATGGTCTCCACAGCAACACCCAGCTGGTTACCCCCCCTCCGAAAATGGCCTCCAACTTCAACGACATCGTCAAGCAGGGCTACGTTCGCATGCGCAGCCGCAAGCTGGGGGTGAGTGTTTCTAGAACATTGTCCATTAATCAGCATATCATTGCATTTGATGACACATCATAATGATGCACTTTATGTTTAGCAGTATTTTAAAAAGTTTATCTTTACACTGGTTTCCGTAATCCTGCCACACAGGTTATTTTGTTTCTATTCGTCAGGTTTGGACAAATACAACGTCTCTCATAATGACAAGTAGGATAATGATAGTCTATAAGAATCACCAGATCATATTTACATTAATTATATTTTAGCATTTTAACAATATTTACAGAACATTCATAACAATTCACAAAAGATAGTAATTCTAAATAAATAAAACATCTAACATGTTAAGCATTATTAAACTTGTTGTGTTATATACCACAGATTCGAACATGATTTCTAATGCAAATGTATCCAGGTCTGAAAATATGTATCATACATGTTGGTTATTTAGCAAGATGTAAAACTGTGTGGATAATTTAGCTAACGATTAGCATGAAGGACTAAGCTAGACAGTTTCTTTCCAAAAAAATAGCTTAGGGTGAGCCAGTGGTTCAACTTAACAACCCCAGAGGCACTGAAGTGAAGTCTCTGCACTATAAAATGCTCAATTTACCCATCGACTCGGATCAACTTCCCCCTGAGATGGGGCAAGTTCAGCCACAAGACCCCTTGTTTTTTAGAAGTCATATTTCCATGGCCCTTCGTGATAGATGCATTATTTGAATTGTGATTGACCGAACACATCCTGAAGTAAAGGTTGTTATTGTCATTTCACTTCTATTTAAATGGTCCTTGCCCAGAGGACAACTTAAGTAAAAATAGGCTGATCTTACCCCACTCTCCCCTATATTAAGCGTGACCCCCTGAACAGAGTGAACCTACATTTCTGCCTGTGGCTTGAGCTGCATGGGGAATGCTAATTTGAGTGAGTATGAGTCATATTCAGATAGACAGGCAGTGGAATTCAACTTCGCATGACTCATAGTATGGAAACCTAATGAATTGGAGCCCGGTTCTGTTCAGCAACTCACTTCAAATACTGCTGTGCTGTTTTGAAGTCAATCCGGTGTTTGATGGGGAGCCAGTGGAGGGAGGGTCTGATGAGAGGGAGGGTCTGATGCGGGCGATGTTCTTTAAGTGGAAGAAGGCGGTTTTAGTGATCTGGTTGATGTGAGGGAGGAAAGTGAGAGCCGGGTCAAGGATGATACCAAGGTTACGGACGTGAGTTGAGGGGTTGACGATGGAGGCGTCGATGTTTAGAGGGAAGTCCTGGGTGGAGCGGGTTAGTGAGTTTGAGCCAATAATGATTATTTCAGATTTGTCACAGTTTAGTTTCAGAAAGTTATTTTGCATCCATGTTTTGATGTCAGTGAGGCAGTTGGTGAGTGAGTGGTTGCAGAAATAGTTTTTGTAGAGCGGTAGAGTTGGGTGTCGTCGGCATAACAGTGGAACCGGAGTTTGTTGTGTGTGTGTGTGTGTGTGTGTGTGTGTGTGTGTGTGTGTGTGTGTGTGTGTGTGTGTGTGTGTGTGTGTGTGTGTGTGTGTGTGTGTGTGTGTGTGTGTGTGTGTGTGTGTGTGTGTGTGTGTGTGTGTGTGTGTGTGTGTACAACCTTTACCCAGCAGCTATTGGAGGCATGTCACTGTAGTTCTGTACCGATATTATTTAAAATCCTAATGACTTTGGAAAGTCAGTGTGATCAGCTGACTATTTCTTCCATTGCAACAATGAGGCTCACGTTCATGTTTTAAAAAAATGGCTTGTAAAATGTCACGACCCCTAACTACTACTGACTGATTCACTTTACACTTTTTAGGAAATAAAACAGTTTTTTCATACAGTTAGCACTGTGTGTCTGTTAGAGAGTCTCTCTGCTTTTTTCCATTTCATCTGACTAGCACTGACTACTTTTAGATGACCTTCAAGAGGACTGATATCAATCCGATTGACCCATGAAATGTGCAATACACAGTGAAAAATATGACTGTGGAGTGGTAATGATTGGCCGAGTCAGTGTTGTTTTTAATGTTGAATTAATTTATACATTTTTACAGTTTTTCTCTTTCTCTGTCTTGACTGCCCTTGTTTTTTCATCAGTGGGGGCAGAGGGCGTCTCCACTGGTTGCAGAAAGTAGTCTGATCGCATAGAAGCCTATGAGGAAATGACCCTGCTTCTCACTTGATTCATACCCCAGGAAATATTTTACAGTTTTCAAAAAGCTTAAGTTTATGCCCTCAATTGCTAATTTCATATCTCACAGAAAATATTATAAATGATTTATTATATACAGTCCGTTTGAGCCGGATGTCAAATCAACTTGGCTTTTACATTTCCTCTCTTTAGGAGTCTATTTGTGTTTACTTTGAACACTAACTGATCTTGTTGTCTGTGTTATTATACCCTCTTTTAATTGCTCTGGGTCTGCTTTCCCTCTCTCTACTGTGCCCATAGCGCTGATTCCTCACATCTCTTTCTTCCTTTACTGCCTCATTATCTGTATCAGTATCTGTATATCTACATTGTTAGCAGGACACTTTGGCATCAGCTAAAAGCATCTGGTGTTCTTTGAATATGTACTGTAAGCTTTTAACTGGTTTTACAGCAAAACATTTATTTAGTTATTATATATTATTTGTTACCTGCTAGTGTAAACATTTGTAACATGACAAAGGCATCTTAATTCCATTACTTCAAGGCTAGTAATGGGGCAAACAATCTTTAACTTATCTGCTCTGAAGCGAGGAATAATAGGTTTTCCCATTTTTCCCATTCTGCCATCATCATCAATGCAGATTACAGTATGTGTAATTTCAAATGTACTTTTATAAGCAATGTCGAAGCTGCATTATTTAATTTTGTTTAACAATCTGCAAACATAACACATATGCATTAGTGCCTAATAAAGTTATTTCAACGTTTAAGCAACCCATTGACTATTTACACTTCCAGCTGACACACAGGCACACCCATTCATTCAGAAAATAGAAGTCACACCTTCTCTTCAACATCTAGCAGGTCCCATCTAAACTGGCTTAATATATATGTCTGATTGTATAGAAGTTTATGAGAAAATGACTGTGCTTTTCAAATGATTTATTACTGAAGTTAACATCTATCTTACAAGTTTTAGGTCTCAGTCACTTATTGCTTTTAAGTCTGCAATATGGCCTGATGTTGTTGTTGTTGTTGTTGTTGTTGTTGTTGTTGTTGTATATAAGATTTGATTTTGTTTAGGGTGGATGGCCACTCCCTAGGTGTTGTTGAGTCCGGCGGTTGTTTGTGTTTACGTTTTGCAACTTTTACTCTTTCACAATGTGTTTTCTCTTCTTATAATACAGTACATTTGAAATGCATACACACACTAAAGAGTTGGATGTATTCCAAACTATGAGATTAGGATAAACACTCCTTGGTGGGTATTGGAATATAGAGAGAGCTCTACTAATGCATGACACCAGCATCGAGGAGTTCTTGGACATCATTTCCAGTAATGGCCCATTCTGGAGAGATGAGAGCACCCTGAATAATTCAACCAATCACCAACCAAGCAAAAATGGCAGCTATAATTTATGTTTCCAAAATGTTTCTTTAATAACTTTTTATAGCTTGCCTCTAGGCAGATATATAGTATGTTGTGTTCAGAAAAACAAATTATAAATTATACATATAAATTAATAGTGGAAGAATACCTCAGTGTGCCCAAGAGTTTAAACAAGCTATAAACATGGTTCACAACATGCAAGCCGACCGCACCAACTCTGTTAATATAGCAGAGAGGAACTTCTTTACATCCGAAACTCCGTGGAAAATAACCCACCGACAGACAATGGGGATTCGCTACCTGTTGTCCTACCTGAGAGATGCAAAAACAGGACTAGGCAAGCAGTAGGGCCTGGCTCATTTTGTGGCATCTGCAGGCAGTGGCAAGTACTTCCGGCATCTGCCACAGAGGCCGCTACTCCGTGGTATCTGTGGCAAGTACTTCCGGCATCTGCCACAGAGGCCGCTACTCTGTGGTATCTGTGGCAAGTACTTCCGGCATATGCCACAGATGCCACAACTTGCCGAGGCATCTGCCGCTGCTGAACGGGAGTTGCCACAAGATGCCAGAGTAAGAGAAGGTTTACGGTAGCTGCTACTCGCCTTCCGTGGCAAATGCTGCTATTTAAACCCGTATTTATCGTGTAAAATGTCGCTGTTTTGGCATGACTTTATCGAACTGATCTGTACACAGGAGTTGCCACAAGATGCCAGAGTAAGAGAAGGTTTACGGTAGCTGCCACTCGCCTTCCGTGGCAAATGCTGCTATGCTATGCAAATGCTGGCCTTATGGTAAGAGTGCATTACATTATTACATTACATTGCATTTAGCTGACGCTTTTATCCAAAGTGAAGTGACTCGAAGTGGAGTCGAAACAGATGAGTTTTCAGTCTGCGCCGGAAGGTGTGTAAGCTTTCTGCTGTCCTGATGTCAATGGGGAGCTCATTCCACCATCTTGGAGCCAGGATAGCAAACCCACGAGTTTTTGCTGATGGGAACTTGGGTCCCCCTCGCAGCGAGGGTGCAGCGAGTCGTTTGGATGATGCAGAGCGTAGTGCACGTGCTGGGGTGTACGGTTTAACCATGTCCTGGATGTAGGAAGGGCCAGATCCATTCGCAGCATGGTACGCAAGTACCATTGTCTTGAAGTGGATTCTAGCAGTTACCGGGAGCCAGTGGAGGGGAGCGGGAGGAGCGGAGTGGTGTGGGAACATTTTGGAAAGTTGAAGACCAGACGAGCCGCTGCATTCTGGATGAGCTGCAGAGGTCGGATGGCACATGCAGGTAGAACAGCCAGGAGGGAGTTGCAGTAGTCTAGGCGTGAGGTGACGAGAGCCTGGACCAGAACCTGCGTGGCTTTCTGGGTCAGCTGGGGATGTATCTTCCTGATGTTGTAAAGCATGTATCTGCAGCAACGGGTTGTAGCAGCGATGTTTGCAGTGAAGGACAGGTTGTTATCTAAGATCACACCCAGATTCCTTGCAGTCTGAGTCGGGGAAACAACAGAGGTGCCGATGTTGATCGTCAGGTCAAGAGTGGGACAATCTTTTCCCGGAAGGAAAAGCAGTTCAGTCTTGTCAAGGTTGAGCTTGAGGTGATGAGCAGACATCCACTGAGAGATGTCAGCTAGAGTGCATTTTCAACAATCATCATAATTATACAGTAGGCTGCAGTATTTGTCACAAAAGGAGGGAAATGGTTTAGTCTTCCCCGTTAGTTGTCCTTAAACCCCGCCTCCCAGCCGCTGCGTCTCAGCCGCTCTCGGCTCTGTCACATGAATGCAGGGAAAATAGCCTAACTCTCTGTTTTCGGCTTTTAGCGCATTTCAAAACTTTTATGTTTAAATTATATAAATAACGGCTATTCAAGTGTTCATACTGGAAAGTTGATTTAACTAAAAAAAAACAAGATTTAAAGAAGTCTTCCCCAATGTAATTACATGTGAATTTGCTTCAGCACCTTGTGAACTTCCTGAGTGAGCAGAGTGGCTTGCTCTAAAAGTAGATCATTCAAAGAAGAAGTTCAGTATCAGCTAATGATTTTGCTAACAAGAAGACAGTGCACTGGGGAATGAACTCCAATATCATCAGTTCCATAAGATACATTAGAGTTTGGAGTTAGACATTCTTCATATTTTTTCAATAACTGCAAGATCTATCACATTATCCAAAGCATAACTTGTAAATCAATCAAGGGTGAAAGGTTCAGTTTAAACCAGTACATTAAAATGGTTATATATATATATATATATATATATATATATATATATATATATATATATATATATATATATATATATATATATATGTGCACAGCTATTGCTTATGGCAATGAAAATCGTAGGTCCCGCCATCCTCCAACAAAATATATAAAGACTTTGGTAAAGTCAATGACAGAAAGGAATCATGTTAATATGCCACAGAGTAGTGGCTTCTGTGGCAGATGCCGGAAGTACTTGCCACAGATGCCTCGGCAAGTTGTGGCCTCTGTGGCAGATGCCGGAAGCACTTGCCACTGCCTGCAAATGCCAAGGCACATGCCACGGCGAGAAGTGGCAACACTCATTGTGTTCTAGTATGATAAATAAAATAACATTGTACCTTGAAAATCAATGCATTCTAATAGCGAGTACATTTTACACGTTGGCGGTTTTAGGTTTGGCTATACAGCGCCCCCTGGTGGTGCTAGTGTTAAGTAGAAGTAGCCTACCTAAATGTAGGAATACTCTGTTACAAGTAAAAGTCCTGCATTAAATCCTGCCTATTTAAAGTAGATATTACATGTTTTCATTATAATGATTGATCATTAAAGTGTTCTCAAAACTGGTGAAGGTGCAGCTAGTTTGAATGACTTTGTATACTGCAGGGTAGCTTGTGAATTTACTCCAGGAGTAACTAAAGTCTGATTTAACACTTGATTATATGTCTCATCATTAATAAGAATCTGTAATAAGTAACTAAAGGTAGCCTATAATAAATGTAGGGGAGTAAAAGTACACCATTTACCTCTGAATTGTAGTGGGGTAGAATGACTAAGTTACATACCATTTACATACTCAACAAAAGCACAAGGAGGCTATTTCTAAATCACAAGTACAGTACTTGAGTAGTTAGCCTATTTCCCACCTCTGGTCAACAATGATAGATCTTAATGTCAATAAATTGTCTTTATTTACTTATAATATATCTTGAGTATTATCATAAAAATAGCACGTTTATTTATATTAACAAACCACGTTCTCCAAGTAAAATCGAATAGAAATTATAATGTTAAAAAATATATATATCGGACCATCAGTCCTGTGTACAGATCATCAGTCCTGTGTACAGATCAGTTCGATAAAGTCATGCCAAAACAGCGACATTTTATACGATAAATACGGAAGGTGAGTGGCAGCTACCGTAAACCTTCTCTTACTCTGGCATCTTGTGGCAACTCCCGTTCAGCAGCAGCAGATGCCTCGGCAAGTTGTGGCATCTGTGGCATATGCCGGAAGTACTTGCCACATATACCACAGAGTAGCGGCCTCTGTGGCAGTTGCCGGAAGTACTTGCCACATATACCACAGCGTAGCGCAGTGGTTCTCAAACTTTTTCTGTCAGGCCCCCCCTTTGGAGAAAAAAAAAAGTCGGGCCCCCCCCAACACAAATAGTCAGGCTCAGTGGCGGCGCCAGAGCTTTATTTTGGGGGTGCTGTGGTGTAGCTTGACGTTTCATAGAGGGTGTTCAAACATTTAGGGTTTCCCATGAATGTACCGGTCGCTACAGAGGAATTTTCTACTGCAACACTCCCCACGCAAATACAGTGTGACAGTTACAATGAAGACTCACGGCATATAGGTGTAAGCAGGGGTAAAGTGCTATTTTTATAGGTGGTGTGTGGACCTCACCTAGGGGGGTCCGGGGGCAAGCTCCCCCGGGAAGATTTTAAAATATTGAAGTTAAAAGCATCAATCTGGTGCACTTTGAGAGCAAAATGAAGAGATCTATGGATACATCTCTCAACACCCATATGAAACAGAAACAGATTTACTTTTTCTTTATGGATATTTACAAATCTCCCTTTTAAACTTTATTCATTTTTTAAGTCATATAGTATTTCATACTTGTTTTTAATTTATTCTCTTATTCTTTTATAACTATAATGATCATATAAACGTGTGCCTTGGAAATAATTGTTTACATTAATGGTGACCCAAACGTTTGAGACCCACTGAGATAACACTGAGAGAGTCCTTTAGTTCACTGAGTCTCTCAGTCTGACAGGAGAGGACTCTCCTCCACATTGTTGATGAAAAAACTCTTTATGTCCGTTAGCGTAGCTCGCTAGCACCAGAAGCTAATATCAACGATCTCCGGTACCGGTGCGCTCTCTCTCTCTCGAGCACGCACACAAAATGGCTCGTTCCACACACACACAGAGCTGAGCTTTAATGAAACACAGAGACCCAGACGTAATAGTACTGTACTGTATCATATTATTTTCGAATCAATAATTTTTCAAAATATGATTTTTTTTTTTTTTTTTTTTAATAACCATTTTTCCTCCTGGTCTCTCGCGCCCTCCCTGTCATGCCTCTGCGCCCACCTGGGGGGGTGCGCCCCCCACTTTGAGAACCACTGGCGCAGCGGCATCTGTGGCATATGCTGGAAGTACTTGCCACATATACCACAGAGTAGCGGCCTCTCACTGCAGATGCCACGAAATGCAATTGCTGTCTCTCCAAGCGAGGGTGCCGGGCCGGGCTGCTGGTCAGACTGAGGAAACGAGAAAACCGACCCCCTCTTCCGAGTATTCTTATGGCTAATGTTCAATCCATTGAACATAAACTAGATGAACTCAGAAGTCGGATTGCTTTTCAACGGGACATTAAGAACTGTAACGTGTTCATTCTCACTGAGACCTGGCTCAACCCCGCGATCCCGGACTCTGCCATTGTTCCAGTCGGCTTCACTATCTTTAGCCAAGACCGGACTGCTAACTCGGGGAAAAGTAAGGGAGGCGGTGTGTGTGTCCTGATGAACAATAACTGGTGCACAGATGTGAGGATTATTTCTTCTAACTGTTCCGTTCATTTAGATCACATTTAGAGCACATCATGATCACATGCCGGGCTTTTCACGTGCCGAGAGAATTCTCATCTGTGGCGATAACAGCTGTGTATATTCCGCCACTCGCCGACAACAACACGGCACTAGGAGAGTTGTTTGGATTTATAGACAGCATGGAGACTTCACGGCCAGAAGCAGCATTCATTGCACCAGGGGATTTTAACACCGCTAACATGAAGAAGGTCCTACCGAAGTACTACCAGCACATCAGCTGTCCGACAATATACTGGACCATGTTTATTCCCTTTCAAACATGGTTATAAGGCTCTCGGCAAATCAGACCACATCTCACTGCTGCCTGCTTACAGGCAGAAACTTAAACGGCATAGACCGGAAACAAGGATTGTACAGCGATGGAGTGAGGAGTCAGACTCAGCTCTGCAGCACTGCTTCGAACCTACCGAGTGGAGTGTGTTTGAGGACAATAACATCAACACACACGCGGACACGGTCATCTGCTACATTGGGAAATGCATCGATGACGTGGTACGGAAGGTTTCTGTGCAAACATTCCCAAATCAAAAGCCCTGGATAAACGACGAGGTTCGTACCAAGCTGAAAGCGTGCACTATCGCACACAGAGCTGGAGATTTGGAGGAGTACAGGAAATCTAAATATCATCTCCGGAGAGCAATCAGCAGTGCAAAGAGACAATACAAAGAGAAGGTGGAGCCTGACTTCAAAGGCTGTAACACCCGGAACATGTGAGCGGGACTAAGAACAATGACAGACTACAAAGGAGCAGCGGGGGGTGCTGCGGGAGTGTCTGCGTGCACATCTCTCCCAGATGAGCTGAACTATTTTTTTGCACGTTTTGAGAGCAGCCAGGCTGTGGAGGCACAGAAGGATCAGGAGTCCTGCCCTTTTGTTTTAAACAGGGCAGACGTGTGCAAATCCTTTAAAAGGGTTAACCCACACAAGGCTCCTGGACCTGATGGCATCCCTGGCCGTGTTCTCAGGGTGTGTGCAGTTCAGCTGGCAGAGGTGTTCACAGACATCTTCAACAGGTCCCTGCTGCAGTCTGTAGTCCCCACATGTTTCAAACACTCCACCATCATTCCTGTCCCCAAAAAGACAAAAATCACCAGCCTCAACGACTACCGCCCAGTAGCACTCACCTCCATCATAATGAAGTGCTTTGAGCAGTTAGTCAAAACCTTCATCACCTCCCCCCTCCCTGACTCTCTGGACCCCCTACAGTTTGCCTACAGAGCAAACAGGTCCAGACCATCCCCACTGCCCTCTCACACCTGGACCAGAGGAACACATGTGTGAGAATGCTGTTCATTGATTACAGTTCAGCCTTCAATACCATTGTGCCCTCCAAGCTGGACATCAAGCTCAGAGACCTCGGGCTCAACAGCGCCCTCTGTGACTGGATCCTGAACTTCCTTACGGGCAGACCCCAGGCAGTGCGGGTGGGAAACATCACATCCTCCACCCTGATCCTCAACACCGGAGCCCCTCAAGGCTGCGTGCTCAGCCCTCTCCTCTACTCCCTGTTCACTCAAGACTGCGTGGCCACACACAGCTCCAACACCATCGTGAAGTTTGCTGACGACACGACCGCCATCGGCCAGATCACTGACGGCGACGAGACGGCGTACAGAGAGGAGGTTGAAAACCAGGATAACAACCTCCATCTCAACGTCAGCTAAACAAAGGAGCTGATTGTGGATTACAGGAAGCAGCAGAGAGAGGGACACGCCCCCATCGCCATCAATGGGACTACTGTGGAGAGAGTCAGCAGCTTCAGGTTCCTTGAGGTCCACATCACTGAGGACCTGACATGGACTCTTCACACCACCACCATCACCAAGAAAGCTCGACAGGTACACCATAGAGAGGATCCTGACCTTCTACAGGTGCACCATAGAGAGGATCCTGACCTCCTACAAGTGCTCCATAGAGAGGATCCTGACCTCCTACAGGTGCTCCATAGAGAGGATCCTGACCTTCTACAGGTGCACCATAGAGAGGATCCTGACCTTCTACAGGTGCACCATAGAGAGCATCCTGACCTTCTACAGGTGCACCATAGAGAGGATCCTGACCGTCTACAGGTGCAACATAGAGAGGATCCTGACCTTCTACAGGTGCACCATAGAGAGCATCCTGACCTTCTACAGGTGCACCATAGAGAGGATCCTGACCTTCTACAGGTGCACCATAGAGAGGATCCTGACCGTCTACAGGTGCAACATAGAGAGGATCCTGACCTTCTACAGGTGCACCATAGAGAGCATCCTGACCTGGCCTGGTACGGCAGCTGCACCGCCCTCAACCGTAAGGCTTTACAGAGGGTGGTGAAAACTGCAGAGAACATCACCAGGACGGAGCTGCCATCCATGGAGGACTTCTACTCCCAGCGGCTCAGGAAGAAATCCCTCAGGATTATAAAAGACCCCAAGATTCAGAGACAGCTTCATCCCGCAGGCAATAAGACTGTTAAACAACTGAACTGCTGAAACTATTTCATAACATTCATCTGCTACTTATGGCGCACTTCCACTGCAGCGGGTAGCTCGCTTTAAGCGTGCCGTGCGGGGCCCGTTTTTGGTTGCGTTTCCAAATGGCCTAGTTTTGGCCGGGGGCTACTTTTTCACCTTTTTTCTGGCCCGACCAAATCGTGGTTCTAGGGCCAGGAACAACCAGGCTGAGTCGGGCTGAGTATGCTAAACTAGAGAGAGAATCGCTGGCAAGGGGGCTACAACTACAACAAGATGAACATATTTGACAGTGATTTAATTGTAATACACGTTTCAAAATAATGCCGAAGTAACAACATACTGATACCGGTTAGTAAAAACCATGAATTAATGCTTTGACAAGTCTGCAGACAAACGGCAGGCGAAAAACCCTTTTAAAATGCGTGTTTTCTAAATGGAGCTTGGCTAAGTTAACGTTGTAAATGCTCCGACCGTCCACACTCACAACAACAGCCTACAGACATAAATAAACCAGCGACTGTATTCGCCATGACACAGGCAGTCTGTGGTTTGTACTTGTTTAACCTTTGTCTAGTTTCTGAACAGATATGAAGAGCTGTGAACTCTGAGTGCTAAGAGCTAACGGCAGGGTTGCCAACTCTCACGCATCTGGCGTGTGACACACGCTTTCACTCTCAATCTCACGCTCTCACGCTGCCCACACTATTCTTACGCCAAAAACAAGAATACCGAAGACTAGAAACGGTTTTGAAAACTGTTGTCACGTAGTGATCGTCTTCTCAATAGAACATCTTTGATAATGTCTTCTGGCCAATCAGAATCAAGATAACGGCGTGGTGTTGTTGCAGGAAGTCCCAACGGAGAATACTTATGCGGTAGTACATCGATACAACATTACTTATTATTATAGAAATCAACACGTAATGAAATAAGACCCAACGGTTTGATGATTGATAGGTGTGTGGGCTGTCTTTCATTTTGACACACAGAACAATGGGGGCTATCCACCCTTATCCACAATGTAAAGTAATTCACAGCCTCTTCCCTCTTCTCTCTGTGAGGAGCAGCAGGTTCAGCTTTCAGAACAAAGTAACACAAAACTAAAATGGCATTCATTTTTTAAATATGTCGTGGAGTAATAGATGTATTTATTTTTCTTCTCAAAAGAGTACCAGAATGTGTATTTTATGTTAGTATTTAAAAAAAAGCTCCTGGGGGAGAATCCCCCCACACCCCCCTGCAGGGGTTGGGTTTTCAGCATGTCAACTCTTTCACCTGTGGGGAAATTGCAAGATTGGCTCCAGGTCGCCCTTTTTATTTACTACAAGACAAATGTGCCTTTTTATTTCATACAGTTCAATTTGGATTGAGACAGGGAAATAATCTAAACCTCACACGTGGCGTTTCACTGTCAAGGAGAGCGTGTATGTAATTACATTGCAAATACTGACTTGAGCCCCACCACTGTATGGGTTAGCCCTACCAGAGATTACACAACACAAATACTCTGGAGCCGCAACTGCCGACCCGTATTACGCATGCGCAGATCTAAGATCCAGTAGAAATGATGTAAAAGTCTGCTGCTTATTGTTCTACTAGCCCAACATAGAGTCAAATAGTATATGAGAGTGTGTTAATTAATATATTTGGCAGTTTGGAGTAAGTCTGTAGATTTGTTTGTGTGTGTGTTTCATGTATAGGCCTCTCACGATAATTAATTTTGTTGGATACATTTTCCCGGAAATTATTACGATAAACGATAATATTGTCGGCACCGTTGTATGACCATTTTAGACTGACATCATGATAATATATAATAATAATTCAAGTACATCCTTTCAAACTGCTAGTCACATCCTCATGTAAATGACAATTTATCGAGTTCATTTTTATTTATCATACGATAAGTCAATTAATTGCTTATCGCGACAGGCACACAATAAAACAGTGGAAACAAACATGTGTTTGACTTTCATTAGTGAATGAAACTGTGTGCCCTTTATAGCGTGTGTCCAATATTGTGTACTTGTATGTATTGTATATATATCCTATATATATGCTATGGTCCCGCTGCTGACACGATAGCAGTTATTTCGTGCGCATAATGTGTAATTAAACCTATGATATCAAAATCTCACTCCAGCCAGGTACCCAAAGTTGGCAACCCTGCTAACGGCTGTGTTGTTTTTCTGGGGCGCTCATTGAAGATGACGTTACGGCTCCGCCTACACTGCGTTACTATAGTAACTACCCCAGTTCCTAAACTGTAATGGAAGCGCAGCATTAAAGTGAGCCGGGCCTAATAAGGCCTAACCAAACCGAGCGAGGCCTGCAGTAGAAACGCGCCATTAGTAAGTATTTATCTATTATCTAATATATCATTCCAATAACTTGTATATAGACTCGTATTGCACTATTCCACTTTTTTATTCTCACTTCTTTTAAAACTATTTTTCTTTTTGTATTACTTTTAATATAGTATATTTTAATATTGTTTTAATATTGTCTGCTTATCTGTATTATTGTGTTGCATTGTTGGAGAAGCCTGTGACCTAAGATTTTCTACGACATAATTACTCTGTAGCTATGTTAGTTTGACAATAAAAAACCTTGAACCTTGAACCTTGAACCTTGAGTGTCAAATGTGGAATTAAATGTAACATTCCCTGAGGCACATGCTAACATGCAGGATGTATGAGTGCAGACAGCTCCTTTGATATCGGAATATCCAGCAAGGACATCGCTAAGACAATAACACGTGTTTCATAGTCAGTTTTTCCATTCAAATCCCTTGAGCCATCTGCAGATGCACAGTAAAATAGATTCAGAGGACAGCTCTCATTCCTTCAGATTTTTAAAGATACATTTGAATGAAATAATTTAAATAGCATTTGTATCAGTGTGGGCACTGAACACAAATAAAAAATGACATGATGATATATTACAGTCCAGAGCAATCTCTCACACAGCCTTCCACATCTAGCTTTCTCTCATCAGTCCAGAGAACCTGCAGAGGTGTTTTGTAGGCCCTCAAGGCATCATTATGTAAGCAGCCCTCTGAGTCTAATAGGTTAGCCTGCTCTATCTGGTGTGAGCTCCCTGATCTGCCTTCAGCTGCAGGCTCCGACCCCCCCCTGCTCCTCCACACTATATCTTGCTGCTGTTCCTCCTCAGCTGGTCTTTATTTTCTCCGTCTTCACAGATTGCTGTGGTTATCAAGAGCAAACTCCTGCACTCAGTCTGACAGATATAGCTTTAGACATGGTATTGCACTGCATGAATTAATTAAATTAATTATAAAATATACATAAAGCCAGATTTCTCTCTCCAATGAAAGCTTGTTTTAACCCATGCATCTCTCTGAAATTGAGGTACACGAAGGCCACTATTTGAGGATAAGATCAGACCAACATGTTTATTTGGCTGGTTTGCATTTAGATTTGCAAAGTGCAGCGAGATCAAACACACTACATGATGTTCTCATCAGACTCAATAACAGTTTTCTTTTAGCTGGTCATTATCTCACAGCTGGTCATTATCTCACAGTTAAAATTCATAAAGGATGAAAATGTGATTTCCATGTCTTTCTTTTGGAACCTTCTGAGGCACATTATGCTGCGAAGAATTCCTAAAGAATGCAGAACATATGTATTTGACTTCATTGTGCTGGTAGTATTGTTCTTCAGTAAGTTTATGTGGATATTAAGATCACCAACTTGAGCTGAAATCTCTCAAAACTCTGCAAAACTCTCTGCATGGTTAAATATTGTGAAATGGGTTTACTGGTTTCTGTTCATAACTTGGGTGAACTGCCCATCTCTAGATTTAAATAAACAAAATGTGTTTAGTGATTTTGAGACTATTCAGCCAGTCGAAATAAAAATACCTATTAGACAAACAGTGGTTGCCAACATGTGAATGTTCACTAAAGCTGGCGTGAAATGTCTTAAAACAGTTTCTGTCAGAATTATTTTAACATCAACATCTCTGTTTGCATCCCATGATGCATTGCATTCCTCATTTCCCTGTGCAGACTGATGAAGCTGCTGTCTTAAATGCATGAGCAGTAACTTAGTGATGTGCAGCACCCAGATATGATGGCATAGTTATGGCAGCTGTTAAGATGAATCTATCGTTTCTCACAAGACAGTCAAATTCATTATCTTGGTAGCTGTTAGCACTGACCTCGCTTTCTAAGAGGAGCAGGCCAAAGTAATTGCCAAACATACCATCTTGACAATTACAGAGCCACTGGTGCTGAAAGTCATATGCTGCCTTTAGTCTGTAGGTGTTAAAGGGGGAGGGGGGCTGCAGTTTACTGAAGCAGGTAGGATGAGATCAGATTAACCTTCGATGATGCCGGTGACATCGAGTCCCGCCGAAGTACTGTTCCAATGTCCAGCATACTTGGAATTCTACCGAGCCCGGCGTACTTCGTTTGGAGAAATTTCGAGGCTGCACATGTGTAGACTCTGCGGTCTTAAAATCCCCACAATGCTTTGCGCACGGACCAATTTCCCCAAATCTGTGGCGGAAAATGTAAAGCGGGGCCTATCATATGACGCACACCTGCACACTTGCTCGACTGTTCCACTCTTCGTTTTCTGGATGCTAGGAAGTATTCTTGTCTTGCTTCTGAAGCAAGACGCTCGGAAGACATGTGCTACCAAGCAAGCGTGCTCGAGATTGAGAAACACACTGGCCGTTTCTCAATCTCGAGGATTCTGGCTTCCAAGCCAATATTTCAATGATGCTACGTCATCAAGTGCCGCCGAAGGACTGTTCCAATCTCCAGCATACTTGGAATTCCACCGAGGTGAACGATCCTGCCTGAAGGTTTTCAAAGTAACGTTATGATACATCATGTCTCACAGGAGTGAATAACTTCAGGAAATCGGTTAGATAAGTCATATTAGCCGCGTTCACACCGCAGTACTTTTCCCACTTTAGTTCTGATATAGTTCCGAAATGTCGCGTTCACACCAAAAAGAGCCGGAACTAAAATGAGTTCATCAGAACCTTTTTTACCCCCTTTTCCGTCCCTGCTAGAGAGCAGGGACTTTTGTGGGAGAAAATGGTTCCTATGTCTGATTGGCTGGGTGGATTGCAAACCACGCCCCGTAAAACTCCAAGAAAGTTTTGTGAAGCCGCCATTTTATTATCCTCGCATTAGCATTATTAGCATTAGCCCCGTGCACCAACTGAGAGAGACTAACTTATGGCAACACAAAATAAAACATGGGAGCGGTGGAGAAGAGGAGGTGTCTGCGTTCTGGCGATTTACTCGGAAGGCTTCAGTAGAAGCTGCTGGGAGTCCCAGCAGCTTCTATTGAAGCCAGTCCCCAACTCCGGGGACTTCCGGCCGGGGACTCCGGGTGGCAGTATACGCCGTGAAGTTGTTTGCGGCCTGCCAGTAAACCCAAAGCAGAAGAAGAAGAAGTGAAGTCAGCGGCTTCATTTGCCTAATCCTCCCCCAGGGACTTATTCCGGTGTGAACGCGATCTGTACTTAGTTCATGCGAACTAAAGAGTTCGCATGAACTCTGTAGGAAAAGTACTGCGGTGTGAATGCGCCTAAAGAATGAGATAAATGTTGGGGATGTAAAAACATGCATAAGTTGTTAGAAGTAATCGTGTGAATGTAGTTTTCAGATAATTTACTTCAGTAAAAGTACTAGTGAAAGTTATACTATTATATTATATCATTTATTTTTGTATTATTATTATTATTATTATTATTATTATTATTATTATTATTATTACCCATGCATTAAAGGTGAGGTATGTCATTTATTTCAGATACACTTTTTGTTATATTCCATGGAATGCTCTTAACATCCCGATAGCAATGAATATATTAAAGGCTTTGACAATAAATACATAAAAAAATCTGTGGAAGCTGTAGCACTTTAAAAAGCACGACCAATCATTTTAGCCCGGCGGCCTTGTGCTTGCTTGGAGTCCTTATCGCAGCAGACCGGGGGTCTGATTCCGACCCATGGACCTTTGCTCTGCCATTCCCTCTCTCTCCTCTTTCCAGTCTGTCTCTCTGAAATAAAAGGAAAGACTCGACAACAAAACAAATCTAAATTTGACCACCGTTGTGTTGCTGCACTTCTGTGCGTGTGTGTGTGTGCGTGTGTGTGTGTGTGTGTGTCACTTTTCATAAGATTAATATTTAAATGTGTCATATTGTATTTATTAATGTGTGGTGGAAGTCATAGTTTTACTCGGTGAACATCCCTTCTGCTTTCATGTCTACTATCTCTCTTTTGCACATCCTCCATCTCCCTCCTCTCCTTCATCTCCTCTCCTTCATCCCTCCTCTCCTTCATCCCTCCTCTCCTTCCTGTTTGAAGTAGGCGGGTCTCAGCAGACAGACTGAGGAGTGCTCAGTGAAGTTAAGAGAGAGGGGGGGGAGTTCCTCTCGCTCCAGAGGGCTTTGCTCACATTAGAGTGAGAGGAGGCGATGTTTTCACATGGGCATGGCGTTTAATGGATACAGGGCCATTCCAAACACAAGTCAGCTGATTTTCCTCTTTATCATCCACTTGCCCTTTAGTTCAACTAAATTGATTTATTATTATTTCTTAGAACTCCTTATGTATGTGTTCTGATTCATTTTAATGAAAAAATGTGTCTTTAAAAACAGGATTATTTCAGACATTACAATAGAATGTATAGATTACAATGGATTTTAAATGTGAAATTGTAATACTGAGCAGCATCTTTCAGATCTCTCGTTGTTTCACACACTGTAGGAAGAGTCACTGTCCAGTAGTGTGAACAGCCACACATCATTCTTTACGAAGAAATGTCACATATATCAACTGCTCTAAAAAAGTACACATCAGTCATCTCCCTTGCTAAAAATAAATGTAGCATATGTATGCCAATCATAACACATGTGTTAGATCAGCATCTTGTCCTGCTCTGTATATATCCCTTCACTTAAATAAGAAAGTGAGGGATAAAGAAATTAGTTTATTTACTTTAGATTTGAAATAAAGGTTGCCTTTTGTTGGTGTGCCTCTCAGCTCAGTTTGTTGTTTTTTAGTGTTTTCTGGACTCACTAGAGGACATGTCATGTTGTCAGGAAGAGCTGCAGGCCACTTCTTATTCACTGGACAGGTCCCACTGTGGTGCTATCTCTATCTTCCCATAAACCCACGCCACACTCAAATACAATTATTATTGAGAATATTTATATAAAATGATATACAAATGAATCATTAATAAGGAAAACAATAAAGACGCATTGCATCATGCCAAAAGGTCCACATGTGAAATAATAAGAAACTACTGTTAGTAGTGGCATTGACCTCCAATAATCCCTATGTGCATGTTTGTATTTATGTACTTATTTGTGTTCTATAGGGTTTGGAGTATTTATACATCTTAACCTCTTAAGCCCTGAGCCTGTTTTTCAGGTTTCAGGCTTGAAAATGCCACTAACACAACAAAGACTATATCTTCACTTCTAAAAGGGGTAAATTAATAATCCTTTCTCTCAAAGCAAGGTTACATCTGTGAGTTGGATGTAGAAGTGTCAGAATCAATATAGATGTTTATATTTTAAAGTAAATTCAGATGGAACATAGTAAAAACATGTAAATTCTAATGTCCGCCTAAAAAAACCCCATTACTTATAGTGAAAACCACCCTTGAATGATGGGTTAGTAGACTAAAGGCTTTAGGAATCCAAACTATAACATATAATAAGTACCCTGTATCAAGTTTGATGCAAAACAAGTTAAATTTGACCTTTTTACAGAGGTTTAGAAAAATAAATCAAATCACCTCTGGGTAATTTGGGAACCATCAGTTCCATTTGAACTTTTTCACTGTAAAAATAATTGTATTACTTTGAATTATCACTATAGGTATTCATTCCATCCAAATACAACTGTTGTGAAAAAAAAATAAAAAAAATAAAACATACTCTGTTATCCCGAAATCGCGTCATTTGCAGGAAACAACGTCTAAGGAACCTTAATATTTAATAAACTATATTATATCCATATAACGGGAAAAAACTCATTTAACTGATCTTTTTCATTTATTTTTTCAAAAAAAACACACAATGCTAACAGTGAGCCACTAAATTAGCCCCGAGCAAAAAATGCTAACCTATTACTGCACCGAAAATCACTCCTAGCTCCCTTATTACTTATCCTAGCTCCACATCCAACACATTGTTTATGTCAACACTGAAAGATACAAACTCGCGAGGTTATCAACAAAAACGTACATCAAAACAAGTGGCGCTAGGTACTAACATGCGCTAGGCTAATGACTTACCTTCCTCTTTGTCTGGTCTAAATTGGTCTTCAATGGCATTAAAACGATAAAAAATGATGATGTAGTTAATCCATAGGTTAATATCCAATGGGGCTGTGTCCCCTTTGAAATGTTCTGATAATCTATAAGCAATAAAATTGCAATTCCGTTATCTGCTGTCCGCTCTGTGTGCTCCGTGTGGTCTGGGTCCCGGCAATTCCTGCTTCCTGCTTCCTTCCGTAGTAAACAATAAGTAAAGTCTGCTGCGTAATGTACTTACGCTGGCTGGCATTCTTTATACTTTACGCAGGACTATATCTCTGGAACCCATTGGTCGATTTGGGCGATTTACACCTTTTTCTTAACCATTACACCCAATAGAATCGATGGGCAGTTCCCAAATCCACATACACATTACCATTGCGGACGTAATAGAGAAGGAAACGAAGCATATCTGAAAGTACAAGCCTGGACGGCAAAACTTTATACCCAGTATATTGCCATAAATATGATGATGGATTATCAGTAAAAAATTCTACGTGACACAAAGACATTGGATTAACCTTGAGCGGCGTTTTTATTCCGGTGAACACAACTTTTGATCACAAATCAAAAAAGGTAAGACGTAATTATTGTAATATTTTTGAAACCGGATGTTGTTTACTTTCTCTTTTCTGGCTGATAGCTCCAGGAATTCGGGGTCGTACAGTGATGACATTACATGTGTGGAATCTGTGGAGTCTCAGCTTTAATCGGATATCTTGTTTGTGCAGTTAGGATAAGTAATAAGGGCATTTCTACCGTGAGTGCTGTGCAAAGGTCCGTTAGCATTAGTTAGCATTTTTTCGCTCCATGCTAATTCAAAGGCTTGGTATTACTCTTGTGTTTCTTTTAGCTAAAAATGGTTCACATTGTCAGTTAGCTGAGTTTCTTACCGTTAAAAGGGTATGGAACATTAATAGTTTCATAAATGTTAAGAAGCCCTGAGACATAGTCTCGTAAAAAAACGGTGGGAGGGGTCCACTGGGGGGACCCTCGGGCTTAAGAGGTTAATAGAAAAGTAGTCGTAATACATGTTATCCTAAATGTGTGTGTGCATGTTATAGATCTATCGACGCTGCTGGCTGGTGTTCAAGAAGTCATCGAGCAAAGGACCTCGTCGTCTGGAGAAATACCCTGATGAGAAGTCTGCCTACATCAGAGCCTTCCCCAAGGTGTGTGTGTGTGTGTGTGTGTGTGTGTGTGTGTGTGTGTGTGTGTGTGTGTGCGTGTGCGTGTGCGTGTGCGTGTGCGTGTGTGTGTGTGTGCGCGCGTGCATGCGTGCGTGTGTGTATGTGCCTGTGTGTTGACAGGCACAGTGAAATGAAGGAAAGCTGAGTTGGAGAGTGACTTTGCTCTATCTTATTATTTGAATCTGTAGGCAGTTTGACACATTAAAGTGTTATTCCATAAAAAACAATCAAGTGGCTAATCCTTGGAAGTGCTCCGACTGAAAGTCACCTCACATCATCAATGAATAGAGTTCTATTCGAGGAATCAAAACATATTTTGATCATTACCGTTCTCTATATCCAGACAGTAGTGCACAGACAGATAATCTGAATAAAAATACTACCTCTGCCCCCCCAGTACTCCTATTCCACCTTATGGAAAACAACCAATCACAGCAGAGGATTGTAGTGCAGTGTACACTGCTCAAGAACTCCGATCAAACTGTCAAACTAAGCAGCGCTGATCATAAATAAAGACACCTCTGTCCCTGCCTGCCTGTTTGCTCTGGCAGAGGGACAGTGCTTGGTCGGCTCCCAGACACACTGTTCAGCTTTCCTTCGGCTGCATGGAATCTTCCAGATGCTTTTAGATTTCTCATTCACAAGTGTCAGGATATAGTAATATATCAACTATGATCAACTGTTTAAAAAATAAATTGAATTACCAACTGTTGCTTTATTTAAACTCTATTCCTCACCATTTTACACATCAAGCCATGCTAATAAATGTGGTGTAATGATACATGTACAATTATCTTTAGGTGTCAGTGACTCCTCTCCACCCCTGTACTGTATGAGTCACCATTTCATCCTAAACATAGATATCCAATTTTAAGGCTATTTAACTGAGGTGTCTTCACATTAATTAAACAATAACAATAAGTCTTGATAACCACTTTAACGACTTTGCTTTCCACCTGTTACCTAGGTGACAGAGATAACTAATGTCAAGAATATCACAAGGTTGCCTCGAGATACCAAGAGACAGGCAGTGGCCATTGTGTTCACAGACGACACCTCTCGCACCTTTACCTGTGAATCAGGTAATGTACACACACACACACACACACACACACACACACACACACACACACACACATACACACACACACACACACACACACACACACACACACACACACACACACACACACACACACAGCTCTGTGCTGTCAGGGATGGACCCCAAACTCACCCTCAACATTCACCTCACAAAACATTAGTCTTTTAGTCCCTTTTGGTGTTTGTATCTGTACCATTTCACACATCATGTGTGTGATACGGATACAAACACAGTGTATTCTTACTGTCGATGTACTCATTGCTGTCATTAGAATTAGTTTTATTAGACTTATATTAAACTTTAAATGCAGATGTACAGTGGCTCAGTCTCTGCTGCGATGGACACAGTTTGATTCCGACCAGGACCATTTACGCATCTTATCCCCTGTGTATGTGATGCTGTCTCTATTACAAGAGACTGGTGGCTCAAACATCCTTAGCCTGTTATTCAGTAGTTACTATGTACTTCACTGTAACTATTCACAGGCATTGTAGCATGCTCAGTCCACCTGATTGTTGTTCACCAAGAAATTCCAACATCAAGGATACACTTTCATAATCCTAATGACAATTCTATCCAAAAGGCAGTAGGTTGTTGCAGAGATGGAGTACTCGAGTCCTGGACTCGGACTCGAGTCGGACTCGAGTGCTGATTTTCGGGACTCGTGACTTGACTCGGACTCGCACACTGATTGACGCGACTCGGACTCGGACTCGTGAATTCTCACGCACGATGACTTGGACTTGGACTCGGACTCGGCTCGAGCACTCCTTGGGATGACTCGGACTCGGACTCGTGAATTCTCACGCACGATGACTTGGACTCGGACTCGAGCAAGTTTTCTCTGGAGTCTGATGTCCTCTGTGTCCTGGCGTGTGCACCTGCGAGGCGAGTTCACGTACTGGGCGCGCCCCCGCTGCTATACCAGTCTAAAGATGTCCAGAGACACACCCCGCATCGTGCTGTATGCTTTTAAAGATTTCGTTTCCATATTGGGAAAGAGCAGCGCAAAATGCACATTATGTGGACAGAAGATAGAAGAGAAGACTGGGACAACGTCGAATTAAATCGCCGTGAAAATCGACACCTTTCACGGCGGCACCCAGAAAAGTAAGTAGAAATGCTATTGTTAGCTTGCTAACCCACGTTAACGTTAGCCACTAAATTGACTCCACAAAGGTTTTAAGATGTCGGGTTAGATGGAGGTAGGGGTTGATATCACATCCTAGGGACCAAGTGCAGTTGTATTGTCTAGATAGATACTGTTAAAAAGCTATACATGTCCTTGGTGATACTGCAGATGATGAGTAGCCTAGCCCTAGCCTACAATGAACGTGAAAATTAGAGACTGAAAATTATCTCCGTCACGGAGGCTCCATAACACATTACTCTAAGGATGGAGTTCATATATATATATAGGTAGGCTGTAATGAACACTATCATCAGAGTAATGTGATCAATACAATAAGTAAAGATTCAGCCGATAACATGAAAGCACATGGCTACTTAACATGCAGAATGTCGTCAAGTAGCAATGTGCTTTCTGGGGCTTAATCTTTATTGATATAATTTAAACGTTCACTTATTGGTTGTTGGACATTGTGATATTATATTTATTATCTTCGCTTTGTGTTGTGATGTTTTGCCGACTGTGTTGAAATAAATTAACAAAATATTCGTTCATTGCAACACATTTAGAATCATATTACATATTTACACTTGACACATTTTATTGTTTTAAGTGTTCATTGATGTGCATTGTCCCTGCTAAATAAACGATTAAATATCCATTTTTACCATTAGTGGCTTGCTTGGTTTGTGCTTGAACATTCAATTTTTTAAGGCTCAGGATTATGGTTTTTATGTCACTGTTATATAGCACACTGATAACAATGTTACTTTTAACATTGTTTCTCAATCCTTGAACTCAAACCATATTTGGATGGTCCAAAAATGTATTTAAATTATTATCATAAACATGCCACAACTAGTTTGCAATGGTTGAGGATTAGTAGTTGGGGTAGCCCTAATTTTAACCATACAATTTATTTAGCAATAAGAAAGATTGTTTGCTGAAGTGTGTATTCTTTCTTCCCCTAGGCACAAAAAGCTCCTTGAAAACAAGGTTCACAGAGATCTTCCAAGCAGTGAAGATGCCAGGATGCGAGCCAGCTGAAGGAAGAGGTCCCACCAAATTTCCTTTCACGACTGCTTACTTCATAGCATCTGTTTTGGACCCATCGTTTGGTTTCCAGCGGCTAAAACATGATGTGCAGCTGGACAATGATGACAAAGATCAGCTAATGACTCAGATCATTGGTGAGACATGTTCACTTGTTATATATGTAGCAGACTCTAACTTATACTAGCCATTATTAATTATAGTTATGTGTACATGAATGTCTAGAAGTGGTTTATCTGTTTGTAGATATTGGGGTGTGTGTAGCCAAAATAAGAATACTCAATCCTTATGGAAAGAATTACCAAATTATAAGGCAATTTTTACACATTAGCCTTTTCAAGTAAAACAAATTAACATCATCTATAAATGGTATCACAAACAAAATAATAAGATCAGTAGCAGATTTATTCACAAAAGTATACCCTCTCATTTCAGATTGTATCAAGGCAGAGGGTGAGAAGCAAATGATCTCAACAGCAGGACCAGAACAAGGTGATGTTCCAGTGTCTCCTCCTGCTCCTGAAGCTCCTCAGAGGAAGCTGAGAATGTTCTCCCACTACAGCAAGACTCCCTCCTCCACCCACAGTCAGTCTGTCCAGGCTCAGCTGACTGCATACCTCGACTTGATTGACAACCAGGCCTCAGACCCATGCTTCAAGTTTTGGCAACAAAATAAATCCCAGTTCCCTGTCCTCCATCAGGTTGCCACACAGGTATTCTCCATCCCTGTTTCCAGTGCACCCATTGAAAGTGTATTCAGTCATGGAGGCATTTCTATGAGGCCTCACGTGCAAGGTTGAGTTGTTCGATGTTGTCAAATCTGATGCTTTTAAAATGCAACAAGGATGTTTAAGTGTGTGTGCCTGAGTGGGTGCTCATCTGCTCCTGACGCTAGCAGCTAAAAACATATTTTTATGCCAGACTAAAGTTCCCTGCCAGACTAGAGTGGCACAGTGACGCGTCCTAAAACCCAGAAGTAAGCTGCGCATGGGTTCCTTCGACAAAGAAGCAATGCAATTTCTCCATAGGATTTTGGAAAATAGCTCCAAATAAGGTCTGTGGTTGAGACACATTTAAGAGACAGATCACGTTTTGGATCATCTCCACGTGATCTGTCTCTTAAATGTGTCTCAACCACAGACCTTATTTCGAGCTATTTTCCAAAATCCTATGGAGAAAATGCATTGCTTCTTTGACGAAGGAACCGGAAGAAGTTTACTTCCGGGTTTTAGGACGCGTCACTGCGGCACTCTATTGGAATTGGCCTCATTCGGCTCTGCTGGTGTTGTTTGTGGTTTTCCGTACACCTGTAAGATGCTTTTTAAGTATTCTAAATGCATAATTTCAACTGGGTGTCTGTCCAATAGGGCCACATTATGGTAGGAGAGGGGACCCCATCACTTCACTAACATAGAGAGGAATTGGAGCCAGATTCAAATTGGAAATTGAATGAAAATGTTACTTATATTGCGTAGAAAGCCCTGCATGCTTTCTCATGTTCTATTGTTCTTAATAATGTATTTTCAGTTTCTGTGGGTTTTCAAACCATTAAATAAGTTCAATTGTGACATTGTGTCATTGTGTTTAATGTATACCATTTTCATTTGTAAAGCAGCTCTTTGAAGATGCCAGAACGGAGCACTGGAGGCAATATTGGAACTGGACTCAACCTTGATGATGATGATGATGATAATAATAATAATAATAATAATTATTATTATTATTAGTAATAAGCTTTATATTTGTATAGCACCTTTTTTAATACAACAATTGTAGGCACACTCGCTTCACAGCAGTTCAATAGACACATTAGTATACCATGACAGGATAAAAGCAATGTAGAGGAGCTACAGCTACATTTCAACACATATATCCACTAAGATTAATACATGAAGACTTGTGACTCGGACTCGACTCGAACACTCCTTGGGTGACTCGGACTTGGACTCGGACTCGAACACAGGTAATGATGACTCGGACTCGGACTCGACTCGGACACTCCTTGGGTGACTCGGACTTGGACTCGGACTCGACTACGACTGTCCCTAGGTGACTCGGACTTGGACTCGGACTCGAAGAGTGGGGACTCGAGAGTGACTTGGACTCGTGAATTGGTGACTTGACTACAACACTGGGTTGTTGATATTATTATTATGTAGATGTGTGTTCCTCCTTAGCCCAGTGTTGTGCTGTGAGCTGCACCTGACGTGTGCAGCAGTAACTGTTTCACATAGTCCAAACACCCGGCCAGACAGGGGTAGAAGAGGCCTTCATTTCACCATCTGACCCTGTCTCAAATTCAACTCGCTTTATTCCATTAATAATAATGCCACATAGTTTTTCCAAATCATTGAACCATTAATGACATGTTCAGCTTGGAACTATATACATCTCTCCCTCCTCTCTCTCTCTCCTCCTCCCTCCCCCTCTCTCCCCCTGCAGAGCTGGAAGCAGAGGACTGGTTTAAGACCCTGTCTATAGAGTGTCTGGGCACCCGTCTGAATGACATCAGTCTGGGGGAGCCTGACCTCCTGGCAGCTGGAGTGCAGTGTGAACACACAGGTGAAGGAGCAGCAGAGTAACATCTGTCTATGCTGTTGAATCTTCTGCTACAGTAGCTGCACTGCATACAGTGGTTCAGACTTCACCTCCTCGTTCCATGGGTGGCAGGCCAAATGAAGCATGGTGTCTAGAGGAGAGATCTGTTGAGTGGCATTAGCAGAGAAAGGACAGCAGTGTACCTGGTCCTTCATTTCTGTATTTGAACGTATCATTTTACTCTAAAATGTATCAGTTTTTAACAAATGAATATCTGATTTGTTAAATATCAGACAGAAAGGTTCTTCCGCCCCTTAAGGTGCTAATCAATACGTTGTGTTTGCTACAAGTAAATGGTACATGGATCTCTAAACAGAGATGCAAACATAACATGAATACACAGTCATAACAATGATCATAAACTTTAATTTTAAACTTTAATATCGGACCTTGGTAACAAAGTGTTTCAGAGTAGACATCTAATAACATCTGAATACAATTAAATGATAGGAAATGCCTTTATGTACAATATATTTCAAAACTACAATTCAGCTGTGCATCGTGATGCAAAACAACTCTGTGTCTGTAGTTTCTTTTTGGTATGCAAAGAGGTGTTGTGATAAGAGTTTTAAAAAAGCTACCCATTTCATCAAATATGAAAGTGACCCGATTTACTATTGATAATGCAAAGCGACGTATTGTGTGAAGAAAAATGGAAGATGTTGTTTAATTGCTGATATATTTATGATCCACGTCAAGTATTCAGTTTTGGCGGCAGTTCTTCCAGTTTGTCCGAAGGTCTTCTCATCAGGGCTCTATAAATAAAGAACTACGGCAGATGTGTAATATGTAATGCAGCCGAACCGTGTATTACAATGCATTTATGTGATGACTTCCAAAGAGAAAAGCAAGCACACGCCGATTAAAGTATGATTATTATTTGATTACAAAACATTTAGTTTTTCGTATCATTTATATGAGAGTAACACATGTGTCACTCCCGGGCGAAATTCCAGCCCTCCCACTTTTGGGGGAAAACATTTGCTGTCATTTTAATGGTGTTCAATACAGATTCTGAAGTTTTCAACAATTACATCAAAACATTAAGAAAACCATGCTTTTTTTATCCACAAGAAGCCCAATTACGATGGTCAGACAGACAAACTATTAAAGAAATGTCACTGGAGATCGATGATCTGCGTTTATTTATAGTTTAATTTGAATAAATAGGGGATGGATGTGCGGTCAGTCCGCTGGACGAGTGGCAGGTAGCAGGCTTACACTGAAACTGATTTCTGAATCAGATCATTTCTTTTACTGTCCTCTTTTCTCTAGAGGAAGTAAAGAAACTGTAACTCTGGATTTATTTTTTGTTTGAGATGCAATTTATAACTCAGCATAGGACATGAAGAAACTATTATTTTCTGTTTGCTCTGATGCATTATTATGTCGTATGTGTTCCCTATTGATTTAAATTAAACTACAAATTGACGCCGATCATCTCCAGTGCCATTTTTTAATGGTTTGCCTGTCAGACCATCATCATTGGCCAAAAAAAGTTTTTCTGAATTTGATTTGATGTGATTCAGACTTCAGAATCTGTATTTACCGGTATTCAAATTACATCGAATGTCCTCCCCTAAAAATGGGCGGGGCCGTGATTTTGCCAGGAAGTGACTTAGGTATTACTCTCATCTATAAACTACGAATCCCGACGTGTACCGCCACTAAAACATCCAATCATCGAACTTGTTAACTAATCGCGAGGTTTGTCAAGCAAAGAGGACTGGCGGCATCTACACAACGGTAGCTGAGGATTATGGGTAGTAGCTATCCGAATCTCAGAAAAAAATACTTGTTTCTCAGAATCGAAGACACAAGAGCATTGTACACAACCAATCAATGTGGGGTAATTCAAAGGACAAACTGGTGTTCTTTAGTTGATGATTACTGCAGATATCACTGTGAAATCATTCGACAGTGAGGGGAATACTTAGGAGCAACCATCTTAGTTTTACTGCGAAAACTCAGAGACCGGAAATACTGTTTTCCCGGCATGAGAGTTGACGATAACTTTACATGGACGCTGACCAATAGAAATTAATTGCGGAAAAGACGTAGCAACCTCACCATTTCAGGAGGTGCGCGCCAGTGGCGGTTCTTGACCAATTTGACTGGGGGGGGCCAGGCTGGGGCCAGTTCTTTTCAGAGAGGGGCACAATAAATGCAGGACGAAAAAGACAAAGACAGTATGAAGAAATTGCGCATAAGAAAATAATGCAATACAGTTATTGGTATTTGTTTCAATACACATATTTATTTCAGATACTTATAGTTACAGTTGTTACGCTCGAATGGGTCTGACTAGAATGACAACTAACGTTAGTTAAGCTATTTCGTCAGCCAAGAAATCGCTTAATCATAAACTTTACATTTTCAGGGGGGCCACAGGGGGGTCCAAAGTCAGTGTTAGGGGGGCACTGGCCCCGTTGCCCCCCCCCCCCCCCTAGAACTGCCCCTGGTGCGTGCAATCTTCGTAATATCTATCTACACTTCTTGCTAGAAATGTAATAAAAAGCGTTTTAATGGCCATACGATCGTGTCTACGATCACGTGACATGGGCGCTGGCCATTAGAAATGTATAGGAAAACATTAATTAGCCATGTCACAATTTGAGAGGGATTTTTGTTGACATACTATGTTTTGCCCTGTGGACCAACGTAGCTATCACACATTCTTTTGTGAGACTTGGTTGCCATAACACATCACCTTTTACATATTGACATATGATCACTATATACATTTGTTGAACATGTTAGCAGTCATTTGCCTACTTCCAGCAAACAGAACAACAGTCATCCACCTGAGTGTGTGTGTGTGCCTGATGAATGTTCACTCTCTGGTCTCTGGCTCTTCAGCTGCTAAAGGTTCCACCATGTTCATCATCATATACTGTATATGTTGTGCTTGTCAGGTTGTGTATAATGGATTTGTAAGTAAACCTATAAAGTAATATGAAATGTAAAGTAAAGTACAATAACCTAACAATTTGACAGTACTTTAGTAAATGTTACTATTTGCCTACTACTACTTTCCAACACTGACCATATTGTGGCCCGTGTTTAAATCACTTTAGCGCTTTGCTTGGTTCCGTGTCCTCTTCTCTTTCTCAGAATGTATAGTCCTCTATAATTGAGGCTATATAATCTTTAAGAGCTGGAGTAATGCCAGCAGACCTCAGTCCCTGACGGTCCTATCATTCTCTGGTCTCCTCAGAGCGCTTCAACGTGTTCCTCCTCCCCTGCCCCAACCTGGACATCTATGGGGAGTGCATGATGCAGATCACCCACGAGAACATCTACCTGTGGGACATCCACAATCCCCGCACCAAGCTGGTCACCTGGCCGCTGTGCTCGCTGCGGCGCTATGGCCGCGACGCCACGCGCTTCACCTTTGAGGCTGGAAGGTAAGACTGGGATGATCAATCTCCTTCCCCAGATCAATGCAGAATACATACATCATGGCCCCCCACACTTTCAGAGTCAGGGACAACACATCCTTTGTTATAACACGTGTATACGTATACAGTGTGTGTTTATGCTGCTTTATTGGACCTCACAACTAAAGTATGTGCATGTGCAGCTGTCAGTCAGCTGACGGTCAATCAAAGGATACCTCTCTCTTTCTCTCTCTCTGATTGATTGATTGTCTCGATGAGACAATTAATCAGTGCGGGTCAGACCTCCTTATCTTCTCCGCTCTGATAAAACCTGATGAGCTGTGATTGGGGTGAGTGAGTGTGTGCGTGTGTGCGTGTGTGTGTGTGTGGTGTGTGTGTGAGTGTGTGTGTGTGTGTGTGTGTGTGTGTGAGTGTGTGTGTGTGTGCGAGCATGCGCGTGTGTGCATGTCGTCTAAAACAAACCAGAGCAGCAGTAGAGGCCTCTGTCTGTGTGCGTGTGTTACTGCTTCACTCCCAAATAATGTGTCTCTTAAATGTAGCTGCTTTACAGGCATTTTACTTTTTATTAAGCTAACATTTATTGTTATTATATATATTTACTGACTTTTGAAAACAAACTGAGTTGCTGTCATGTGCAGGATGTGTGACAGCGGGGAAGGCCTCTACACCTTCCAGACCAGAGAGGGGGAGCAGATCTACCAGAGGGTCCACTCCTCTACACTGACTATAGCTGAGCAGCACAAGAAGGTCCTGCTGGAAATAGAGAAAAACAGCAGGGTGAGACACACACACACACACACACACACACACACACACACACACACACACACACACACACACACATAATGTTAAATATGTTTATGTTGCATTGTTGAAGGAGCCTGTGACTTGAGTTTGTCATTGCATATCTACACTCTAGCTGTGCATAACATAATAAAGCTCTTTAAACAGAGGTGGAACAAGTACTTAGATCTTGTACTTAATTCAAAGTAGATGTACCAGAGTGTATGTCATGTCTCGAAAGATTATTGTTAAGTTGTATTCTATAAAATAGCTTTGTCATGTCCCTTTGTCTTGTGCCTCCCTGTTTGTATTTTTGAAAAGTCATTCTCCCTCTCGTTTCAGGTCACTGTGCTCCCCGCCCCTTTGTGTCTCCTGCGTTTGTGATTGTTTACCCCACCCTGATTGTTTCCACCTGTGCCCCTTACCTCATGTGTATATATTGTCTTAGTCTCCACCTGTCCTGTGCCAGTTCGTCTCTTCTCATGACTCGAATTACCAGCGTACCCTCAAGCCTGTGCCATGTTTGTTATTTGTGTTCCAAAGCTCCATATGGAAGTATTTTAGTTGTTCCTCGAAAGAGTGATTTTTTTGTACTCTGTTTTGTTACTGTGAGATTACCCAGTAAAGTACTTTATTTTTGCAACCCTCTGAGTCTGAGTTGTGCATTTGGGTTCATGCCCCTGAGTTCACCCCTTGACAGTGTAGGAATACTCTGTTACAGTAAAAGTCCTGCAAAGTAAAGTGAAGTAAAAGTAGTCATTGTGCAGATTGGTCCATTTCAGAATAATATATATGATATGTTTTATAATGATTGATCATGAAAGTGTTCTCACAGCTGGTGAAGGTGCAGCTAGTCTGAATGACTTAGTATACTGCAGGGTAGCTGGTGGATTTACTCCAGGTGGAACTACAGTCTGATTTAACACTTGATTATATTTCACATCATTCATCCAGATCTGTAAAGTAACTAAAGGTATTAAATACATGTAGTGGAGTAGAAGTAAGTACCTCTGAACTCTAGTGGGGTAGAAGTACAAAGTAGCATCAAATTAAGATAGTCCAGCTAAGTACAAGTCCCTTAACGATTGTACTAAAGTAAAGTCCCTGAGTAAGGCAGGTCAAGTATATTTTTATAGCACCTTTCAACATAAGGCAATTCAAAGTGCTTTACAAAAATGAAAGACATTAAAAGCATTAAGAAATAGTGCAGCGGAAACACATTATAAAAGGGCATTTTTAAAAACTGTCATTAAAAAGCAAAGATAATAAATTAAACATAATAACACAGGTATAAAAGACATGAATAAAAGTGACTGGATTTAAAAGTAGTCAGAGTTGTAGTGGACCTGCAGGTTTCTGGGAGTTTGTTTCAGATATTTGGATCATAATAACTGAACACCGAGTAAATCTACTTAGTTACTTTGCCCCACTGCCTTTAAATATATAACTCACTGTTTGCTAATAACATTTCTTCTTTAATAGGAGATGCTATTAAGTGATAGTTTGCTTGCTGCCCCCAAGTGGCAAAAAATAAGAAGCTCCGAAGGTCCATAACAGTTTACAGCAGCTTTAGTCAGAAGGATTACATTCCAAATAGTGAGTACATGTTTTAAACTAATTTTTCATGAGCATATTAAGTTCCTCAGTAGTGCACAGTCAAAGGTAAAACACTTTTCCCAGTATAATAACACAGTGCCATGTTGCTGATGTGTTCATCTTGGTCATGACATGGCATTTCCATGCCGTTCCACCTGGAGTTCAGCCCCATCCATCCAGCTTTCTTATTCTAGCAAAACACATTATGAAGCTTACTGTGAATATCCTTCAGTAGCGCAGTGAAACAAAATGCATACTAATATTTTGTCGATATTCTGCTTGAATAGAAATAACTAATCTACAGTCCAGTTTCTTCAATGTGTGTGTTTATGCCTCTCAGTTGCTGTCTGTGGGTTCAGAGCCGGGCTCCTACCCCTGCACCCCCACAGCCATCCTGCCCCGCTCCGTCTACTGGCACCACATCACTGGAAACCAGGCAGGCATGGATCCTTACAGCGGTACGCCACACACAGGCCTTCACTGATGTTTTTTATTGATTATTTTTCTTAAATAGACATTTGATTGTATACTTTGCATACTTCTTGTAAGTGCAAAAGCATGACAGCTTTTCTATTTGTTGTGCCTTTACCTAATGTCGTGCCTCCCAACACACCCGCTGGCCCCATTATGCTGGAGTAGAGGGGTTTCTTACTAAAACGTAGTTGTATAAAGTAGTAAAGATATTTTGCAAATGAATGCGCATGTTTAAAATTAGCATGATGTAATTTGGGAACCTTTAGAAACTTCTGGAACTAAGGCCACTTAACTAGTTGGCAACACGAAATGTTGTTTTCCACGGTTTTGTGGCGTAATCAAGCCTTCATTTTCTCAGGAGAAGGTGACACAGATTCAGACAAAACTGCACAGTGAAATCAGGTTTCATAGGGATCAATCTAAAAGCTACATCAACATTTATATGGAGGTTATTCCCTATCTTTATTCAAGAGCGTGTGCTTTCAATTTGAGAGAATCATTTATTGATTACACGTTCAGATCTTGTATTTCTTTCAGTCAAACCCTGTCCTTGCGCTTAGATTTTTCTCTGCTTCTGCTCAAACTGTACGCTTGCACTCAGATATATTGCTGCTTGCACAAATTTCCTGTTTTCCAGTTTAAAACCTTCTCCTCGCACTCAGGCTGCTTCTGTGCGCTGACTGCGCTTGTCAAATGTCTGCTAGTGATGGGTCGTTCACGAACGATTCGTTCTTTTTGAACGAATCTTTGAAATGAACGAGATGAACTGATTCCTCCCACAAAACGATTTGTTTGTTTGAGTCGCCGCTTTCCGCCAAAAGCTAAAGAGAAGCTGTTCACGAACGACGAACTTAAAGAACTGGCGGAAACAGTTCAGAACTGTTTCCTACAGTTCTTTTCCTACAGTTTCTTTCAAGAGGAGGGTCCCGTTAGGGCCCCTCCGAAATACTGGATGTTCCGTCTACACAGAGTTGGACTCAGTTAGACAACTACCACAAATACAATGAAGTACTTTATCATCTGAGCTCCGTTACACACACACAGGAGCGGGACATCCTCCTCAACCTGCCTATAAATGCCTCAGAGGACGGATACCTGTACCGTAGCGTCCAGTTAGCTTAGCCGCTATTTTAGCGATAAATACACACAGCGTTGTATTCTCCTCCCCCTGTCGGCCCTAAAAGCTTCAGAGGGCGGATACCTGAGCTCCATAGCGTCCCGCTAATGTGAAACACACACACAGTGTTAGCGGGACATTCCCTGACGGCCCTAAAAGCTTCAGAGGGCGGATAGCTGGGCTCCGTAGCGTCCCACTAGCTTAGCCGCTAGCTAAAGGTAAACATAGATGGGTACATAGAATATGAATAAATCGTCACCGATGTAGAGGATATATTTCTTTATTCACTTTGAACTCGGCCAAACTCGGATTTAAGTTAGGTCACATAGTACGTGCATGGGTTTGAAAGTATAACGTGCTAGCCTGCTGTAATACATCGTATAGTCAGGCACACATTTATGAGATTTAACAATGGCCAATTATATTTCTTAAATAATATGTAGCCTATTCCCAGAGCATAATTTATGGGGCAACAAGGTGAGGTGTAAAATGTGTTTTAATATCATACATTTTACGCCAGCAAACTTCTTGTACGGACTTCGGCAGTAGTGAAGACTCACTGAACGAATTAAGTACAAAGACGAATCGCTTGCGAACGTGCAAATCACCAGAAGTCGTTCGCGAACCGGTGAACGAATCAGTGAACAAATCTTTAAAGTGAACTGAATCAAAAGATTCGTGTCCCCGAAGGGAATCTAAATGCCCATCACTAATGTCTGCTCTCAGATTTCTGCTCTGCGCTTGGATTTTTTCTGTGCAAAAACCATTTCAAAATCCCTCAACCAATGTGAGGCCAGGTGAAGTGTCGTCTCCTTGCTGGCGTGTTCGCTTTATATATTAGAGCGTCCCGTAAGGGTGGTTACTCTTTAACCAGGTTTATAAAACGGACAAGTCAAATCAAGCAATCTGATTGGTTCTTAGCACGGGTAGAATTGTAGTTACTTTTCACAACAAGTCAGTATCCCTCCGCCTCTGAGAAAAGCTACAACCGTTACAACTGTTACATTACGTCCATTACGAAACGAAATAACTAACAAAGCTTAAGATGGAAACATGTAAGGGATAATAGCTGCGTTCACACCAAGTACTTTGCCGGACTTAGTTCCCAGCACTTAGTTCCCCTATGGAACTAAGAGCCGATCACGTTCACACCGGAGTACTTTTTCCTGAGGGAAGATTACGCAAATGAGCCGCTGACGTCACTTCTTCTTCTTCTGCTTTGGGTTTACAGGCAGGCCGCAAACAACTTCACGGCGTATACTGCCACCCGGAGTCCCCGGCCGGAAGTCCCCGGAGTTGGGGACTGGCTTCAGTAGAAGCTGCTGGGACTCCCAGCAGCTTCTACTGAAGCCTTCCGAGTAAATCGCCAGAACGCAGACACCTCCTCATCTCCACCGCTCCCATGTTTTCTTTTGTGTTGCCATAAGTTAGTCTTTCCGCGTTTGTGCACTGGACGAATGCTAATGATGCTAATAATGCTAATGCGAGGATAATAAAATGGCGGCTCTACAAAACATTTCAGAGTTTTATGGGGCGTGGTTTGCAATTCGCCCAGCCAATCAGAACTGGGGCACTTTTTTCCCCCAGGAGAGTACCACCTCTCAGCAGGCACTAAAAATGGGGGTAAAAGTTCCCGGCACTAAGTACTCTTTTTGGTGTGAACGCGACATAAGGGGTACTAACGGAACTAAACTGGAAAAGTACGGTGGAAAGTACCCTGGTGTGAACGCGCCTAATGTGCAGCAAAGACTTATTGACCGTTGTTAAGGACGCTCACATCTGCAGAAAGAAGTCTGGTTGATTTAACTGTATACAGTTGGGCTGAAAAGCAAACTGCATGCAGAAAACTGATAAGAAAACTGGGACAAGAAAACAGAGGAGAAGTAACGGGGCAGAAACTCTCCTTTTTACGCAACGGTCCAGACATAGACATCAAACGGCAAAACATATTCAGTTGCCAGTTACTTTGGCATTAGGGCAGGGATATCTAGATACTTTCCAAGGTTAATATATCTGAGTGCAAGCGTACAGTTTGAGCAGAAGCAGAGCAAATCTAAGCGCAAGAACAGAGTTTGACTGAAAGAAATACACAATCTGAACCTGAAATCAATAAATGATGCTCTCAAATTGAAAGAACACGCTGTTGAATACAGATAGGGAATAACCTCCATACATTTACTGCATAATAATAAATTAAAGCAAAAAGCATATCTCATGTTCAGTGTTAAATAACACTTCTACAGTTTTTGATGGAGTTTCTTCCTAAAGTTGGGAATGTCAAGTGAGAAGTAAAGAACTGGAGTCCGGACATGGTTGGCTTAGCAAACACACTGTAGGCAGGGAGAAACAGGCTGATTCTGTCCAAAGTGAGAACACACACATACACCTGTGTGTGTGCCTGGAGCTGCAGTCACAGCTGTGTTTCTGCTCTGTCTCCAGGAGATGCTTCAGAGGACGACCTGCTGTCCTCCTGCCTGGCCCCCGACCGCCATGCCACGCTGCCGCTGGCCAACACACATGCACAGTCCCAGCCACACATACACACACACTCCCCGGCACACTACCCAACCTACCCTGGACAGTGACACGCACAGGAAGATGTGGACATTCCAAATGATGCAGACACATATACCTACATGCATGCAGGCGCACACTGTTCCTCCTTGTATTAGTTGTATAGTCTCACCTCACAGGAGAGGTTTCTGTGGGACTAACACTAGATAACAGACAATGCTGAAAGCAGCGAGTACTTGAGAATACTGAGCTTCCTGACATGACCGCAGTTCCCACAATTCCACAGTACACCAGGGATGTGTTTTCCACCTCCAGGATGAGAAACTCTAAATGAAGGACTGAGGGCCCTAAGTATGATTTAAACAACTTAGGTTTTATTATATATTGCCTAACCAGGTTTAATTGTGTCCACCTGTTTGCAAAGTCACCCATAAATGCGGGGGAAAGTCTTGAAGAGCAATTAGCAGGATCTGTTACTGAATTTATACTACATGTTTTTGCTCAAATTATTTCTCTCTCTCGCAAAAACTGGTCCCTCACCAAGACACCTGCCACCTGTAGTGTATACAAAGAAATGGGAATTTTTGTAAAGGAAATGCTCAATTTAAATCAAAGTAATCATCACATATTTATAACTTATTAATATTGGATCACTAACACACTAAAGTTTGGAGAATTTGCGTCAGTTACTATGAGTGAAGCCTAGTGCAACACAAAGAACGACTTTGAGGAAAACTCTAAAGTGTGCATCAACTCTATAGTTTGTATGATCGACAGCGTCGAGACTTCAGGGAGGGGGTTTTCACCCCGCCCCCACGTGTGGCCATGTGGAACAGATATGTATACTTATTTGATGACACATCACAGATCATTTTAGGCATATTAAAGCTTTTACAAACAAAGCCACAGTAACTTGTTACTAAGCTATATGGATAGATTTTAGAGAGGAACCTGAAATTCCAACGTTTTTGATATGGTACGTATACAATAAAGTAGACATACTGTTATCTGATGTTGTAGCATGAGTTTCTCATCCCAGGAGTGACACATTTACCAAATGGCTGCCATGTGGTTAACAGCAATAGGGCCTGTGTGTTACATTGAATACTACACGGGACGGGATTGCATGGTGCCTTAATAGCACCACATGGACTGTGCTATCCTTGGAAATACATTGACATTCCCTTATGGAAAGTTCCCAGTGTGCCAGCTGACATGTGGTCTGAAGAACTCTTGATCATTTCACTGTCCACGTCTGGATCAATACCTTTGAATTTGCTGATAACTGATGTTACTTTACAGTTCCTGGATATGTTTTGCTTTGCTGAGGTTCTGAACCTTGGAATGAAACTGTGATTGATTGGCGCCTGTTCTGGATATTCCATTTTAGAGCTTCAGATTTTCACTGGGGTGTGTCCCAGTACTTGCTTCTATTGAGCTATATTTGCACAACCCTTTTTTTTCTTATGTTATTCAAGGGTTAAGAGTGCAAGAGGAACTAACCTTGTCAAGGTCAACGGATTGGGATTTTGGAAAGCCCATACTGATGATACATTTGGATTGGACCTGCCAATAACTGATATTCAGTTACTTAACTTATGATCCCGTGAATGACAGATCAAAAATGTTTGTATGTATGTATTACTAGAGCTACAAAACACTAAACACTGAAATGGAAAACTGAACCCTGTTCAAACATTTGCGTTCACAGAATCTCTGAAGGGCAAGGGCGGAAATGATACAGGTGCAACACCAGGGCACAACTTGAAAAGAGTGTGCCTATATGATATGTGACACAGTGTCAAAATAGAAGCATTGAATTGTCCCATTGGGCTACAAATACATCATGGTTAGATTACCTTTTTTATTTCCCCCAAAAGTCACACCAGAGAAGCACGCGAGCATTTGACAGAAATATCTGAACCATCCTGAAGGGCACATGGACCATTCAAGCACCCTATGATGTGACAACAGGGAGACAATGGAAGCTGATTTGCTAGTCTAGGAGGCTGATGGTCTTATGGGATGATTCTACTCTCTAATGGCGCATTTCCACTGCAGCGGGTAGCTCGCTTTAAGCGTGCAGAGCCGTGCGGGGCCCGTTTTTGGTTGCGTTTCCACTTGGCCTAGTTTTGGCCGGGGGCTACTTTTTCACCTTTTTTCTGGCCCGACCAAATCGTGGTTCTAGGGCCAGGAACAACCAGGCTGAGTCGGGCTGAGTATGCTAAACTAGAGAGAGAATCGCTGGCAAGGGGGCTACAACTACAACAAGATGAACATATTTGACAGTGATTTAATTGTAATACACGTTTCAAAATAATGCCGAAGTAACAACATACTGATACCGGTTAGTAAAAACCATGAATTAATGCTTTGACAAGTCTGCAGACAGACGGCAGGCGAAAAACCTTTTAAAATGCGTGCTTTCTAAATGGAGCTTGGCTAAGCTAAGGTTATATATGCTCCGACCGTCCACACTCACAACAACGGCCTATACAGACATAGATAAAGCAGCGACTGTATTCGCCATGACACAGGCAGTCTGTGGTTTGTACTTGTTTAACTTTTGTCTAGTTTCTGAACAGATATGAGGAGCTGTGAGCTCTGAGGGCTAAGAGCTAATGGCTGTGTTGTTTTTCTGGGGCTCTCATTGAAGATGACGTCACGGCTCCGCCTACACTGCGTTACTATAGTAACTACCCCAGTTCCTAAACTGTAATCGAAGCGCAGCATTAAAGTGAGCTGGGCCTAATAAGGCCTAACCAAACCGAGCGAGGCCAAGCGAGGCCGAGCGAGGCCTGCAGTGGAAACTCGCCATAAGACCTTGGATCTCATTTACATTTTTGCAAACCCTTTATATCATACAATTTATCTGACCAAGTTGATATTAAGAGAACTACGAACACAACCACATTGCTCTTAAGAATGTTAAACAAGAAACTCGAGATGACAGATGGTCAGGAGGGCTAAACAACCCCCCAGGTTAAAAAATGAAGAAGCACAGTAAAGGTTTTACCTAAAGTGATCTTGACTTAACAAACCTGACTGAAATTGATCTGAACCTATTTGACTGTTTCAGTGGTAATCTGTCATGAGTGTCGTATTTTAACACCCATTGCAGAGTGAACATCCAATCATAAGTGGAGAGAACTGAGTACAGGTGTTAATGCACCCATGATGCATTGAGATCATAGCTTCAGGTCCTGGCTTGGGATGGATCTCATGTTTGATAAGCAGTATGGAACCAGGCCTCAGCTTTAGGCCCCAGCCCTACTACAGTTGTGTGCACACAGTTTTTGTCTTTAATAAGGAATTAAACACAACAATCAGGTAGCCGTATTTGCGGTTCCAAACCATGTGGTTGGGATAAGTGTTGTCTTGTAAAAACACAAGTGTAAACACCTGGGTGATCCTCTAAATCAGTGGTTCTCAAACATTTTCTGTCAGGCCCCCCTTTTGGAAAAAAAAAAATCACTTTGCTAGAACAGTGATAATAAAACAATGCTCCATAAGTCTGTGTGCTCAAAAAAACAAAAACATAATACAATTGTGCAATCCCTTTGCTAGAACAATAAGTTATAATACTTTGCCACTTGCAATCTGTGCAAAAAAATGAAAAGAAAGAAAATGCTGATATTTGGCAAAAAAGTGTGTCTTATCACGGCATTAGTGGCTGCAATGATTCTGTTTCTTCAAAAACAGGGTTGCAGGCTCAGTGGCGGCGCCAGAGGTTTCTTTTGGGGGTGCTGTGGGGTAGCTTGACGTTTCATAGAGGGTGCTCAAACACTTAGGGTTTCCCATTAAGGTACCGGGCGCTACAGTGGAATACTGCAACACTCCCCACGCACATACACAGTACACCCGCAACTGTTACCATGAAGGCTCGATAATCAGCTCACGGCATATAGGTGTAAGCAGGGGTAAAGTGCTATTTTTACAAGTGGATGGTGGACCTAACCTCCTCTAGGGGGGTCCGGGGGCAAGCTCCCCCGGGAAGATTTATTTTTAAATATTGAAGTTAAAAGCATCAATCTGGTGCACTTTGAGAGCAACATGAAGAGATCTATGGATACATCTCTCAACACCCATATCAAACAGAATTGTAAACAGATTTTCTTTTTCATTATGGATATTTTACAAATCATTCCCCTTTTAAACTTTATTCTTGTTTTACTGTCATATAGTATTTCATACCTGTTTTTCATTTATTCTCTTGTTTTTTTATACCTATAATGATCATACAGTATGAAGGTGTGCCTCGGAAATAATTGTTTTCATTAATCGTGACCAAACCGTTTGAGAACCACTGAGGTAACTTAGACTAAAGTTAACTATCTTAACGCTCAGAGTCCTTTAGCTCACTGAACCTCTCAGTCTGACAGGAGAGGACTCTCCTCCACTTTGTTGTTGAAAAAGCTCCTTATACCCGTTAGCGTAGCTTGCTAGCACCAGAAGCTAACAACGATCTCCGGTACCGGTGCGCTCTCTCTCGCGCGTACGCACACAACATGGCTCGTTCCACACACACACAGCCGAGTTTGAATGAAACACAGAGACCCAAATTTTCCTCCTGGTCTCTTGCTGTCATGCCTCTGCACCCCCCACTTTGAGAAACACTGCTCTAAATTGAAGGTGTTGCCAGGTTCCCACGTCTCATGAATGATTTTAGTCAAGTCATATTTGAAAACATACATTTTAAACATTCCCAAAAGTATGAAATTAAGAGCCAAATGTTAATAAACCTGCATTTTTCTTCAATAATGTCATCGTTCACACGGGGGCATCGTATTATTAGAAGTCTTTCCATAGCTGTAGTAATGATGATTAAATCTGATTTTCAAGTTCATAATTTTTGAGGCAGGAGACTGAACCCTGGTAGGGGTGTAATACATCTGCCTACATTTTTTGTAGCGTTCCAACATAAATTATTCTTAGTGTCGTTTTTTTCTGGTGTCACCGTCGTTACCTTAACGTTCCCTCCTGCCTACCGTAAAGCTGTCTGTGTGACGGTCTGAAGGAGACTGTCACTGGCTGCTTGACTTTATACTGCCTTTCTATAACAATAGTTATTTAATATGACTTAGCCATTCCTTTTGTTTCACTTTAGAGGTGAGGTATGTTGGGAGGAAGATAACTGACGGGCTGCCTGCATAATAAAGGTTGGATCATGTTTTTCTTAACTGCTGGCTCATAGGAGTTATCCTTTGACTGCTGCCTTTTGATTCTGTCACAAGGGTTTAAGATTGTAATATGACGGTGGAGATTATATCACAGCAATGTGACGTCTGGGAACACACAGCATACACCCCTGTGAAATGCCTCTATCTGGATTCTGTTAATGCTGGAATCCATCAGTTTTTGGTTTAGCGTTATTTTATATCATGACAGGGCTAAGCATTGTGTTGGTTGTTTACGTGATGTTAGTTGCGTATTGTGTGTAGATGTGCTTTGTGTGGTTTTTTTATATATTGCTATTTATTTCATATGGGATATGTGTGATTGTGTGTGTGTGTGTGTGTGTGTGTGTGTGTGTGTGTGTGTGTGTGTGTGTGTGTGTGTGTGTGTGTGTGTGTGTGTGGTGTGTGTGTGTGTGTGTGTGTGTGTGTGTGTGTGTGTGTGTGACAGAGAGAGAGAAAGGGGTGACAAGAGGGATTATGGGAAGGTGTTCAAAGTACAGACAGAAATAAACTATAGCATCCAACAGAGAGGTGTTTCATTATGAAAGGAGCACAATGTGAGCAAGTATAGCTAAACGAAGTGATTAGGCTGTTTCATGAAGCTAATTCAGATTGAATAAGGTCAGGCTGCTCACTCATGATTTAGAAACACAGACCTGAAACATAAAGCATCAAGTCCTTAAACAAAACACACATTGTTATTCAAAGCAACAGATAAACACATTTTAAACAGAATTTATTTTAACAAAATTAAAAGTAAGAAAAGTTAATTTGAATTATTTTCTAGTACCTGGTTTGTACAAGTGACCTAAATTCTTTATACAGTATGGTGGATGTAAAATGTTTAAACTTTCACACTGGTTGTCTGTCTCTGGTACTTTTGGTAGCAGTGTGCCTGGGTATCTGTTTAACGAGAAAATGGTGAAGAAGCTACTGTCATCAAGGCCACAGACCTGAGTCAAACATTTTACCTTTCATTTAGTTAAATTACTCAAATAGCTAAAAGTAAACAAAGGCTAGAGTCAAGGACTAAGAGCACATCGGTGAGCTTATTGATAATATCAGTATGCTATGAAAAGCCTACAATAACAATGTTAACTTGTATTCATGTACATTTTTACCATCTAAGTTTAGCATGCTTTAATCTGCTTATAATGTCTTGACTGAAAGGTCAGCTGGGAATGCCATTCATTAGCAGATATCTGGCCATAAACAATAGTATTGACATGACGATGGAGCTGGAAAAACAGAATGTGACCTTCTTTATAACAGTATGAACATGAATGCCTATATTACATTTCATTGCACCCCCTCCAATAGTTAACAATTCACTTTGATCACTAATGTTAACATGTTGGTGACACTAGAGAAGACCACCATAGTTCGTTAGTACGAGACGTGAACTGACCACTTTGAATGTCCAAACCAAGTTGTGTGTCATTTAGCAGACTTTGAGCTTTTTTACTGAATACGTGCAAATGTGGCCTGCACGAGAAGTCAGAGGATAACAAGGTTATTAGGAGAAGTCATCTGGAAAACATTGGTACAAAATGTCATGGCAATCTAAGAAACAGAATTGGAGAAACAACCTGGAGTTGAGCCTGATGGACTTGACTGGTGATGTTGCTTTTTAAACCATCAGCTTGTTATTGAAGTGATACGCAAAGTGCCAAGTTGAAGAGCTTTTTAATGGAAATGGTTGGAGAAGGATGGAACCTTACAATGATCCTTATGTCAGTTCTAATCTATGGCTCTGACCTCCTTTTAGATTTGTAACGGATAACGGATTTGTTCCCTTTCTACACCAAGTGCATGTTTTGTAGAAAAATAAAGTCCATTACTAAACGCTTTAGCATTGTGATCTTAGTCCTTTCAATGTGTCTTTGTTAATGCTTTGTCTTTCTTTTTTTAAATCTACTGTCACTTGAAAAGTATTAAACCAGTTGAATTACAAACTCATGTTCATTATGGTGTTTCTACTGATTTGATTTACAATAAATGTATGGAAGATGTTGAGATTCTACTCAGTTTTTAGCACAAAAAGGCTGCTTTCATATGAAAAAGGCTCAGAAAAACCTACTGTACTTCTTCACCTGTTCAGCACTCACAACAGCAACGAGACCAGCTGGTGAACAAAGTGGAGTATTGATCAACTGAAGAGACAGATGTTGTTCTCAGGAGCCGGTGGAGACCATGTTTTGAGATCAAAAACAGAGCTAAACATTCAACCTCATTTCTTCACTTCTTCATTTCTTGCAGGGGGGGCGGTGAGAACACGGAAACCGTTTAATCAATGAAGACAGAAGACTTCCCTCAGGGTCCTGCAGCTGTTTCAATTTGCCATTGATTTCTAGTTCATAGTATTGTAGTGCCTAAAGCAGGGATGGGCAAATGGCGGCCCTCTCCTCCTCTTTTTACAGCCCTCAGATTAATTTATAAACAACGTAATTAATTTAAAATATATAGGCTATATATATATTTTTTTACTTGTAGTACTGATACCGTCCACTAGACTCCTAGTTACGTTGCGAGTTGCATACATGATTTAGTTGTGTTTGTTTCCCGGGGAAACCCTCACAGGAAACACCGGCTGTTGTTATGCCTGCTGTGACGTTAAGTTGCCTCTTGTAATTATGCCTTCACAAGCTTCAAAGTTGTATTTATCATCTGAATTTGGCGAAACAAGTTTAATATTCTAAAAACCAAGACTTTGTTTATTTGAAATCAGATGAAAACAAACTGTCACGGACCCTGCCGTGTTATCTATGATTACTACGCTTTTCATTCATCATTTCAGCGGGAGGGAGGGGGAGCGGCGCTGAGCAACAGCAGAGTGCGGGTTGACAGGTGTCTGTGTTGACATTCCCCTCATTGTGCGTGAGCAGAGACAGGCTACAAGTGTCTTAGGTTCAAGTTAGACAACTAATGTCTGGGTTAGTGTTCATGACTTCATGTTTATGTCATCTTAATGGTTAATCTCAATGCACACACATGTTCCGTGCTTTCCAATAGTTTAAAATAGTTTTATTCCACTTGTAGTGCCGAGAGAAGGGAGTCGGTGCATCGAAGGTGCAAAGGTGGCTTTATTGAGCAGGTGAAAACCACATGTTGCTGGCTTGAAGCCCGGGAAGCAAAGAGAAAGAAGCAAGGAGGGCACACAATAAGTACAGTCAACAACATGTCCGTGCGGAAACAATACCCCCAACCTGTAGTTCCATGAGTGAATTATGTTAACTCAGTGGTCCCCAAACTAAGGCCTGTGGGCCGGATACGGCCCGCCTCCACATTTGGCCCGGCCCCCTGGACAATACCAGAGACGCATTATGATTTTTTTTCAGTCTGGCCACGCGAATCCTAGACTAGCCCCTGTCAAATAGAATGGAATAATGGTCGAAAAGGTTAGGTAAGAGAAAAATTGATTCAGAAGGCAGGGTATTTAACCTGCAGTGGTCAAACGATTATTTTTTTGTTCTATGCAAAGAAAAGGCTGTTTGTCTCATCTGTCAAGTGGCGGTGGCGGTATTCAAAGAATACAATCTGCGCCGACACTATGAATCCCGTCACAAAGACAAGTATGATAACTTGCAAGGCCAAATGCGAGCAGATAAACTCTCAAAGCTAAAAATTGGACTGTTAGATTAGCAGAATACATTTGTACGCCAAGCTCAGCTGAACCAGTCATCCGTTCGGGCCAGCTTTCGGGTTGCTCAACTGATAGCAAGCAGCGGTAAACCTTTCACTGATGGAGAGTTTGTCAAGAAATGTTTGAATGCTGTCGCAGAAGAGGTGTGTCCCGAGAAGAAAGATGTCTTTAATACCGTGAGTCTGTCGGCGAGTACAATCACCAGACGCATTGAAGAAATCGGGGGTAATGTATATGCCCAGCTGCAGCAGAAGACGAAAGAATTTGACTTTTTTTCATTAGCACTGGATGAGAGCACGGACGTGCAAGACACAGCGCAGCTGCTCATTTTTATTCGTGGAGTTAGCGCAAACTTTGAGATGTGCGAGGAGCTGGCAGCCCTCCGAAGTCTCAAAGGGACTACAACGGGGGAGCATATTTTCGGCAAAGTATGCTAAACCATGGAAGAGTTGGAGCTAGACTGGTCAAAGCTTGCCAGCATCACGACTGACGGGGCTCCTAGTATGGTGGGCGCGTCTCGGGGTCTAAATGGACGCATGAACCGGGAGATGGAAGAACGGGGTGACAGAAATGCTGAACAGCCTTAACTTGCAGCTACAAGGCCAGGGGAAACTCATTTGCGACATATATTCTCACATAAAAGCATTTGAGGTGAAACTTGCGCTGCTTTTGGAACAAGTGAAAAAGCAAAACTTCATCCATCTCCCTGCTACCCAAAACCTCTCTGCAGAGAACCCAGCGGTCTCGTTCCCAGCTGAAAAGTGTGTGGAAGCACTGGAAATGCTGAAGGCGGAGTTCGGTGTGCAATTTCGGATACTACATGTTAATGCAAAATAAATCCGACTTTTCCAGAACCCCTTTCTTGCCGACATCGATGAAGCCCAGCCTTCTTATCAGTTTGAGTTGGCCGAGTTACAGAACTGGGATGTTCTGAAAGACGCATTCAAGCCCAACAGTCTCATTGACTTCTATGCCGCCCTCCCAAAAGACACGTACCCTAACATAAAAAAACACGCAATGAAGATGTTTACACTTTTTGGCAGCACGTATATCTGCGAGCAAATCTTTTCACACATGAAACACCTGAAAACTCCGATGAGATCAAGATTGACAGATGAACATCTGCATTATTGTTTGAGACTGGCTGTGACTAGAATGGAACCTGACATTCAACTTCTCACCAGCCAGATGCAGGCCCACGGTTCACACTGTTGAACATACATAGGTAAGCTCACTTTTCTGACTTGAATGAGTCATTCTGAGTATAAACAAATGTAATCATAATAAAATCTACTGCGATAAAATTCATCTCCACAACCATACTGGTAGTGAAATGTATTGTGCTGTGTAGGTGCTGTATCACTTAGTTCGGTTTCTCAGCCTGCTTGCTTTGTGGTTTTCACAGGGAAGTTGATGAGAGAGAGCTGCAAACAGCGGTGTCTACAAGCCTACTGGAACCTACAAAAGGATTCTAAGGAAGGAACACAAGAACTTTGAGAGACTGCTCATATGAGTCATTTGAGTAAGAGATTCTGCTCTGACAACTAAGCTAAACTTTGACCTGTTAAGATTGTGTACGGCACAACAGAAAGTTAATGTTCAATAGACTTTTTTTCTGTGAAGAACCCGGAGAGGGTTATTTGGTTATTATTTATTTCACAAATAGTGTTATTTATTTCATTAATAGTGTTATTATATATTTCCTGACTTTTTTAATGTGAAGATCCCGGAAAGGGTTATTAATATTTGGTTATGTGTGGCTTTCTAGAAAACAATAAATGTTTACATTTAGGCACCCCTGCGATCGTCACACTTTTTCTGTTACAAACTGACCCCGGCCCCCATCAGAGAAGGGAAAGGTTATGTGGCCCTCACAGGAAAAAGTTTGGGGACCCCCGTGTTAACTAGTTAATTAGTGATCACTACACACTGTTAAATAACCTGTTCAATACAAACATGCCACTTGTAAACATTAAATAACATTTCTGTGAACTGATATTTGTTTAGTGAGCTTATTAGAGGATGTTCCCTGAAATATTGTAAAATGTCAATGAAGATGTCAGACTTAGTATATTTGTTAATAATTACATACAATACATGGAATTCGTGTGTGTGTGTTCCAAGTGAATCTGCGGCCCCCTGGTGGCCAGTACATCAATTATGTGGCCCCCACCACAGGGTCGGCTCTAGAACAAATCGAATGGGGGGGCAATCATTTACCAAGGGGGGGCACACACTGCCGTCAACAACCAACACACAAACACCAACGCAACTTCAAAAAACATGCTGTAAAGCAGGGCTCGACATTATAAATGGCCCGCTGGCCCGGAAGCACTATTTAGACACCCCGGGCCAGCATAATGTACTTTCCACTTGCCCGCTCGGGCCACTAAAAATATTGCTTTAAGAAAAAAAAATTGTCCTGTGGTATTGGTATTTTGACTAGCAATTTAGTTAAATTGTTTAGTTTATCAACGCTACAACATAGCGTTTCGTGAGTCGGTTGTCGTTGTTGGGTGGAAATCAAACCGCTGTTTGCTGCAGAGCGCAGCGCGAGCAGGCTCCCGTGAGCGGCAGCGCGCTCCTTCACTACAGACTATCGCGCCACCTAAACATTCGCCAAAAATGTTTTTAATACCAGCGGTAACCGGCCAAATAAAAGAAAGTCACCGGAGGAGTTCAAGGAGAGTGACAGGGAGCATGAGAAGAAGAGGGAGAGAAAGTTTCAGTCAGCTTGATCGATGGAGTTGGCTTCTATGGAGTGGTGCAGTGACGCGTCCTAAAACCCTTTTATAATCTATCGATTAGATTTAAGATTCGAAAATTATAAAAGTAGGGTAGACATGTAGAGATTATCCGGCTGAACAAAACGTGCATTTATCAAACAGGTTTGTTTTCCACAGACCTTATTTCCAGCTATTTTCCAAAACCCTGTGGAGAAATCACATTGCTTTCTGTCGAGGGAACCAGCAGCTTACTTCCTGGTTTTAGGACGCGTCACTGCACGTCTCAATACGATGCCAATACAAACAAGGTCTTCTGTCGGCTCTGTACATCAATGCCGACCTATGCTGACAAGTAAGTGAAGAGTAGAAAATATAAAGGTATTGGCTATAGGGAAATGTCCCAGCAGTTTAGGATAATGAAGGTTCTAATCTAATCTATTACATAGCCATTACATTTCTAACTCCTAATGACAGGAAGGCAGAAAGTGCATTATACAAATAATAATGATTTTTTTAACAATGACCACAATATCATTATTTTAATAAACCAAACATGAACAATTGAGGACAATGAGGAAGAACTGATGATTCAAATCTTGTAGTACAAGTAGTAATGTAGTTAGTGCATAAATTACTATTGCAACAAATGTGTTAGTTTTCTTCATTATTAGTCGATTTTATTTGGACGAATGCTCCGGGCCAGTGGTTACAATGGTGGGGCCAGTGATAATACAATTCCACCGCCCCTGTGTAAAGTCTATTGTTTTTCACACACATTGCAGGGGTGTCGTGCTATTGTATAGCGCACCTATGACTTGTGCATACATGCACGGTTGTGGCACGACCACCAAAACAGAAACATATGGACATTGGCCACCATATAAAAAAGTGTGCAAATGTATTTAGTATCCTATCCATGTGAACATGTTTTAGGTGGGGGTGGACCTAACCTCCTCTAGGAGGGTCTGGGGGCATGCTCCCCCGGGAAGATTATTTTTAAAATATTGAAGTTAAATGCATCAATCTGGTGCACTTTGAGAGCAAAATGAAGAGATCTATGGATAGCCTACATCTCTCAGCATCCATATGAAACAGAACTGTACACAAATGTACTTTTTCTTTATGGATATTTTACTAATCACTCCCCTTTAAACTGTATTCTTGTGTTACTGTCCTATAGTATTTCATACCCGTTTTTCATGTATTCTCTTATTCTTTGATAACTATAATGATCATATAAAGGTATTCCTCGCAAATACTTGTTTACATAAATGGTGACCAAACCGTTTGAGACCCACTGAGATAAGTTAACCTACACTAAAGTTAACTATCTAAACACTGAGAGAGTCCTTACCTCACTGAGCTGAGGTTATACGATCCTCTCAGTCTGATAGGAGAGGACTGTCCTCCACCTTGGTGTAGAAATAGCTCTTTATATCCGTTAGCATAGCTAGCTAACCAGATGCTAACAACAACATTCCACGTTACCGCTCGCGCACTCACAAAATGCGCTCGTGCCACACACATACAGAGCCGAGCTTGAATGAAACACAGAGACCCAGAAGTACTTGTACTGTATATCGTATTATTTTCGATGGCTTTACTGTATAATCAGTGTAACAGATTAACAGATCGCCACTGGGCTTTCATCTAAACACACAGCCACGTAATGATAACAAACAACACACCAATCAGAGAGCAGCAGTGAGCACACCTCAGGCTATGTTTTATATTTGTATTCTTTATTTCTGATGTATTTCACACAAAACGTTTTCACTTATATGATTTCAAATTTTTTTTAAATGGCAAAGTGGCAAGGCTTGCCCACCCTGCGTTGGGGGGGGCACAGTGACTCATTTGGGGGGGCATGGCCCGCGAATGACCCCCCATGACGCCGACCCTGCCCCACCACCATCCAAGTTGCCCATCCCTGACCTAAAGGGACTGGACAATATTTTTAGGAAGGATTGTTTGAATAAATACATAAATATTAATAAATGTAACCATGCAAAAAACTCAGAAAGGGTAAATACAGTGGTGTAAAGTAACTAAGTAGATTTACTCAAGTCTGCTCTTAAGTACAATTTTGAAAGCATCATGCTACTTAGTACTTCTACTCCACTACACTTCAGAGGTAAATAGTGTACTTTTACTCCACTACATGTATTGAATACCTTTAGTTACTTTACAGATGTGGATGAATGATGTGAAATATAATCAAGTGTTAAATCAGACTTTAGTTCCACCTGGATTCACAAGCTACCCTGCAGTATACAAAGTCATTCAAACTAGCTGCACCTTTACCAGCTTCGGCATCGGGCTGGACACTTTTGAAGCTGTGAGGAGGAGGACACTGAACAGGCTGTTGTCCATAATGGATAACCCCCCGCCCCCTCTCCACCTGCAGCTGGACAGGCAGATAACCCCCCCCCCCTCTCCACCTGCAGCTGGACAGACAGATAACCCCCCCCCCTCTCCACCTGCAGCTGGACAGACAGATAACCCCCCGCCCCCTCTCCACCTACAGCTGGACAGACAGATAACCCCCCCCCCCCTCTCCACCTGCAGCTGGACAGACAGATAACCCCCCGCCCCTCTCCACCTGCAGCTGGACAGGCAGATAACCCCCCGCCCCCTCTCCACCTGCAGCTGGACAGACAGATAACCCCCCCCCCCTCTCCACCTGCAGCTGGACAGACAGATAACCCCCCCCCCCTCTCCACCTGCAGCTGGACAGACAGATAACCCCCCGCCCCCCTCTCCACCTGCAGCTGGACAGACAGATAACCCCCCCCCTCTCCACCTGCAGCTGGACAGACAGATAACCCCCCCCCCCCTCTCCACCTGCAGCTGGACAGACAGATAACCCCCCCGCCCCCTCTCCACCTGCAGCTGGACAGACAGATAACCCCCCCCCTCCTCTCCACCTGCAGCTGGACAGACAGATAACCCCCCCCCCCCTCTCCACCTGCAGCTGGACAGACAGATAACCCCCCGCCCCCCTCTCTACCTGCAGCTGGACAGACAGATAACCCCCCCCCCCTCTCCACCTGCAGCTGGACAGACAGATAACCCCCCCCGCCCCCTCTCCACCTGCAGCTGGACAGACAGATAACCCCCCGCCCCCTCTCCACCTGCAGCTGGACAGTCAGATAACCCCCCGCCCCCTCTCCACCTGCAGCTGGACAGACAGATAACCCCCCGCCTCCTCTCCACCTGCAGCTGGACAGTCAGATAACCCCACCCCCCCTCTCCACCTGCAGCTGGACAGACAGATAACCCCCCGCCCCCTCTCCACCTGCAGCTGGACAGGCAGATAACCCCCCGCCCCCTCTCCACCTGCAGCTGGACAGACAGATAACCCCACCCCCCCCTCTCCACCTGCAGCTGGACAGACAGATAACCCCCCGCCCCCTCTCCACCTGCAGCTGGACAGACAGATAACCCCCCGCCCCCTCTCCACCTGCAGCTGGACAGACAGATAACCCCCCGCCCCCTCTCCACCTGCAGCTGGACAGGCAGATAACCCCCCACCCCACTCTCCACCTGCAGCTGGACAGACAGATAACCCCCCGCCCCCTCTCCACCTGCAGCTGGACAGTCAGATAACCCCCCGCCCCCTCTCCACCTGCAGCTGGACAGTCAGATAACCCCCCGCCCCCTCTCCACCTGCAGCTGGACAGGCAGATAACCCCACCCCCCCTCTCCACCTGCAGCTGGACAGGCAGATAACCCCACCCCCCCTCTCCACCTGCAGCTGGACAGGCAGATAACCCCACCCCCCTCTCCACCTGCAGCTGGACAGACAGATAACCCCCCGCCCCCTCTCCACCTGCAGCTGGACAGGCAGATAACCCCCCGCCCCCTCTCCACCTGCAGCTGGACAGGCAGATAACCCCACCCCCCCTCTCCACCTGCAGCTGGACAGACAGATAACCCCCCCACCCCCTCTCCACCTGCAGCTGGACAGGCAGATAACCCCCCGCCGCCTCTCCACCTGCAGCTGGACAGACAGATAACCCCACCCCCCTCTCCACCTGCAGCTGGACAGTCAGATAACCCCCCCGCCCCCTCTCCACCTGCAGCTGGACAAGCAGATAACCCCCCCGCCCCCTCTCCACCTGCAGCTGGACAGGCAGATAACCCCCCGCCCCCTCTCCACCTGCAGCTGGACAGACAGATAACCCCCCGCCCCCTCTCCACCTGCAGCTGGACAGGCAGATAACCCCCCGCCCCCTCTCCACCTGCAGCTGGACAGACAGATAACCCACCCCCCCCCTCTCCACCTGCAGCTGGACAGTCAGCGGAGCTCCTTCTCCAACAGACTGCTGCAGCTCTGTCACAAGGACCGATACGGGAACACATTCCTGCCCACTGCAATAACTCTCTATAACAAATGACCTCTGGCTGGAAGAGAACTCTCTGCTCCATAGTTGTTCTCTTCACTTCACTTTTACATTCAGTTTAATGTTTAATATTCCATCCGTCAAAAACGTATGTAAATATAATACCTTGCTTTATATCTTGTTATTGTTAATTTGTAATTCAACATGTACATTTTCTACTTTCCTGTTTATTTCTTGTCTTTTAATTGTTATTGTACAATGCCATGTCTTTTTATGCTGCTGCAACACAAACATTTGCCAAATTCGGATCTTATCTTATAACACTTGAATTATCAATAATTATAAAACATATATATATATTATTCTGAAATGGACCAATCTGCACAATGACTACTTTTACTTTTGTTACTTTAACTATTTGGATGATAATACTTTTGTACTTTTCTTGAGTAACATTTTACTTGTAACAGAGTATTCATACACTCTGGTACTCTGGTAATTTTACTCAATACCTGAGTACTTCTACTTTTACTCAAGTACAGGACCTGAGTACTTCTACTACTACTTCTCCCCCCATAGGGCTGGTGTTTGTGAAGGAGCCTCCTCTGTGTTCTCGGTTTGAGTCTCTGTCCTGCAGGGGGCGCCACTGTGCTCCGCCTCTCACTGCCAACATGACGGAATGACACGAAGAAGAAGAGGAGTTCAGTGGTTGCAGACTCCAGAAAAAACAAGTTGAGTCACTACATGTATTACTGCTCTGTGGATATTTCGCAATAAGTGTATATATTTACACTTTTTCAGAATTAACGTAGTATCCCAGATCGTTAATTTGCTCACGTGCCTTAAACGTCGGGAGCATGGCACGGAAAGTGACGCTCGCGACCTGCTCTCTGAACCAATGGGCTCTGGACTTTGAAGGCAACCTGCAGAGGATCCTGGAGAGTGAGTGACAAACTACAGTCTGTACATATAATTGTATACTGTCTCTGCTGATATTCATAATGCCATGTACTCAACCTGCTGTTTCCTCATGAGTCATACTTCCCTGACACATAATGTATGAGCACGCGGCGTGACATCAGCTGTGTGTACATGATCATCAGTTATATTATCAGATGTACTCAGATCTTATAAGTTAAAGTAGTTAAAAGTTCAAAGATCTTTTACTTGAGTAAAAGTAGAAGTACCTGAGTGTAGGAAAGTAATACTCTGTTACAGTAAAAGTCCTGCATTCAAAATGTTACTCAGTAAAAGTAGAAAAGTATTCTCATCAAAATATAGTTACCAAAAGTAAAAGTAGTCATTGTGCAGATTGGTCCATTTCAGAATGATATATATGATATGTTGTATAATGATTGATCATTAAAGTGTTCTCAAAGCTGGTAAAGGTGCAGCTAGTCTGAAGTACTTTGTATACTGCAGGGTAGCTGGTGGATTTACTCCAGGTGGAACTAAAGTCTGATTTAAGACTTTATTACATTTCACATCATTCACCCATATCTGTAAAGTAACTAAAGGTATTAAATACATGTAGTGGAGTAAAAGTAAACCATTTACCTCTGAACTGTAGTGAAGTAGAAGTATTAAGTAGCATAATATTGAAATACTACCGCGGTGAAGTTAGTTTTAGGTTGGATATTCGACAGACATTCATGGGCCAGCCAGCAGCGTCAGTTTCCAATAGAGAGGCGAAGTCCCGCCCATCTACTTCCGACCCATGGGACCATATTTCGGAAAAATTATGTATTGAAGTCATTGGGGAGAGAAATATTATCTTTCGATCCCGTTTGAACTGTGCCACGAACAGGGTTGGGAGGGTTACTTTGTAAATGTAATCAGTTACTGATAACTGAATACATGGCTCTGAAAGTAATCCGAATACAGTTACAGTTACATGTCTTAAAAAAATAACGTATTCAGATTACTTTTAGATTACTTTTGGATTACTTTATTTTTCCATCACAGATGGGTATGTTTTGGTGTACAGGAGACACAAAAAGCAAAAGGAAACTGAACGTGTTTTTACTGTTTTAATGGCTTATCAAGAGCACAACTACAACATAACATCTGAAACGATGTAACAACATAATACACTTTTTGGGGATGCAGCTTGGGATGTGAAGAGTGAGGGACACGGTTTAGAAAGTTTGTGTTGCCTTCTGTCCTCGGACTTCATTTTAAGGACATTTCGGCCAGGGGTCTATTTTTGTTTAAGCACCGGATTGGCAAAACAGGAGAGTGTGTGCACCAGTCTGCCTTGATCTATGAATTCATGTCCGTCACACTCACAGTATCTGCTGCCCACAGCTGTTTTATAGAAGGAACACCTCCTTCACCTCATGAAATCTCTGCAGCACCAGGAGGCAGCGGGAGGGTTAACTCAGTCTCTGAGAAGAGGAGCGTGCAGTGCCTTTCACCCACCGCCTTCACTGTGTTTCAGTGTCGGATTTAGGATTGTAGGAGATCCGGGGCTTAGCCCAGGAGTTGTTAGGGGGGGTGGGGATGCAGGGGTAAAGTGCTATTTTTTTACAAGTGGGGGGTGGACTGAACATCCTTTCGTCATCGTCGCCTCCTCTAGGGGGGTCCGCGGGCATGCTTCCCCGGGAAGATTTTTTTAATTATTGAAGTTAAATCTGGTGCACTTTGATAGTAACATTAACTCCACCTTAATAATACCTTAAAGCCAGAGTGCAGATATCACCATTAGATTCACAAACCTGAAACATCATCCATGTATTCACTGCTGGTGATGACATTGTTGTCAGCTGCTGATACTGCTGCTGCTGCAGCTTGTGGCGCCTGCTTCGATGAAAATAACTTTCTAATATCCATAACTTTATAGGCTATTAGCTTAAAACTTGTCAGGCACTAGGAAGGATCACTTCTTCTTCAGGGCAGGGAAGGCTACGCAGTACGCAGGCTAATGTCCCGCAGAGGCTGCCTCTCTGATGGACTCCGGTACTGCACATTACTCCCGAGACATTTTCAAAAAAAATTATATATATTTTTTTTCTTAAAGGGCACCTATCATGCAAAATGCACCTTTGTACGTCTTTTATACATCATTATGTGTCCCCGGTGTTCCAGGGAACTCGCCAAGTGTCAGAAAACACAACCCTCTCTATTTTCCTCCTTCGCCAAATCTCTAAAAAAGGGGCTGCAACGGATCTGAAAAAAATGGATCCACATTCCGACACTTTTCTACGTCACAAAGACGTACTCCGCTTATTGGTCAACTCTCCACCTATCAGGGGAATGAGCCACGGCCACGTGCATTGCCAAACCTCTCATTCGCATATAAGCTATCGGCAGGCTAAATCAACCCCAGTCACATCTGTGTTTTTGCCTGCTCTTGCTAGGATGTCTAAGCCAGTTAAACGTTGTGCTGTTGTTGGCTGCAAGACTCGGAACAGGGGACTGCATGCAATGCCATCAGTGGAAGAAGAAAATAATCTGTGGTTAGACTTCATTTTCAAGGGACATGTGCCAGAAGACCCCGGCAGATTTCTGTTTGTGTGTTCCAAACATTTTACGACGGACATGTTTATGAACTTCTCTCAAGTCCAACACGGATATGCCTCCAAACTAATGCTACACCCGGGATCAATACCAACCATCCGGGACCAGGCCAGTGAGGACACATCCAATTCTGAAGCTGTAAGTTTTTATTTAGCGGTGTTTTTCCTGATAAAGCTATATCTAGCTTGTAGTATGTAGCATGTAGCATGTAGCTTCGCCGTATCAATGTCGCCTCAACCCCAACTAGTAATCGGTTAGGTGTTTATATGTTCTTGTAACATTTTATTTTGTACGCTCCGCAGTCTTTGCTTTGTCTTTTATTTTAATTATCAGGCATTTGCGAACATGTTCAGACTGCCGTAATGGCGATCTGTGTGAAGGCTGTAAAGCCACACCCTAGCTGATAACACAAGTATTTATTCTCCTATTTATTAGTATTTTGTATCCTCTAAAATCATATTGAGTAAGTTATAATAACAAACGTAATCTTCTGGAGGTAAGTGCCGTTTGTTCCAGCGTTATGTAAAAGCTTTTGTGATTGTAGTCTGTAAGAACGATCAGATATCATCGACCTGTAAGCTAAGCTACGCTAAGCTAATGAGACATGCCGTTTTTTGTAGCGTTATATGTAAAAGCTTTTGTGTGTTTACTTGTTTGCGCACATGAATATAAATGGAGGTGTGTTACAACACTGTGTGTATGCGAGGGGACACACACACCACGAGTAAAACTGAGCTAAAGCCCTGGGCTGTTGTTGTTGACGAGGCCTCACCTCTAGCAACAGGCTAATTAGCAGCTAGCACTCATTACAGTCAGTCTACTGAGCTCAGCCCCTCCAACACATCATCTGTATTGAGTCAGAAACACAGCATGCACGTTACGGTTCAAAACTAACTCAGATTGGAAAAGGCTAAGCAAAGACCTTTGCTAAATAGATAGTTTTAAGCCCCATCTTTTGGGATTTCAGACTATATTTATCCAAATAGTATTTTCTCATCCTGAATACTAAGTTGAGATGATTTTGTTCTAACTATGTTTTCTTCTTTACAGGCCAGCACCTCACATGCTACCAGCAGATTACCTGTGATGATAGATTCTGCATGTCAGACTGACCCACCCAAGTACCGGACTGTTCGTACACAGCTATCCTCGAGGACTCTTGGTTCACATCGAAGTACAGGTTAGAATCACGTTTTTCAAATGTTCTTTGGATACATCTTGACATTCTGATGTTGTAGCCTTTAATTTGTGTGCTTCTAATTGTTGTAAAAATATTTTTGTTTTATCTTTTCTTTTGTTTTTAATGTCAAATACAATTATGTTACAGCTGTCCAGGCTAAAATTCCCTGCAGAAGCGTTGGTGTGGAAACACTTCCGTTGGAAGTGCCAGTGCCCTTTTCAACATCCACCCCCATAAAGAGACCACCAAAGAGGGCCCGTGTAGACCTTGAAGAGGAATACGAAGATCCATTTGAGGGAAGCTCTTCTTTGGTGATTTCCGAAGGCCAGGATGCAACTTATGATCCAGCAGAATACATAACAAATGCTACAGAAACAACAGCCATGTCGTAAGTTACTGAAATATCACTATGTGTGAGTTTGTCTATGTATTGTATTTTTTGCTGTATATAATTCAAACATTGATAATAGGGAAACACAAAAGATCTCTAAAGCAACAATCTGTGTGATGGATCGTAACTTCTATTTTTTTGTTTTAGTGGTCAAGAACAAAACCCCCCCCAGACGATCAACACATACATCGTGTATGAGACCTGCCTCATGGAGCTTTTTGAATCATGTCCTGTGTGCAAGCGTGTGTGTGATGTACAAACCAGAAGGATCGGTACATTCATATCAGTGCAGCAGCTGTGCCCCCATTGTCAGTTTACAAGAAACTGGAATAGCCAGCCTGTTCTTGGGAGTACTCCAGTTGGAAACCTGCAGCTATCAGTTGCAACATATGTCAACGGAGCATCTTTCTACAAACTTTCAAAGGTAAATTAACTGCAGAAGATTGTTTTGCCAATGTTTGAAAATGCAAATGTTGTTGTTGAATAAGATAGGACAAGGTAACAAGAGTGGGAATAGGGCACTGTTATGTAACGACCCATGCTAATATGTAAAGCTCTTTTGGGAGGGTGGAGAAAGAGAAGAGATGTGAAAGGGGCACTGTAGAGTAAGCACCCCTAATGACATGTTCAGCTGTTTAAAAACAAGGGCAGCTCATTTGCACTTTCCAGGTTCTCCTCAACGACTCGTCAACAAATCTACAGCTGATCTTTGAGATTAAAATGTATTCTTGCTGTTTTCTTTCAACCATTAGGTCTTCAAAGCAATGAATATGCAGCTGTGCAAATACAACACCTTCCGAAGGCATGCCAGGATGTTCATTGAGCCAGCGATTGTTTCTTACTGGCAAAAATCACAGGAAGGCATGCTACAGAAGCTCCATGCAAAGGAGAAAGTGATAGTTGGTGGTGATATGAGGGCTGACTCTCCAGGTATGTATTTTTTATATAATTCAAATTTTACATTTCAGAAAGGGGTTTCACTATGTGTGAATTGTTAAATTCATGGTTCCTGAAAAACATATGCTAAACACTACAAGCAAAAATACTAATTCACCATCCGCAGAGAAAAGTAATTACTGTAAAACATATTTTCACAGGCCACTCTGCAAAGTTCGGAAGCTACACTATGATGGACCTGAAGAACAACAATGTCGTTGACCTCCAGTTGGTTCAGGTAAGTGGGGTGAAATGAAATATCAATGTTTTTTTCTTTAACACTGTTTGCACGTTATATTTAAAATGTGTGTATCAATAGTTATTTGTATGTGTCTTAACAGAGCAATGAGGTTGGTGGAAGCTACCACATGGAGTTAGAGGGCCTGAAAAGAAGTCTGGAGTTGTTAAAGGAACGTGGTGTGACTCTGGACTGTATTGTCACGGACAGACATCTGCAAATTCAGAAATTCCTAAGGGAAAGCAGCATCACCCAATTCTTTGATGTTTGGCACATAGAAAAAGGTATTTTTCTTTATATTAATTTCTATGTAAATAAATCAATTGTAAATACAATCATTATTTTATTTAGACACAAACCCGGCTTCCTCCAATCACATCAGTATACTAATATTTTGAGTAAACTTGTATGTATATTAACTACATGTTAAATGTATTTATTAGGGATTTCTAAGCAACTGGAGAAGGCTGCAAAAAAGAAGGACTACGAAAAACTTCGAGGGTGGGTGAAGAGTATAAGAAACCACATATACTGGACTGCAGCAACCTCCACCACCGGGCCTGAGAGAGTGGCCAAATGGACTTCCATCCTGAACCACGTGCAGGATATCCACTCTCATGATGACCCCCTGTTCCCTAAGTGCCTTCATCCACTGCGCATTGCGCAATACCAATGGATGGCTGCAGGTATGTTGTTCATAAACCATATTACATTACTCCTCTATAAATATTTGTAAGGGACAACTATTGAATACAGGATGTTGTCAGACACAATCTATAAAGCATGACAATTCAAATATGACTTTGATTTTCAAATTCTTAGGAACGCCGGCCTTTCACAAGCTGGAGACAATTCTCTCAACCAAGAGGATTTTGAAAGCTGTGGCCAAACTCAGCCCCCACCACCAGACTTCATCTTTGGAGTCATTCCATGCCGTCATCCTGCGCTTTGCTCCAAAGAATGTTGTGTTTCCATGTCTTGGAATGTTGTGCAGGTAAAATAAACAATAGTTACTTACTAATTAGTGACAATTTGTACATGCTTTGCTATTATTTACATTTTTTTTTCTCATGGCGGAAATTAAAGACTGTACCTGGCAGCCCTGCACTACAATGAAAATGCTGAGCGTGCACAGGCCACTACATCCACTGGAAACCCTCTGTATAAACTGCAGTTCCCAAAGGCCAGGAAGGGAGAATGCAGAGCAAAACCAGTAAAGACTGACCCCACATTCCGTAAGTGTTTAAAATATTTATTATACAACTATTTACAAATATATAAAATTAGAAAGAACTTTCAGTTTTTTACATGCATATTCTAATCTAAACCACTTTTTTTTTTTTGTGCTTTTGTTAACATTGCACAGGCTACGTGGCCAACTTGATGGACCTCATCTTCGACCAAGTCTTTGTGGACCCTGCACCATTCACACAGGAGCTTCTGAAGATACCCATCCCAGAGGACCTGTGTTCCCAATATGAGCGACCTGACAGGGAGGAGGTCATCGCCGGGTATGCTACAAGGTTCAATTTGGCTGCTGTCTGAACCCAACATAGACATTTCGCGGATCAGGAAACTCCCTGCGAATCCTGAGGACAACGCAGGCCGGAATCACCACTCTGATCCTGCGTCCAAGGAAGCCCCAGCACCAGCTCACAAAGCTTCTGTAGGCTAGATACCTGTGACGCCTGGAATCATAAAAAAAATATTTAGTGTCATTTATACAAAATAGAAGTACATTTAGTTTTTTTTTATGGGTTCAAAGAACCGTTCATTTTGACAATAAAGTTCCGAGTTGATATCGAATGTGTCGTGATTATTCATGTTTGGATGGGTAAAGAATATTCTGATTTCAAAAGCATAAGGTTGTGTGTGGACTTTGTTTGTCGTACACATGGGTGTGTTTTGCCATTGCTGTGTAGTATATAATAGTACAATGACAGAATGAAAGATTGCATAAAGCCATATACACCAGTATTTATTTCCATGAACAATATTAGCATTCGTATTACAATTTCAGTCAAAACAAACCACTCACTGATCTATTTGCCTCAACTGTAGTCCACCATGTTCAGCTCTGTAAATATTCAATGCGTTCTGCAGTGAGAACACATTCAGACACACAGGCTCCAATCCAGGATGTTCCACCATACAGGTTACAGAGTCCTCAAGTTCCTGCATCCGTCTTGACACCTAGTGTGATAAACATATATTGAATGACATGTGAAAAATGTATTCTCTAAACAGACAACTTAGTGAAGCTATCAAAAATGTTACCTGTGGTATCTCCATGCAGCACACATGCTCCGGATCAGAAGGCATCGTGGCGCAATTTGCACATGTACACCTGTAGAAAGAAGTAAATAACTGAGCTTTTAAAAACACATGAAACACATAATGCTGACAACTGAGGTGTTGTTGGAGTTATACTTTTTATCACCCTAAGTTATTGAACTTTCCAACGGTTGTTGCACGATGTTGGAAGAAAAGGACTGTAAATTATTATTAAACGCAATGAGGCCATTGTATATATGCTGAAAATATGAACGTCTCCCTTTATAAATATATATCGCTGTTTTTGCGTTACAAACTGTACACATTGCATTCTTGCTAATTAGCCAAAATATCAACGCAATAAGTAGCAAGCATCGTAACAAACAGAGTAAAAATAAATCGGGACAACAGCTTGTCAACTAACCATTCAGAAACGTCCTGCTGCAACCGAGATGTTTGCACCTCCACCAAAACCTCCGCTGCTTCAGGGTCAGTTTCTGGATCAAATCTATAATATGCTTGAACACATGCATTGCTCTGAGAGGACATGTGTATTCCACACTCGTAATCACAGCAAGCATGGTAATGTGACTCCTGCCGGCTCTTCTGCTGGGGGCGTGGTCAGCTGCTGCTCAGAATTTTCAAAGACAGGTTTGGAATAAAGCGAAAATGAGCGAAACGAGGCATGGCTAAAAAATGATCTGTTTGGTATTTTGAAAAATAAAATGTATAAATATACCTTATATAGGTATGGTCATACACTATATCATTTAAATATAGCATGATAGGTCACCTTTAAGTGAAAGATCCGGGGCTTTTCAGAAAACATCCGGGGCTTGAGCCCAAGTAGCCACCCCCTAGCGCCGCCACTGCTGTGTTTACCTTCAGAATCATTAGAAAGGCTAAAGAGCGACTGCAGGCTGATGTGTTTTAACCACTCACACACGATTAACGATAAACGCAGACTTTTGTTCCTCCATGTTTCGTTGTTATTGTTTCACTGAGCGGACCTGCACATTTTTTTCAAACGCTCCCTTTTTTTGTCCATCTGCGGCGGTAATAGGTTTTGTGCGCTGTGATGATTCGGCTGTACCTTTAGTAATGAATATTAAATGTTGTGAGGAAATCTTTCCACCAATAATTTCAATAAGTATTCCAAAATGTATTCACTTCAGGTTTACGAAAGTAACTGTAATCAGATTACTCGTTTTTCAAATGTAACGCGAGCTGAATACAGTTACTTTATTTTTGTATTCTGATTACGTAACGCCGTTACATGTATTCCGTTACAACCCAACCCTGGCCACGAATTACACATATGATGTCTTAAAAAATAATGTCCATGTCAAAAAAGTCACCGTTTGTCGTAAAACTGTTGAGATATAAGACTATGAAAAATACGCAACTAGAAAGACTACAAATCCCAGAGTCCCGGTCCCGCATGCTGGCTCTTACGGAACCGACTAACTCCCCTTGTGTGTATGTACAGCTCTCAACATGCCCAGACTTGCAGTGATTTTCACCTCTTTAAATACTTTTCGCCTCATTCTGAAAGAAAGAAGTGAAATGTGCCAACGTGACGGCCGTCTTGGCGTTTGTGAGAGACGGGAGATGTAGTTCATTGAGCGTTTCACACAAACAAATGTGTTACTTCACAGTTTTACGACATATTTTTTTTTTTTGACTTGCAAAATTATCTTTTCAATTGACAAACATCATATGTGTAATTCGTGGCACAATTCAAACGGGATCGAAAGATAATCTTTCTCTCTCCATTGACTTCAATGCATATTCTTTCCGAAATAAGGTCCCATGGAGGTCCCCCGGAAAAAGGGAGGGACTTCGCCTCTCTATAAAGCTGCAGCGTCGGAGACTGCAGTTTCAGGACCGCCCTCCTAGGACCGCACTCCTAGGACCGCACTCCTAGGACCGCACTCCTAGGACTCTAGTTGTTTTGCAACATCGCCACCTAGCGAATTGGATGCCCGCAAAAATACAACCAGCGAGTATTGAGTCTCATACACAGCGAGTCTCTTAGACATTGTAATGCTTGATATTAACGATCTAAAAATGCATGAAAATATGCTTTTCTTACAGAAATAAAATTATTATTATTAACAACAATTTGTTGTTATTATGCAATGTTTATGCTAATGTTTATTATCATTTGAACAATGACAAATATTCTCATGAATATTAAACACAACAACCTCTGAACATTACAAATATTCGCCTCAATTCAATCTGGAACCTCTCTCATACAATAATACAATACAAAGTGTGTGTGTGTGTGTGTGTGTGTGTGCATGTGTGTGTGTGCGTGCGTGCGTTGGAGCTATGTGCAACTATGTGCAACTCAAGGCATATGCTCGAACGGGAGCTGCCTGGACGCTGCAATCATGTTGCGCACTATCCGTGCTGAGTGTGCTGACTTCTCGTACAATGTCCCGCTGTCTGGCTTCCTGCATAAAGTCAAGTGCTCGGCGCAGTTGTGGCGAAATGTCGCTCCTCTGTTTTCATTTAAACAGCTCCTTATATCCGTTAGCGCAGCTAGCTAGCACCAGATGCTAACAACAACAATGCACGTAAGGTCTCTCTCTCGCTCGCTCGTGCCACACATACACACACCCTCCCGGTCCTCCCGATGGCCAGTCAGGACCTGCCGGTGAGTGTGGAAGTGTGGTCTGCCACAAGCGGGCGGCAGGAGCGGGGCTGTCAGCATCAGCTTGTCGATGGTATTTTAAACTGGATGCGCTCTGAAACTACGGGGCGGCCGAGGACAAAAAATACACATGCGTTATTAACGCGTTAACTTGACAGCCCTAAATATATATTGTAGTAAGAATTATATAATCAGGGGTGCACATAACCTTTTGAGTGAGTTACTAGATGAGTACCAGGAGACAGCGTTTGGTACTCACCCCACACGAAGCGTGGTCCTCCTCAGTGTCTCCTTCACTGTCCTCTATTTACACTTCTTGCATCCTAGATGATGAAGATGCACCTCCATGTCTCTTTTTAAGCCTCCGATTTGCTTTCTCCAAAACTTGTTTCCAAAACTGTGAAGTCCTTGCATTTCCTGAGGCCAAGTTGAAGGATCAAATACTAAGAAATGATCACATGGAGTTTTGACACAATTCTGTTGTTCATACCGACGTTAACCCTGTCTGCAGTAGTCAAGTTGTAAAAAAAAATCAGGGGGGATGGTGGATTTGATCATATGGGGACATGTGCTAATAACCCGCAGAGGGTGGGAGACCAACCAGCATAAAGATCATTATTATACTCCTACACTCAAAAAAATGATTTGTTAAACCAACATGATTTAATTACGTGACAAAATTCCACGCAATTACATTATGTTACTCTAATTTAAATGAAATATGTACATAATACATGATTCACTGTTGTTAACCCAACACATGTTTATCTCATTCATCCAATGTAAAATTAATACTTCAGGTTGACATATTTTACTTTAGTTACCCCAACACATGTTTATCTCATTCATCCAATGTAAAATTAATACTTCAGGTTGACATATTTTACTTTAACTTAACTAACATGTGTTTACCATGTTGGTTCTATTTAATTCAATTGCATGGAATTTTGTCACATAATTATAATATGCTGATAACACTAAATTTAGTCTAACAGAACCATTAAGTCACAGAAACACAATGGTGCTAATAAAAAACCTTTATTAGCACAAAATGAGAAGTTAACATTGTCTCTCTAACATTGACTGATTAAAACACATTATACACATTATAAAACAGAACCTCACAAATGGTGTCAAAAATGTACTTCAAATGGTATAAAAAAAAATGTACTTCAAATGGTATAAAAAATGTACTTCAAATGGTATAAAAAAATGTACTTCAAATGGTATCAAAAATGTAATTCAAAGGGTAACAGAAATTTTCCTTAAAATAGCAAATGTCTGAAAACATTAGACATAACTCAAAAACATTCCTAACAGAGAACCTTGTTAGGAATGTATACAAGCAAATTACCCTATAAGCCAATTGTCAGGCTTAGACTGTATGAGCTCTTTCTTACTCCACCGGCACAAAGTGAGTGAGTGAGAGAGTGAGTGAGTGAGTGAGTAAGAGAGAGAGTGAGTGAGTGGCCGTTTCTCAATGTGGAGTACACCTGCTGCAGAGCCACCATTTCAAATGTTCAAGTATACTACGTAATCGAGTGGCGCCGAATGCTGGGCATTTAGATGCATTTAAACAGTCCTTCGACGCCACTCGATTACGTAGTATACTTGAAATAGTGGCTCTGCAGCAGGTGTACTCCACATTGAGAAACGGCCAGTGTGTGAGTGAGTGATATCCTGGAGGACTCACTCTGCCCCTAGTGGACAGGTGTACTCTCTGCCCCTAATGCAGGAACCTCAGGTGCATGTAGAAACCTCTGGGGTACATGGGCAGATTCTGGTAGGTACATTTAAAGACTTTGTACATAGAGAACAACAACTATGACATCCAATGTTCCCATTTAAAATAGCAAATGTCTGAAAACACTTAACTTAACTGACCCTCAAAAACATTCCTAACAGAGAAACTGTACAACGTCAGCTATTACATTGGGCTCATTGAGCCATTTTGATTTTGAGCGCTTGCACTTTGGTTGAAAGCTTGTTTCCATCCAGGTTCATCAACAACTTTTGGAAGACTTCTAAGGTGAACTTAAGGTTTGATGGGTAGCTCAGGTTAAGTGCATAAATCAGTCCAAACAGCAAGGCACATGCACAGGCCACATTTCCCAGGTCATTCAGAACTACTACACCCTCTATGGCAATTCCGATGTCCTCAGGCTTTTCTGTGACATCCACTCCCTCTTTTCGGATGACATAGATTCCCATCACTGTCTCTGCAATCTTCTTCTTGGCCTCAGCAATGTCACTGCTCTGTGGAACACAAACAGAAAATGATGAAGCTATGCACTGATCAGATTGTAAGGGTCCAAAAAATGTGAACACCTTTGAACACTAAGACATCTGCATAATAATGTAGCTAACTGGCAAGGGGGTCCTAATTGGTGGAACTGCCGGGGGGGCGGTCCTGCTTGTACATAAAAAGGGACCATATTTCTTGTTCTGTCTCTCGCTCCCTCATGTGTCTATTTACTGCCCTTCCCAGTCTGTGTATTCGAGAGTGTTTCGGTGTCGTGTCTATTTTAGTTTTGTTGTTTAATAAACCATTTTATTTTACTGATGACTCCTTTTTCATGGTCACCACAATAATTTAAACTAGAAATGGTGCAGAGAGCACAGACCTCCGCCCATGAATGCATTTGTGGCTCTGTGCGCGTGCGTGCGAGCAGGACATGTTTGGTATTACTGCATTTGTTAGGTCGAGAGCTTTATGCCCATGTCTGTGACCTTCCCACGTTAAGATATGGCCGTTTCAACCCCCATCCCACCGGCCTCTGTGGCGCCCTCCTCGTGTCGCAGCCAGTGGTTCGGTGCACTCCGTGCTCTCCCCCCACACACCCCAGGCTAAACCTTGTGTCTCTAGTCCCCCTACACAGGGAGCTGTTTTGTTTTAATTTGGGGATCTGCCCCGTGATTCGGATCCGCTCCAAAAATGGGTTCTTCCTTAACCCATGCTACACCCTTCCACTGAGTTTCATGAAAATTGGTCTGGTACTTTTTGTGTAATCCTGCAGACTAACAGACAAATCCATACATGCGACCGAAAATATTACTCTCCGCCAAGGTAATGAATTCAAAATAAGATTAAAATGACTTACCAAATACTCCCCAACAAGTTTTCCACTGTCCTCATGGAGGTATGTACAGAGACATTTGAGGATGCACTCCCGTCTTACTTCAATGTCATCACTCTGCAGAAAGGAAGAATAGATAGATCAATTGAAAATTAGTGTTGAACCTGTCATGCCCTACACCTAGCTCTCCCCTCTGGCTGTCTCGATGAGTGGGCGTGGCTGCAGGCTCCAGTTGGTGCATCCATCAGTGGTCCATCAACTCTCTTATCACCACCATGCAGTATCAACCTACCTGCCAGCCCCCCCCCCCCCCCCCCCCCCCCCCCGTCCTTAGCCACCTGTCCCGGATCTCTCATTAAACCCCATCCAGAGTGCCGTGTCTTGCCTGCCTGTGTTCCCCAGTCTGACCTTAACAGAACCTCTGACATTGCACAACACAGACAACTGAATGGAGAATGGCTCTTACACTATTTCACTAATACTACAGCCCATACCACATGACAAATAAAATCCATAGGAAATTGTGCTATTCTGACTGTAAAGATTAAGTTTGATAGATTAATAAAGCAGAATAATTTACCCTATCCATGACTGCAATGGTGCTCCTGATTTCTTTTCCTGCAGCACCTCCTTTGTTGATGAAGACTTTTACCAGCTGGTCAGAGCACTCATCGAGTTGAGATAGGAATTTTGATGTCAGAGGGACAGTGGTAATTCGCATGAACTCCCTGTTGATCTGAAAACTCATGAAGATGGCAACAAAGTTTACAAAGTAAAATTGGTTAACCATTCTCATTTAATCAAAATGTCCAGTGTCAAAATATTAACATATGGTGCAAAATGTAATAGCATATTACTTACTTCACTCATTTCAAACAGAGCCGGCCATCTGCTTTTAAAATCTGCAACCAGTGGCTTGTCCTGGACAACCTCTTGTCGTCGGTATGAGAAGGTCCTCTCCATTTTTTCCTTCACAACCACCTGGTTGTTTCTCTTCTGTACCTCAGTCAGCAGTGCAAGTCTTTCATTTTCAAGGCTTTCTTTTGTTTCCCCTCTCGGAAGCAGTGGACAGTAATTCACTTCAGCCTTCTTTGGTTTCTTCACATTTAAGGCTGCCTTGCCCTGGTCTTGTGATTTGTGCTTGGGGGAGTTGACACAGATTTCAGGGCAGCCGAGTTTGCCAAGCCTTGAACGGAAGTTTGCCATCTTGTACTTCAAGCTCTGCTTCCAACCTTCAAAGCCTGTTGTGGACCCTCGCTCTGTCAAACATGGATGGGTCTTGACCAAAGCTTCAGCTACATTGCTTATCTGTACATTGTTGGGGTATGCTGTGTACTTGAACATTTTCTGTGATAGGCCTTCAAGAATGACTGATTTCATCTTAGGGCCAGGAATAAGTGGCATGCCATTTGCTTGAAAGTTTTGGTTTCCTTTTTCAAGCTGCATCTCCGTATCAAATGAAAACGAGGGAATATCAAATATATCCGGCCAGGTGCATGATCTTGACTCGGGAGAGGATGACAGTATTACTGTATCATTGGTGTCACCTGATGAAACGGAGGGGTCATTTAATTCCGGATATGAAGTTGAGGGACATGGCTGGAATATGAGGACCGGGGCTTGAACGGTGATCAGTCTTAAAGTACTTTTGTCTTTGATTTCACTCGTTGATGTTAGGTTAACATACTGGTTGTCAAAGTCAACATCCATGTACTGGATCCTAAATTCAACATCATCCAACCCAAAGAATGTCTTGATCTCAATAGTCAGATCTTCAAGAGAAGCCGGCATTCCTGACTGGAGGATAAGTTTTCTTGCATCATTCTCTTCAAAGACAACACGCAGTGTCACAGGTCCAGCCATCATTCATCCTGAAGAGAAAAAAAAAACAGTTTCAGAGAGTGTAATGAAGACATGGCTCAGTACTTGCAGGAAATCCATGTGTATAAGTAATATGTTAATGACATACTTAACAGCTCAGACGATGATGTGCCTTTTTAGGGTTACCATTCGGATCCCTCCAACCATGTAGTCAGCAAGTGGATATGTATCAGCCAATTCGGCAAGCTCAATCAGGGCAACCTCTTTACTGGGTGATGGGGTCAACTGAAAAGCTCTAAAATGGTCCCTATACCATGCACATAACACCCTTACAATGAAGCTCAATTGGTCCTTAACAATACACATTTGAAGAATCTCAGCAAATTCTGGCAGCCCACCAGTAGAGCCATGAGCAACTATCATTCCGTTTCTGTAGTTTAAACCATTACTTGAGACATTTCTGGCTAGATTAACCTCTGTCACATCTGGGTATTTCCTCTTGATTGATAATGCCACTTCCTCATTAAGGACATCAACAGGCACTGTTGAGACACTGGTGACCTCCAAGCTGGATTTCTTGAGACTGGATGAATGCATGTAATAGCCAACCATTAACTGATGTTTAGCTGACAGTCAGTATGTCACATTCTTAAAGCAGTTTGTGTGTCTTGCTACTTGCTTGAAGAAGCTGTGCTTGGACTCAAATCGCATGGTCCATAAACCAACTAAAGGCCCAAAGCAACGGATCATTTCTGGATAATGCTCTATGTAGTGGTGTTTAGGCAAGATTCTTGAATCAGGAAAAAGTTCACAGTATCTATGCCTATGATCTGAAATCTTACCCTCTAGATATGCAATAGTTGTATCTGTGTGGACAGGGGCAACAGCAAGCTCTACAATATCTTTGAGGTCTAAGACAACCTGCCATGCCAGTTCGTCTTCAGGTATCAAGTGACCTATCATAAATGGAAGTAGTCTGATCAAACTCCAGTTTTCATGAGCATTGCCACCAATTGTCTTCTTGGATGTGAAAGTGCGCTGTATTACATGGGGGCGATTAGTTTTATCTCCCCACTTGTAGGGAAATTTTAGAATTGTTGCCTTCAGGCTTTCTAAAGTAAAATATTTTTTTGAGATCAAAAGACCTAAGCAGTATGCAAGCTCAACTGGGATGACGCCTTCAAATAAATCGTGTGCAATATCTGGAGGATACCCTTTGGTGACGTTAAAATAGGCAAGGTGCTCTGAAAAAACACAATTTCTTTTTACTCCACAGCAGCTATTTCCATTTTCCTTTGCCGATTCAATATGCTCTTCATGGATTTCTTTGGTTCTAAGACTGAATGTGCCTGACTGAACGTGTTCACTCTGAATCTCTGACTTCTTCCCTGTACAAAACCTGCAAAAATAGTCTCCTGAGAAACTATCCACAAAGCCACCTATTCCATGCGCTCCCAAATTGTCTGCTATTACACACTGGACTGTGCCTTTCACAAACTCACCAAGACTTGAAATGAAAACACCCTGCTTTTCCAAGGTAACCAAATCCTGTAAAAGGGGGTTTAAAACTTTTCCATAGCCATATGTCTTTATATCATCACTCTTGCACAAAAGAGCTAGGTAAATGGAAGACAGTTCTGAATGTGACCCAGGGGGTAGGTTACTTAGAATCCAGTATACACCACACAGCTTGTGTGTTTTTCGAGATGTTCCCAAGGGATTACAAATTTCAAAGTCATCCACATACAGCGTTACAGTGATTCTTAACCTCTCCCCTGATAAAAAAAGATTTTCTTTGAAGTGCTGACCATCTCTTGTGGACTTGTACTGCTGCTGGTTATCTACAGGGCCTTCATGTACCTGTGATCTTTGGGTTTCAATAACCTTGTCTATGACATCATTGTGATCTAGCAACTGCTTCAAAGATTTAAGTAATGGAATATACTGAAAGGACCTTTTTGTCTTTGAGTCAAGAATAAATTCAATTGGCTCTACAACATTAAAATGTTTTGTATAGTACTTCTTACGTTTATAGGCTGTTCCCAGGGGCCCGTTTTTCTCTATAGCTTTTCCCAGAGGATTACCTGTGCATACGGCAGTAGAAAGTTCTTTTATAATAGACTCATCAACTTGCAATTTATGATTCTTGAATAGATCAGATACAATATTGCTAGTCACCGGTATTGATGCAGAGCTTATTAAGTAGTGAAGTTCACCAAGCACTTCATCAACTGCTGTGGTTGGAACATGAACTAGATTTTCTAACTTCAATAAAACAGATGCAACTTTATGTTCAATTAATTGAGGCAATTCCTCTATAGGAACAATATCACTGTCTGCATCTGTGCCCGTACAAACTTCTAAGTCATCATCTGATTCTGCAGTTCTACATACGTTGTCTGTAGAACTGCCTGCCTCTGCCAAGGGACCACCTAATGTAACAACACCAGTTTTTAAGTCCTTTAGAGTATGGGGGTTATGTTTCCTATACTTATTTGAATTGAATGTACCAAGAATATTTGTTTGGAATGTACAACCTAGAAACATACATGTCACTGTTTCATTCCTCCTCAAATGTGTATTTATATGAATGAAATATTCTTTCTCTGTTGCAATTGAATTACATGCACACAACTGACAGTGAAATGTCAACAATTCTATACGCTGCTGTGATGTTTGTTTGGCATGGACTCTGTAAATGTGACTTAAAAGATTGTTCCAAGTCTTAAATGTGCATGGACAAGTGGCATAGGCGCATGGATATCGAAAATTACGACCATAATGGCCATGTCTTAGTTTGAAATGCTTCAACAACAGGAACCTAGAAGACACTGACGTACCACAATCTTTGCAGTTCCACATGTACTGTTGTAATCTGAAAATCAAAGAAAATATTTGTAATATATGTTATGGCAACCACCATAACATAGCCTATATGCGACTATATGTTTTAGTAATTTACTGATGTAAATCAAGCAAAGTCAAGCAGTTCTTAAAATTACAATGTGCACAAACTTCAAACTTGATAACAAAAAAAAAAAGATGCCGATTACTTACCACCAGTAAGAAGAGGTTGCCCTGCTGCCAGCAATGTCAAGTCTATGGTTTGTTCCCAGGGCACCTGTGAATAACAGACATGATTAGGTTAATCTGAAGTAGCATGCCAACTCCAAGTGCAATATAATTTGGGCTAGAACCTATTATTTTAATTGCTAGAATAAATTAGGGTAATCCTATGCCGAATGTGAATTATGTTTAAGATGTTTTTTACATGTTGAAGTTAAATGCATCAATCTGGTGCACTTTGAGAGCAAAATTAGGAACTAAATCTATGGATACATCTCTGAACAACACCCATGTGAAACAGTACTGTAAACCAGTAAACCGAATATTCTTCTGTGAGTTTTTGCTTTACGCTGTGCGGAGTGTGCAGGTACATTGGACATACATAACACCGCGCTACAGTTCACGAGCCCGAATCTCCCCCCTCCCCCTTGTACAGACCGACGGGTAATAATGGATTTTGACAGAAATGTCAAGATCCAGCGAAAAAGTCTAGTGCCACCTGTAAACAGATGTACTTTTTCTTTATGTATCTTACTAAGTTGTTTGTTGCTCTTTCCTGGCTGCTAGTTCAGTGAGTTTTGGTCGCAGTGTTGCTTCTGAAGTGCCGCTCCGGCAGCACTACACCCTGCATTCCAGTAGTTATTGCTCCACTAGCCCTTACATACATCTAGTGTTGTATTATTATTTCTAATTGATATAACGTGCTATGACATATTTTGATTTGGATAAAAAATGGAAATATGGCGTTAGAGTTCATGGCAGCAAGGCAACGTGCACGATATATGCCAAGAAGCTAGCTAGCTAGCCGCTAGTTGTGAAACACTTTAACATCAATTTAGCTGATTTCACGGGTCAATATTCACGGTAGGTGTATAATATTATCTCATATACCAACGATGTTTCATATTTGTAGACCTCGTCAATACATTAATTAATCTAGATAGGACTACTTACCATGGGGGTCGTCTCCCTCGTGTGCTGCGGTCTTCCCTCGTGTGTGCTGCGGTCTTCCTCCGTGGTGTGCCTCGCGCGATAGATTACGACGTCATGCGTCTCAAACTAGCAGGTGTCAATGCATTACATTCACGTCAGGTCAAACTAAGTGAATCTTGCTCATTTAAAGGCCATGCTTTTTAGCTGGTATAATTAAATCCAATTATGTTTCCCCCCTTGCATCAACGTAAACAAATCATGTTAATTTAAAATCACATAGTTATATGTTGGTTCTATTAGATGTAAATATGTTCAGTTCAAAACATATATATTTTTCATCAAACAAACTCAAAATAGATAGACTGGAGTAACTCAGACCTATAATCGTTTTTTTGAGTGTAAAACAACATGCATGTTATGGATGTTCAGATACTCCTTTCATTGCTCTTGACCAAGGCACCTCAGAATTAGAGTCGGTCCCCGGTTGCCATGGCACCACTAACATTTAGGGTCAAATGCAGAGGACAATTAGTGCTAAATCTTTTTTTCACTTTAATTTAAAGGGGGGGAGGGGATACAAACATGTGGTTATAATGGAAGTCTATGGTACAAATCTTGTAGGTTAACAGTCCCTCCTTTATTATTCAGATGGATCAGCTGATTATACTAATAATAAAGTCTAAATAGTTTTTAGAATATTGAATTATAGTGTATTTTTTCAAAAAAGCAGTTATTGGTATACGATCAAAACTGGTATCTAAAGGGTTACATTTGTATCGTAATGAATCAAATCATTATGTAAATTCTTCATGAAAAATTTCGAGGAAAACAATTCGAAAAATATTGATCCGTCATCATTTTATTGCAGTTCAAATACAAATATTTTATGTTAACATTCCCAATGTTACTTTTTTTAACAGGGCATTAAGTGCAAATTGAAATAGTTTACAAAATATGAAAATATATTAAAATATTATACAGATAATACAAAATAGGACCAATGTTGTCAATGGCTGCCGACTCCACTCTCCCCCATCTCATAGAAGTTTCCAAAGATTTTCATAATCATGTTTTTTGGTCTCAATTTTTCTGGCTCTTGCTTTCGGATTGTTAGCTAAGCAATGGCTTTGAAGCCAAGTCTTGACATATACCTCTGGTCAGGGGCGGACTGGGACTAAAATTCAGCCCTGGAAACTGACCCAGTCCGGCCACATGAAATGTCAAATGTTAGAAATCCGCTGTTTATTATTTAAAGTTTTACATCCGATTCACTCCTTTTTTCCTCTCTGTACACAGCTCCAGTTTGGGCATTGGCCTGTCATCAGATTTCATTTGTAGTTGCTGCCTGTAGCGGAAGTTTAGTACAATTACTTTTGATGAAATACTCCAAATCTCCACCCTCCATAATTGCACTTGCTTCAGTTGCTTGCTACTTTTTAAGGGCGGTGATGACAGTTACAGTACGAACTGAAGTTGATGCGACTTGATTGGATTGTGCGGCATGACGTGAGCCTCATCTGATTGGTCAATCCCTCAATTTTTTTTCACCAAGGGAAGCCAATTTCGGCTCTCGCAACAGAGAGTGCAATCTACTGTTTCACCATAACATCTAGAGGGGCGCTGTTTCACTCTTTGTAAAATACTCAATGAGAATGGGGGAGAGACGGGCCGGCAGAATAATTACCGTATTTTTATTTATTTATTAATATTATAACTACAATGCAAAAAACCAGGGGAAGCCTGGCTTCCCTTGGCCTCCAGGAGAAAACGCCACTGAGTTCAGGGGATCATTCTCACCCACCTCTTGCTCTTGCCCTGCACTTGTATATGTGCCAGTTGAGCTGGTTCTTCCAGCAGCTCAGCTCTGTCCCTCATCATGAACGCAGGAGGCTGGCTGTATATCTGAACTCGCGCCCTCATCATTCTCTTCATCATCTTGCACTTGTTCTAAGCTGCTGCTGATAGTGCTTGTAGCAGCGCTGCTGCCAAAAAGGTTAGTCAATTTGCGACATTTATATGCTTCACCTGCGAGTGACATCACCTTTTTTTCTCTTGCCTTCTCGGGCCACCTTTTTCTTTTCGTTTTCTTTGATTTTTAACCATGTTTTTTCATTCTCCCTGTCTGCCGCGGTGTCTAATCCCTTCTCTTCGTGTGGCCGGTCTTTTTTTTTCTTTGTGTGTGATTATTTGACATAAGAACCACACAACTTCATTAGCGGCCGCGCCCTCTGTCGGCCGTCAGCGCAATTTAAATGATGACGTTAAACCTTTTTTATTTAAAGTGCCGGCCGTCAACGGTCCTTGACGACCGGCCGTTCTGTGGTTCTCCAGATTCTACAGATGGCCAGTCCGCCCCTGCCTCTGGTCTGAACTTGTTCAGTGGAGGGCCAACACACTTGATGAAAAGCAAGGCTGACATGCTTTTTACCTCTAGGGAGCTTCTAGTTGTGGTTAAAATGTTCATCTGACTAAACCCATGTTCACACTCAGCTGTGGAGATGACCAGAGTGTTCACTGCTTGAAGGAGGGGTTTCAGCTCTTCTGGTGCTGGTGGTATCATTTCATCAACAGTTTTGAGTCTTACCAGCTAGCCAACACGGGAGAAAAACGTATAACTCCAAACTAAGTTGTTATTGCTGCTTATGTCCATAGATTCCACCATTGGTGACTAAAGTAATGAGTAATGACTACGATTACTGACTCTTGACTTACCTGAAATGTTATTTTTAGTATTTTTAAATATGAAGTTCCTCAGATCGCGTTGTTTTTTTGGAAATGTCTCGTAGTTTACTCCATTGAGTGTTGACAAGAAACACGTGTAGACGAAATATGTGTTTTGTTTAGATGTTTTGAGGTATGCAAAGGCGCGAAGTGACAAATTGGCAAGAAGTGACACAATTGACGTTACGCAATTCAGATTTTATAAAGATGGTCACATTGAAAGCACCCGGTTTCATTAAACAAATAAACAGAAAGGCTAACAGTTGGTTTTGCAGCGAGTCATCATAGGCTAACAGATGACTAATACACCAGAGTAGTTGTTAACTTTAAACAAACAACACGATTCACATTACTCACTCTTACTGTAATTAGTGATTACATCAACAATTCATGTAGGACACCTAGTTGGGCTTGCCAAAATCACGCTACAGTTTCATTGAACAAATAATCAAATATGCCAACAGTTTATTTTGCTGAAAGCTATAGCTAACGAATAATTGTTTTTAGTGCCTTTTAATACGATCATAATCAAATCAAATCAAGTTTTATTTATATAGCACATTTATAAACGATTTTTGGTCAAGCCAAAATGCTGTACATATAATAAAATTAGCCTACAGTAGAGACACTTTACAGCAAATACAACAGAATATCAGTATGAGAAAAACGACACCCTCTATCCTTAGACCCTCACATCGTACAAGGAATCATCAATCATCATAAGCTAACAGGTGATTGTTTGTATTGCCTTAAGACTATCATAGTTAACGTTAGCTAATCACACTTCATTTCAAGACACCGGAATTGTTATTAATGTTAAACAAATAAAACTTTAAAAGCACTTCACATTACTCACACTCTGTGCGTTGTCATTCATATTCATGTATCCTACTCGCTAGATGGCAGTGTCACGAAAAACTAGGGTCGTGGGACTGCAGTCTCCGACGCTGCAGCTTCATGCTACTCTCAGGCCCAATCCCAAACCACTCCCTCGACCCTACCCCTCCGTGACGGAGTGAACTCCGTCTGTAGCCACACTCGCAGCTCAACGAGGCTCCTCCTGTCAGATGGAGGGAGTAAATACAGCAGCAAGCTTTGGGACGGCCTCCCCTCTCTCCCCTCTCTCCGGCAGAAACAGGAAATGCCGTAACTGTATGTAACAACGGTTTCAAATCAGCATCTCTTTGACAAAAAGTTTAAATGAACAACTCAAATAAAACTCCAAACATCTTTCATTGTGTTTCAAAGCTCTTTTAGTTTTAAACCTGATGTTTATAAGCTTCTTAGTTTTTGCAACGGTCTGTAAATATACACAACCTTATAATAAAATGCACACATTTACCTTTTTCTAGACTAAACACAGGTTTGATCCTCAGTTAAAAACATATGAGGTTGTTAACGTCGCAATTTATCAGTGGATGTTTGCTGGACACACACAGCGTGACTCCGGTCAGGTAGAGACCGGTCTCAAGTCAGCACCGCTGAAGACTCGCTGTTTGAGGGCTTGATAGCCCACTCCCCCTCCACACTCGTTGCTTTGGAACAGCCCTCAATATGGCGGACCCTCTGTGTGAACGCGCAAACGGAGGGGTAGGGTGTAGGGGGCGGTTTGGGAATGGGCCTCAGTTTCCCCTGCTGCTGCTGTCATTCCCCACTTTGAACAGGTGGGCCTTTTCAAGCCCCACCTGTTCCTCATCGCTCCAATCAAATGGTAGGCCAAGCTTAAAATTGTCAAATGTATCGTTCAATAACAGGGGTCTCCAACCTTTTTTAGGATGAGAACTACTTTCAAAAAATAAAACAAGTCGTGAGCTACTTTTACTCCTCTTTTTAGTTTTTTTGCAGTGTATATATTTAGCACATTTTAACATTATTATATGCTGACCTTTAACCTTTGTGTGCTGTTTGGGTCTGTGAGACCCGTTTTCAGTGTTTATAGGGCTGTACCCGAATATCCCAATATTCATTCGTTGGAGTCAATCTTTTAATTTATTAAATTTATTAATATATATTTTTTTAAATCACACGACCGCCCTTCAAGCCAATCAGAATCGAGCTGCCGCTACTGAGAGTGAAACTGAGTATCTGCTCAGCTTTTGGAGCAAGTGAGAGCTAGTGAATATTTCGCTCTGCAGCTGGATGAGAGCACGGATGTAACAAATATTGATGTTTATATATATATATGAATATAAATATGTTTGTTAATATTACTGTTGAATATTATATATAATATTATTAAGGCATAAGTAGCTTTCAAAAATGCTAAAAATATGTTATTTTTTCATATTACTGTTCAAAATTATATAATATTATAAAGACAGAAATCACTTTAAAAATGCTTTAAAAATATGTTTACTGTTGATATTACTGTTTAATATTGTGTTAAGAATGTTTATAACAGAAGACACAATCAATGTAATGAATGACAAACAAAGGGATAAATGCAAACAAATACAAATATATATTAAGAAAATGTATTAAGCTGTATGATTAATTAGTCATATTTTCCATCAGAATGTACTCATCATTTAAAACAGAGAGGTCCCCGCCAGAGGATAATGCTACAGTATATGGGGTCCTTGGCATGGCAACGTTTGGGAACCCCTAGTACACATTGGAATGATTTCTTACTTTATTTTTTACACCTAGGCTATATTAAATAGATAAAGGTGTGCTCTCTTTAGCTCTCTCGCTCTCTCTCTCTGTCTCGCTCGCTCACAAGGCAAGGCAAGGCAAGTTTATTTATATAGCACTTTTCAACACAAGGCAATTCAAAGTGCTTTACAAAAAATGAAAGACATTAAGAAAATGGCATTTAAAATCATTAAAAAGAAAAACGAATAAAATAACATTAAAAGAAAAAATACATGGATAAAAGTTACAGTGCAGTCTAAGATATAATAGTTCAATTAAAAGCAGCGGCAAAAAGAAAAGTCTTCAGTCTGGATTTAAAAGTAGTCAGAGTTGCAGCGGACCTGCAGGTTTCTGGGAGTTTGTTCCAGATGGAGCATAATAACTGAACGCTGCTTTACCATGTTTAGTTCTGACTCTGGGGACAGAAAGCTGACCAGTCCCTGAAGACCTGAGAGTTCTGGATGGTTCATAATTTAGCAGTAGATCAGAAATGTATTTTGGGCCTAAACCATTCAAAGCTTTATAAACCAGCAGCAGTATTTTAAAATCTATTCTTTGACACACAGGAAGCCAGTGTAAAGACTTCACAACAGGAGTGATGTGATCCACTTTCTTAGTGTTAGTGAGGACTGTCTTTCTTAGAGACAGTGTGCTCCTCCGTGGCGATGATGATGGCTTGTGTTAAAAAATTATAATAAACATAGGCCTATTTGTAAAGTGGGGGGACACAAACGGGATTTCGAAAAGTGTCACGGTTAAACTCATTATGAAGTGGTGAGATGCCGCTCCACATTGCTTTTCTTCCCGACTGCAACGCTGTTGTGTGTGTGTGTGTGTGTGTGTGTGTGTGTGTGTGTGTGTGTTTTGAGGGGAAGTTTAAGTGAAAGCCTCGTTTCGCGGAGAAGATCTCGCCGTAGTAATACTAATATAGCTAGTTCCAGAGGTAGATAAAATAGCTAAGTGTGTTAGGTCTAACTCTTACGGCCCGTCCCCGCGGCGGTGTGCACGCTTCAACGCTTCTGCCCATTCACTTTGAATGGAGTGACGTCACACTTTGCCGAACTGCATTGTTGGAGCGTCGCTTCCCTTTGCTCGCGTTGCTTCGCTTTGCTCGCTTCAAAGGTTGAGCAATGTTCAACTTTTGAAGCTTCGACGGAAGCGTCAGCCAATACAATCATATGCTAGTACAAGCTCCCGCGTGCTTGTGTGTCCGGGGCGGGAGATTCATGTGATTAGTTGTTGGTCGAGCTTCAGACACGCCCGCCGGCAAGCTTCAACGCACGCCGCCGTGTGGACGCTGCGTTAGTGTGTGTTTTGCTCCGCTCACCAGTCCGTCACAGCGGGTGGAGCTGAAGGATTTCTGCTTCACGTTGCATACCACTATTTTATTGTCTTTTTCGGACACTTTAAAATACTGCCAGACCGGTGAAGCCATTTTGGCAAGCTTGTTTTGCCGCACACAGAGAAAAGTGTCATGTATTTTACGTCATGTGATCGGCTCTCCCGATAGGCAGTTATAGAGAGCACCGATCGATCGGCAGAGAGTGAATATCGGCCGATATCGATCGGTGGCCGATCGGAGCATCCCTACCGCCCAGCACTACCATGTATCTCTAAAAGTCATAGAGATTTTGAAAGTCAGCCATACACATACAGTGGCAATGTGACCTAGCTCAAAACTAGCAATCCCTCCTCCCCAGGTCTGGGTAAGGTCATGAGGCCGGCATCGTCACAGCTTCTTCTAAACTCCAAAAACAACGTTTCCTGATGATCTCCTCACAAACTTGCCCTGTCCATCAAGAATTAAACATCATTATTATTATTATTTCTGCCTTTGCTGCTTTAGCTGCAAAGGCAGGTAACATACCCCTGTTACATAGTTTCTCCCCCACATTATTTGATTGTGACCTATTTATGGGTCACTCCCAATCCTCCTAATTCATGTAATATACAGTTACATATACAGAATCAGTACATCTCATTTACTCTTGCTGTGTTCTGTCTGTGTCTCTCTGCAGGTATTGAGATTGCTAAAGCTCATGGAGCCAAATACAGACTTGGCCCAGAGCTGGAGATATGGTATGAATATCCATGATGTGATGATCAGACAAGCATCCATCATTTTCACTGACAGCATTTTCCATACTGAAATACCAGCACTAAACCAGTTTCAGCTTTACTTTTCTCACATCTATTTTCTGATTTACTACATGTTTTACAGTGGTTACGGCTGTGCAGACCACTTCTATGAGTCGGACACGTTGCTTCACAGCTTTCAGGTTCTGAGGAAGCTTCTAGAATCTCCCATCACCCAGGACATCATCTGTGACGTGGGGATGTGGGTATCACCTGCCAGCAGTCAGACAAACCTAATGTGGTCCTGTCCAAACAGTGTCACATTGTTTTGTGTGGATTATTTTCATAATCCCATAAATCATGTAAGGTGTAGAAAAGGGCTTCATAATTAATCGAAATATTATCAAAATTGCAATCTTCAAATTGCAGGAAGCACAATATTTTTTAAACTGTAATTATGTATTTAAAATGAAAAATATTTTGAAGTGTCATGTAGCTGTTGAGATCTAGACCTAAAATCGTATTCTGCAGTGTTTACAACACATATCTGTTGCAACAGATTCTTAAGAGAACCTCACCATGATCAAATAAATATATTTTTCAATGAAGATGGGAATATTGGTGCAAACATAATCAATCCCTGCTGTGATTCCAAATCTTTTCAGTTTTTAATCAGTTTTTGATTAAAAATTCCTGGTTGAGAGGATTGTCCAGAACCAGGGACACTCTTAACATCTGCAGCCCCGATTTCTGATTTCAAACTAACAGGACAAGTTTTCAGTTGTTACCATAAAGAATTCTCCCTTTGTGTGGCTGGAAGTCTGGTTTGGTGACAGCACTGTGTTCCCCTCAGGCCCATCATGCATCACAACGTGCGCTACAACTGCCGGGTCCTGTTCCTCAACAGGTACGTCAGAACAGCACTCTCATGAGACATGTTGTTTGTGTTCTGTTTGTATGCATTTATGTAACTTGACTTGCCATATATATATATATGTATTCTATTACCTGCAGAAAGATACTGCTGATCAGACCTAAAATGCTGATGGCCAACTACGGGCTGTACAGCGAGATCCGCTGGTTCTCCCCCTGGAACCAGTCAAGGTCGGTCCCCACTGCCCTTCTCATCTCTCTGTCATTATGATATCTATTGAATGTATTGGTCAACTTGAGTCGTGTCTTACATAATGAGTAAGCTGTATGTGATGTGTAACAATACTGTCTTGAAGAAATACTTACTTACTAACTAACTAACTAACTTAACTTTTGGGGAAATCTGTTCACTTGCAATGTTATTTCATCAATTAAAGGTTCGGTAGGTAAGTTTGAGAAACCGGCTCGAGATACATTTGTTGTTACATTCCATGGAATGCTCTTAACATCCCGATAGCAATGAATATCTTAAAGAGCCTGTGACAGCCTCCCAACAACTGTTGTGCCATGAAATATTGGGCTACTTGTCACCTCGAACCGTCAGCTTAAAAAAGAAGGTGCGATACCGTTCCGATAAATATCAATAATTTCGAACATCGCAGGGAATTTCCTTCGACTCATTTTGAGGTTTTGGGGGAAGCCGGAAGTGACGTCAATGCGGGAACGCTTCACTGTGCGGCGAGAGAGCCAAACACGGACAAAGTGTGTTGTTATGCGTAGAAATGGTGAATTACTGAGTTTAGGCACGTTAATAATGTTTTAATGAAGTTGACTACAGTATATTCATATTTGTCAGTGCTTTCATGTCAATTCGGCGAACATAAACATAAATGATCGTGGTGAAGATGATGATTAAATTAGGATTACAAATCGGTAGTGAGAGCTGCTGACTTTCCTCCCGTCGGATGTGATATAAAAACAAATCGATTATTTTTGTAGTTGTAAACTCAAGTGGATGAAACTACATTTATTAGTGCTTTCATGTCAAATCGGCGAACATATGATACATTAAATGATCGTGAGGATGATGATTAAAAATAGTTTGTTTGAGCCGGTCTGCATTTCCTGATGAGAAAACAAACCAATGCTTTTTGTAGTTGTTGTACACCAACATGGATTAAAACGTGTGGTTTTTTACCACAAATTATTGGGGAAATTAATGGATAAAATGCACGGATTATTATTATTATTATTATTATTATTCCCACTCCGATCGGGACACTAGGTGACAGTTTACGTGGGCTGGGCTGGGTGCAGTGGCGGACTGGCCATCGGGACGAATGGGCCGGTACCAAAGTAGGCCGGCCGGATAAGTCACTAGCACATCCCCCACTCCCCCCGTTGACAATTTACTAGCGGTACCGAAGTGGGCCGGTCGAGAGTCCCGGGCTGATTTTTAGTCCCAGTCCACCACTGGCTACATGACCGTATTATCGCCCATATTGACGCACCTAATTCCTAAACTTCTAACAGATAAAACATAAACCGATCCTTCAGCTTCATATGAGCTCTCAGACACGTTCAAAATTAAACTGTCATCGCTGTCATCGCTTGCTGCTGTGTGCGCCATCGTGCGTTTGCATGCAGATGCTGGGATCCGGCACACATAATTTGGCGGGATTTGAAGAATCCCCGAGAAGATCCAGAATGGTCAACATTGATGGGCAGATTAATGGTTATCAAAGTACAAATATCCAAAATCAGTTCAGTACCGGTTTTCAAGGGGACAATATTTACTCAAATTGATGGGTTTGCATGATGGGGGAAACTCGTGTCACAGGCTCTTTAAGTGCTTTGACAAAAAAATCCATAAAAATGTTTCATCTGTGGAAGCCGTAGTAAAAAGCACGACCAATCATTTTAGCCGGCCCGGCTAAAATAACTGGATGGCCTACCTGCATGTCAGCCTTCCATCTGTGCACAAACTTATCTCGTGCCCTCATTGGTAATGTCCGTGTTCGTGTGTGTTGGAGGAGGGGCTCTGTAAGGAAGTGGCAGATTTTTACCGGCTGTGTATTTTCAAATTCTAGCGCACTTGAGCTGTTTTTTCCAAAATTACATACCCCACCTTTAAGGAGAAACAATAGCTTTAGATATGGGATAGCACAGGGACTGATACTTTTTTTTTTCTTTAATAGTAAATTAACACTTTATTTTTGAAAGTTTTCAATACAAAGAAAAATCATGCAGAATGTCATTGAGGGGGACTGATACTTTAGGGAAACACTTAGCCCCTAAAGGTTTAATAGTAATAATGAAGTGCCTCAAACTGCAGTTCATCTATTGGCCGATAGAAAGGACTGCAGAAAGGAGCAATTTCCATAGACCCCCATATTAAAATGCCCAACTTTACAGCAGAAATAAACATGTTTCTACCCCTGGATGCAATACAAATTATGATGGATATAGTTAGATTCCACCTTCATGTTTATGGATTGGTGAGTGAATTGTTTTATAACGCAACCCTTTTAGTTATATTAGGTCTTAAAGTGTTTGCATGAATTAGGGCGTGGTCACCTTGAGTGACAGGTCTCTGCAGTCACTGCTGCTTCTAGCTTTCTGTCTCCTAGTAGCTCCGTTAGCTCAGTAAGCTCCAGGATGCTACAGGGCCTCAGCTGTGAGGCTGATGCGGGGAACACAACTTGAACTCGTTGATGTCTTTGCTGTGTTGGTGTCTGGTGGAGTATTCTAGTTAGATACCCCCTTCATGACAACAGGACTGCCACTCCTAGCTCCTCTGTCTCTCTACTAGCAGCTCCGTGCTACAGGGGCTTTGCCTGCTCAGTTCATCCGGAGAACATAACTTGAACTCGGCCGTGTTTGTTGTGTTGCTGCCTGGTGGAGTACATGTCATGCAAATATCGGACTTATCTTATGGCTCTGCGGTTAAAACAGACCGCCCCTGAATGCAGTTTCTTCGGTAAGTGAAATTCAAGCACTTTATTTCTTACTGGTCTTTTTATTCAGATACGCTACATCTGTGCTAACGATGCTATCCGTAGCATACAAGTTAAAACATATTAGAGAAGTGTAAAACATTAAGAAGGATTATACTGTAGAACAAACGGCTTCTGTGTGAGGTAACGGTTGGTAAAATAAGCTCATCCTCGTACATTAGTTAGTTTTGCTAGTTAGGTAACTGTATGCATTGATATTGTTGCTTTAAATTTGCTATGCTCGACGATGCAGACAGCTCGGGTCACAGTAGTGTTGAAGACCAGCGTACTGTATATGAGATTAACCTCACTATAAGATCTGTGTATCTTAAAATATGAATCTCACATTTCCAGATGGTTCCAGAAATAACATTAACGTAGATATTGCAATATGGTTTGTTGAGCTGGAGTTGATTATTGAAGCTTACTGGTTAACGTTGCCATCATAATAAACGAACAAACCCACACGTTGTTGTTTTTATTACTATTATTACCAATACTTACTAAGCATTTTATTATCATTACACTGGAGAAACCGACTTATTGTGGCAGCAGAACGTGAACATGTAACGTAATGCCTGCATTTATGGACGATAGCGTAGTCAATGCTTTAGGGACAAGGAAACGATTTGTTTAAATATTAGATATGACGTGTGTTTCTGTGACAATGAATCTTATTCATTGCATTATATTTGTTAAAGATGTTTGTCTTTTACCCTTATGTGTGTGTTACAAATGAATGTGAAGATGGCATAGGACATTTAATTTGACTGTCTCGTGAAAAACTATTTCAAAGTAACAGTAAAATAAAAAGGACCCCAACTATACAATAATACACAATCCAACTGATAAGATACAGTAAGGCAGGGGCGTCGCCTGGACCTGAAAACATTCGGGGCTTAGCCCACAGTGGCGCTACAGTGGAATTTTCTACTGCAACACTCCCCACACGCACACACAGTACACCCGCGACTGTTACAATGAAGGCTCGATAATCAACTCACGGCATATAGGCAAGGGTGAAGTGCTATTTTTTTATGAGTGGGGGGCGGACCTCACCTCCTCTAGGGGGGTCCGTGGGATGTTCCCCCGGGAAGATTTTTTCTTTTTAAATATTGAAGTTAAAAGCATCAATCTGGTGCACTTTGAGAGCAACATGAGAGATTACATTACATGGTACTTGTTAGACGCTTTTATCCAAAGCAAGTTACATACTCAATACTGTGGGCAATCCCCACAGGAGCAATTTGGGGTGAAGTGTCTTGCCCAGGGACACAACGACATGCAGTGGGGTTTGAACCTGTGACCCCCTGATCCCAACACCAAGGTTCTATCCACTGCGCCACATGCCTCCCCTATCTATGATCTATGGATACATCTCTCAGCACCCATATGAAACAGAACTGTAAACAGATTTTCTTTTTCTTTATGGATATTTTACAAATCACTCCCCTTTTAAACTCTATTCTTGTTTTACTGTATTTCATAACTGTTTTTCCTTTATGCTCTTATTTTTTTTATAACTATTCAGTAAACAAATCTCTTCACTCAGGTATTTTTCGACAGGCCCTGAAAACTGCAGTCATTAAACCGCTCTTAAAAAAGAATAATCTAGATGCTTCAGTAATTAACAATTATAGGCCCATATCAAACCTCCCATTTCTAGGTAAAATCATTGAAAAAGTTGTTTTTCAACAGTTGAGTAATTGTTTGCATTTAAATAACTGTTTAGATGTGTTCCAGTCAGGCTTTCGTCCAAACCACAGCACTGAGACTGCTCTTGTAAAGGTCTTTAATGACATCCACAGATTAAACTGAGGTAATGGTTTTTGGAGCCAAGGCAGAACGTATAAAAGTTAGCGCTGAGCTTCAGTCTGCAATGTTCAAAACAACAGATAAAGCCAGAAATCTAGGTGTAGTCATGGACTCTGACCTGAGTTTCAACAGTCACATTAAAACAGTTACTAAATCAGCCTACTATCACCTAAAGAACATATCTAGGATTAAAAGACTAATGTCACAGCAGGATTTGGAAAAACTTGTCCAGGCTTTTATCTTCAGTAGACTCGACTACTGCAATGGTGTCTTCACAGGTCTCACTAAAAAAATCTATTAGGAAGCTGCAGCTGATTCAGAACGCCGCTGCTCGAGTCCTCACTAACACTAAGAAAGTGGATCACATCACTCCTGTTCTGAAGTCTTTACACTGGCTTGCTGTGTGTCAAAGAATAGATTTCAAAATACTGCTGCTGGTTTATAAAGCACTGAATGGGTTAGGCCCAAAACACATTTCTGATCTACTGCTAAATTATGAACCATCCAGATCTCTCAGGTCTTCAGGGACTGGTCAGCTTTCTGTCCCCAGAGTCAGAACTAAACATGGTTCAGTTATTATGCTCCAAATATCTGGAACAAACTCCCAGAAACCTGCAGGTCTGCTGCAACTCTGACTACTTTTAAATCCAGGCTGAAGACTTTTCTTTTTGTCGCTGCTTTTAATTGAACTATTCATATCTTAGACTGCACAGTAACTTTTATCCATGTATTTTTTCTTTTAATGTTTATCCATGTATTTCTTCTTTTAATGTTTATTTTATTATCTTTTCTTTTTAATGACTGTTTTTAAATGCCATTTTCTTAATGTCTTTCATTTTTGCGCTTTGAATTGCCTTGTGTTGAAAAGTGCTATATAAATAAACTTGCCTTGCCTTGCCTATAACAGGCAACCCTCACGCATTGAGTGTGAGAGTCACGCAATTAACCCATATCTCACACACTCACGCCACACTTGCCTTTCCTCACGCTAAGTTTTCGTCCAAAATAAATGTATATAAAAATAAAGTGAAGGAACAGCAAACCCAGCGGTCTACGAAATGAGACGGTCTTCTGGCTTAGTTCAGTAAAGTTGGAACGATATTGGGAGTTTCTGATTTCACGGATCAATAACAGCTTATTGATCCGTGCTATAATAATAATTATATAATTATAATAAGCTATACAGCTTATTACTGCCAAACTCACCACACACATCAATAGTCTCCTGGTGGTCATACTACAGCAGAGAGTTTTGAAGAATATGCTTTTGAATAATTTTGTGGAATATTTATAATGTAAATCTTCAATAAATATGGCATCATCTTAAATAACTTTACTATTATACAGTATATTTCTACCAAACTCACTATTTGCATTGTTGTTGTTAGCATCTGGTTAGCTAGCTGCGCTAACGGATATTAGAAGCCGTTTATAAAACAAGGAGAGTACAAGAGTACAAACAAGGACAGTAAAACAAGAATATAGTTTAAAAGGTGAGTGATTTGTAAAATATCCCTAAAGAAAATCTGTGTACAGTTCTGTTTCATATGGGTGTTGAGTAGGGTTGCCAACTTCCAGAAATGGAGAAACGGGACACATGCATGTGTCCCCCGCGCGCGTGCGCCCAAAGATGTTGGTGTTTCTGGCGGATTTAGATTTAGTTACTCCACCTCCGCACATGCTGCGACCTCGGTGGGAGGAGGACACAGCTCTTTTAGAATATCCCGAACAGATTTGGGGCCAAGCACATTGGCTGTTATCATCTCAGCCTTTGTTCTTCCACATTGCATTTTCTTTGCAGTGTTCGAATCACTAAACATGGCACTTGCCCGCTTATTACTGCAGTCCATGCTGTTGTAACTCAAACCATGCTTAACTGTGTGATACACTGATGTTACCTCACATGCAGCAACTTTGTCTTGTTCTGCAGTTGAACTGCCGAAGAATTTAGTTATATTTGATGCACCTTTATTTTGTGTTACTCGCTTGTGCATTTCTGTGCCAGCATGCTGTTACCGTGACCTATTGAAAACTCCCTCCGACACAAGGTGCAGAAGACCCGAGACAGATCTCCACTCACGGGCTTTACCCAACTGTGTTTTTCTTCCCACTGTTTGTTGTAAGACACAAGTCTTTTCTTTTTAGAAGGGCCAGGGCCCAGAACCACATCCTTTCTCTCTTCTCCTCTTTCATTATCACCTCCTCCACCGGCAGGGCTCATTTTCCCACACGACTGAACAGGCTGACATGCCACACAAACAATGATGCCGCGCCCGCCGCCCGCGGCCCAATCGGAGAAAATCTCACACACACACGTGCGAGCATTGTGCCTGCCCTGTCAACTGAGCGGTCCTAGCGCCCTTCGCATACAGCACACAAATACACAGGCACGCAGCCAGACACACTGAATTGCGCGCAAACAGAAACATATTTTTTATTTTTCCCTTTACACGGGAGTCCGGGACAAACAAAGTCCCGTACGGGACACGCCCCTTTTGGCTCAAATACGGGGCGTCCCGGCTAATACGGGACGGTTGGCAACCCTAGTGTTGAGATATGTATCCATAAATTAATTTTGCTCTCAAAATGCACCAGGTTGATGCATTTAACTTCAATATTTAAAAACAAAATCTTCCTGAGAGGAGGTGAGGACACCCCCACTTATAAAATAGCACTTTACCTCTGCTTACAGCTATATGCCATATTATATGGTGTGAGCTGATTATCGAGCCTTCATTGTAAGAGTCGCGGGTACACTGTGTATGTGCGTATTCCACTGTAGCGCCCGGTACATTAATGGGAAACCCTAGTTTGTACATGTTCAATACATTTGTAACACTGTACACATGAACTCTTCTTTTTTCGGTTCACCAAAAAAAATATCTCACTCCAAGCTGAACTCAAATGTTGGCAGCCCTGACTATTACATTGCATTTAGCTGACGCTTTTATCCAAAGCGACTTACAATAAGTACATTCGACCAGGAAGACACAACCCTGAAGAAAACAGAATCATATAAGTACATCAGGTATCATAGAGCCAAACATTTCAAGTGCTACTCAACTGGCTATAGATAAGCCAGTCCTTTATTAGTATATAAGTGCCTTGTTAGTAATTCTATCGCTCGAAGTGGAGTCGAAAGAGATGAGTTTTCAGTCTGCGCCGGAAGATGTGCAGGCTTTCTGCTGTCCTGATGTGTTTGTTTAAAGTTTCCAGGTGATGCAGACAGACCAGAGGATGCTGACCACGAGAGACAGACCTATTCCTAACATCAGTGAACTTCAGCATGGACTCAAAGGTACAAAGACCCCTTTCATACTGTACAAAGAATCGAGAAACGTTCTGGTTTAAATAGATAAAGTAACAACTATAATACACTGATATACATTCCATTAAACATGACTAAATACTGACACATCAGGGAAGTTGACTGTTCCTACCTTGCAAAAAGTTAGATTTAGATTTTAACAAGCAACATGATTTTTTTGTCAGCTTTCACATGTCAATGTATTTAAGGCAATTATTATTTTACTTTGTGAAAATTACTACATATTGTCTGTAAAAACGTGGTAAAAGTGGTTCTTGCAGTGAGACAACCGAACAGCATGATTCTACATTTCTGATAACAGTTGAATATTATTTTAATAATAACATATATTTTAATGTTGATTAACTGTTCATTCATAATCTGATTATCTTTGTAGTACAAAGTGATGCATTTCAAAAACACATTCAAATAATTTTGTATTTATTTCTACAGCCCTCTAACGTACCTCTTTCATAAATAACACACTTACTCTGCAATAATGTCATATGTTTTATGTTTCTTTTCATTTCTGTTAAGAAAGGACATACTTGAAGGACACAACTACCTCACCGTTTTCTCCGAGGGGCAAGAAGAAAATGAAAAGCTGTTATGACATTAAAGACCAATACAGGACATTCACTAAGAAACTACACTTTTATTGTGAACACAACAATCTGCACACTGAATAGTGTGTAGTCAAACAGGACCATCATTTGTTTGTGACAGCTGTGCCCAGTATGGGCTCACTGATGCAGTTAGGTGGTTTCTTCTTCAGGCCTGGTCCTCCTCCCAGAGAAAGACCTCTCCACCTCAGTCCTCTCCAGCCAAACCCACAGACAGGACATCCGTCACGCTGAGGTTTCTCCCAAAGTCCCTGCAGCTCCCTGGACACCACACTGTCTCAATTGATCCACACTGTGAATATGAGAGGGGAAAATGTGTGTAATAAATGCTTTAGACAATAAGAAATATGAAGTTAACTGTAAGGAGATATTATTATTGAAAGTTTTGCTGAATAGTTTCATGTTCACTTATCTTAAGCAACGTAAGATGTGCAGACCGGGAGCAACAGATGTAGGTTAGCCGGTCCCGCCTTGGCTCCGCCTCTTTGCCCTTATTTGGATCAGGCTGGAGCAGGAGGGAGTTAAACTCTGACGTCACTGTCGAGCCGATAGTGGCCGACACCGCCTACTTTAGGCATCTCGGCAACTCCAGAATCCTATGGGTGACGTCATGGACACTACGTCCATTTATATATACAGTCTATGCGTAAGACTCCACAGCTGTCGTCCTGGTAACATGATGCAGCTTGGTCTGCCCCTGGCTCCGCCTCTGCCCAGGTGCACCTGGTCTGCCCCTGGATCCGCCTCTGCCCAGGTGCACCTGGTCTGCCCCTGGCTCCGCCTCTGCCCAGGTGCACCTGGTCTGGAAACATCATGCTTTGGGGCTGTTTTTCTGCAAAGGGACCAGGACGACTGATCCGTGTAAAGGAAAGAATGAATGGGGCCATGTATCGTGAGATTTTGAGTGACAACCATCTCTTCCATCAGCAAGGGCATTGAAGATGAAACGTGGCTGGGTCTTTCAGCATGAAAATGATCCCAAACACACCGCCCGGGCAACGAAGGAGTGGCTTCGTAAGAAGCATTTCAAGGTCCTGGAGTGGCCTAGCCAGTCTCCAGATCTCAACCCCATAGAAAATCTTTGGAGGGAGTTGAAAGTCTGTGTTGCCCAGCGACAGCCCCAAAACATCACTGCTCTAGAGGAGATCTGCATGGAGGAATGGGCCAAAATACCAGCAACAGTGTGTCATTTCATTTCATTTCAAACCTTTATTTAAACAGATAGGTCCCTTGAGATCATGGATCTCTTTTACAAGGGAGACCTGCATCAATTTGTTCCACATGAAACATAAAAACAAACAATAGAGGACAGCATATTTACATATTCACCAACACTTACAAACACCCATAGTGTCATAAAGCATTTCGTGCAGACGTGCCTTAAAAACATTCAGAGAAACAAAGGTGAACAATTTCAATTTGGACTGTAGGCTGTTCCAAGCAAGTGGAGCTGCGCACATAAAAGCTGTTTTACCTAAGACAGTCCTCACTCTTGGTACATCTAATAAGACTACATCCTGTGATCTCAGACAATAGCTGCTTGCAACTTTCTGCTTTACCAGAGAACAGATGTAATACGGGAGTTTGCCCAACATAGCTTTATAAATAAAAGTGTACCAGTGACTGAGCCTCCGTACAGAGAGTGATGGTAAACCTGCCTTGGTATACAGTGTACAGTGATGAGTAAGCGTTTTACAATTAGTGACAAATCTCAGAGCGCTGTGATATGCAGCATCCAATTTGCTCAGGTAATTGGCAGGTGCATTCATATAAATCAAATCACCATAGTCCAGCACAGGTAAAAAGGTCACAGTGACTAGCCTTTTCCTGGCCTCAAGCGAGAAACAGGACTTGTTTCTGTAAAAGAACCCTAACCTAACCCTCAGTTTTTTAAGCAGGTTATTGACATGATGTTTAAAAGCGAGACAATCATCAAGCCAGATACCAAGGTATTTGTAACAGGCAACAACTTCAAGTTTTGTTCCTTGCGTAGTTACAATATCCGAAACAGGCTCTGGTGTCTTTTTAGCTTTTGAAAAGAGCATTACCTTTGTTTTATCCACATTTAAAAGAAGCTTTAGTTCAGAGAGCTGAGTCTGAATAGTGTTAAAAACAGCCTGTAATTTAACAACAGCCTCATTAATGGAGGGACCTGCACAATACATCACAGTATTATCCGCATAAAAATGTAAAGTAGCTTCATCCACATTCTCACCTACGCTGTTAATATATATGGAGAATAAAAGTGGTCCTAAAACAGAACCTTGTGGTACACCATTAGAAATGTTTAACCACTCAGAAGACAGTCCATCAAAATGAACACATTGGGACCTTTCAGAGAGGTAGTTCACAAACCACCCCACTGCATGGCTGGATATGCCTATACTGAGTAGCCTCTGCTTTAAAATGCGATGATCAACGGTGTCAAACGCTTTGGAAAGGTCAATAAACAGAGCTGCACAACTCTGCTTATTATCTAAAATACTAGTAATGTCATTTACCACTTTCATTGTCGCAGTGATGGTGCTGTGTTTCTTTCTGAATCCTGACTGGTGTTTAGTCAGGATATCATTTAAACATAAAAACTCCTTTACTTGTTCACTCACAAGTCGTTCGAGCACCTTAGCCAGAACTGACAATTTTGAGATTGGCCTATAGTTATTTAAAATAGTTGCCTCCCCTCCTTTCAGTAAAGGCAAGACATAAGCAGACTTCCATACTTTTGGGATTGTATTTGTGCTGAGGGAGAGGTTAAAAAGAGAAGTAAGAGGTGGAGCAATAAAATCTGCAGCTATCTTTAAAAAGAAAGGTTCTAAGTTGTCCGGGCCAGCCGGTGTCCTAGGATCTAACTTGGATAATGCTTCATGAACAATACCAATAGTTAAAGGAGTAAAACTGAAAGGGTTTTCCAGACCACATTGTTCAGAGTCAAGGATTGGAGCGTTCACAGAAGCAGAAGTACAGTCAGTGACAGAATCAAACAGAGAGCCACAAGACACAAAATGCTTATTGAGGCAATTTAGCATAGTAGCCCTGTCTGATATAATGCCAGATGCTGTGGTAATGCACGGAGGTAGCTCATTTGGGAAGTCACCAGTGGAAATCGATTTTATGGCTTTCCAAAATTTCCCAGGATTATTCAGGTTTTCTGTGGTAACTGACAAATAGTACTTTGATTTTGCACTTTTTATTTGAGATGTGAAGCTATTCCTTAGCTGCCTAAAGCGTAGCCATTCTACCTCTGAGCCTGAATTCCTTGCCTTAGCCCAAGCATTATTTCTCTCATGAAGTAGACTGGACAGCTCAGCAGAAAACCAGGGATTGTTTCGTCCCTTCACTCTAAATTTACGCAGGGGTGCATGTCTATCTATAATTTTCATAAAACCAAGATAAAAATAAGACCATGCAGTTTCTACATCAGTACACAGATTGATCCTACCCCAATCAAAATCAAACAGATCATGTAAAAAACCCTGCTCCACAAAGTGTTTTTTGTCTCTCTTTGTGATGATACGTGGTTTAACCTTTTGGACCTTAGTGTCCCTAATGGTGGCTACAACACAGTGGTCACTCACATCATTAGCAAATACTCCCACAGATGAGTATTTATGTGGAACATTTGTTAAAATTAGATCAATTAAGGAGGATTTATTAGGGGACTTAATATTTGGGCGAGTAGGACTGTCTATAATCTGGGTAAAGTTCAAAGAGGTACATAGGTTTTTAAAATCCTCTGACACAGAAGTTAACCAGTCCCAATTAAAATCACCAAGCAGCACTATTTCCTTGTAGGAAAGTTGTGATAACAGTTTTGCCAATGACGATAAAGAGTCCTTGACAGCCAAGGGGGCCCTGTAGCAGCCCACCACCATGACCTGTTGACCCTTTGTTACCTCGATATTCACGGCTAAAAATTCTAGCTGTTTACTAACAGATTTGGAAACCATATTAGTTACACAAAACTTATTTTTCACATAAATGGCAACGCCACCACCTTTTTTAGGCCGGTCAGTACGATATACACTGTAACCATTTATGTAAATGTCAGACACCAAAATGGATTTATCTAGCCACGTTTCTGATAAGACAATGACATCAGCATCAGTCGAACTCGCCCAAATACGGACAAAATCTAATTTAGGTAACAGACTACGCACATTTAAATGAATTAAACCTAGCCCAGGTCTAGATATAAAATCAGCAGGAGTAGCTATTTGACTAATACTGCTAGGTGGACCTGGATTTGGCTGTACATTTCCTGATAGTAACAACAATAAAAATACCAAGCACCTTTTCCTCTTAATCAACACACATACATTGTCAGCTGTTCTAGAGTCACCAGCAAACTTTGCGAAAGAGAGATTAGAGTTTAAAAAACAGCTCTGAAGGACCATCGTGGCAGGCATGTGAGAAAGACAAACATTTTCCGAAACGAATGTCCACGACAGTGCAACCAGCAATTGTTTGTGCAACACCTCCGAAACTGAACAGGGGATGTCCACTGCAGGCGGCAGAACATACCCGAATCCAGTAGATTGTTCAGGATGACTAGCGATCTTCTCCTTGTCCAGCACAGCCAAAAAAAGGCACAGCAGAAACACGACACCCGCCATTCTCACAGACCAGCACAACAGTATCCACGCTGTTCCCGGAGCAAGAACCACGCCAGTCAGGGAGGCAGCAGCGTAGCAACTCTCCAGGTTTCTTCACAGTATCTCAGATCAGGCCTTCGCACCCGTAGAAGCAGAAACAGGCAGGAGCAGGCCTTCACACCGGAACCAAGACAGGTGGATGGCACCAGAGCAGGCCTCCGATTCAGCAGAACACGGGCCCTCCTCCGTGACTCGTACAGGAGACTCGTACAGTAGACTCGTACAGCAGAGCAGAGCTGGCCCCGGTTCCTCTCCGGTCCGAAGCAGCGACTCCTCTCCCTCCTCTTCCCCCGCCACGACACGCTTATTCCTGGCACTGCACTGCTGAGGCGGACGAGTAGTCGTGTTGGTCGTAGCCGCAGGTTTCCTCTCGAGGCGGAGAAACCAGACGTATGGCGCTCCTTAATTGACTCCTCAGAAGAAGTCCACTCTGTCAGCAGAGGCTCACGATGTGCGATGTGCTGTGAGATGTGAAGTGCCGCACAAAGTGATCGCAAAGCCTAATTTGGTTAGGTGTGTGATCGTGTGAAAACCTTGTGAAGACTTACAGAAAACGTTTGACCTCTGTCATTGCCAACAAGGGGTATATAACAAAGTATTGAGATGAACTTTTGTTATTGACCAAATACTTATTTTCCACCATAATTTGCAAATAAATTCTTTAAAAATCAGACAATGTGATTTTCTGGATTTTTTTCCCTCATTCTGTCTCTCATAGTTGAAGTATACCTAGGATGAAAATTACAGGCCTCTCTCATCTTTTCAAGTGGGAGAACTTGCACAATTGGTGGCTGACTAAATACTTTTTTTCCCCACTGTATATATATATACATTACTTTTGTAGGGGCTAGAACAGATTCCCCATCATTGTAGGGAAACTGTTCCTTTTCACCTTTTTAAGCTATATTTTCAAAGAGGCATTTGATGCAAACTTAATCTGTTTGTTTTTTCTTTAAGGCGTGTGGAAGAGTATTTCCTGCCCAGAATAATCCAGGAGGTAACGGGGCAGGTAGGAAACACCCTTCATCATCTGTGTTTAGCTAACTCTGATCAGTAAAACAGGGACTAGCCAATCTGTTCTGCACAGCAAACATTAGCAAACAGGGTGAATGCTTGTATCTTGCAGGACACAATCCCATTCGGTGACTGCGTGCTGTCCACGAAGGACACCTGCATAGGAACTGAGATGTGTGCAGAGCTGTGGAACCCTAGAAGGTGAGGCAACAGAGGATTGCATGGGTGTTGTAGTTTTCTGTGGACTGTCTTTATCGATCCTGGTGAATTAACCTGTTTTCCTTTCTCTCAGTCCCCATATTCAGATGGGTCTGGATGGAGTTGAAATCTTTACCAATGCGTCTGCCAGCCACCACGAGCTGCGCAAAGCCGACCAAAGAGTCAACCTGATCAAGTCAGCCACCACCAAGGTATACTTTAACCAGGGGCCACACACATCGGCTCCTTCGTTCACATTGACACATGGAGCCTTTGTTATCATGCATAGTACAAATATAGAAGATTATGTAGAAGACAAATGCCGGCTGAGAGCAGTGAGTGATCCTCAGGATATAGCAGGATAATATTTGACCAACTATCATACTTGTTTTACCCACACAACATAACTTCTGTTCTCTCAGCGCCTGCCTCCCTGCAGTCCTGTAGCGTAGCAGTGTCCTGCATATGAGACGTTCAGGGAACATTGGTTCATTTCAGTGTCTGCCGATAGTCTCTGTATGTTGTGCACGATATTGTAGGGACCAATACCGTAGGAAACGCTTAGCCTTCTCTCGTCAGCTTTCCCCTCGCCCCTCATTACAGCTCTAGAATTTAATTTATAAGTATTGGAAAACGTCCAAACTGATCAGAAAATGAGCAGTTACACATTTACCTGAAGTCATTCAGCTCTATCAGCATCTTTCGCCACACTTAATGTAGGTCTTTGTTTTAATGTGTCAACCACCTTTACAGTACCTACACAGGCAATGCAGAGATCACCAGAGGGCAGTATTGTTCCACAAGAACAGGATGCAGAAACCTGGGTTCTCAGCACATTCTCTGTTTTGAGGATGCAACTGATGACTAAAAGCTGTACTGCACCTCTTGTGTGGTTGGTGTTGTTCCAGAGTGGAGGTATCTATCTGTATGCCAACCAGAGGGGCTGCGATGGAGACCGTGTTTACTATGATGGCTGTGCCATGGTGGCCATCAATGGAGACATCGTGGCTCAGGGAGCACAGTTCTCACTGAGCGATGTGGTAGGTATGACCTGGAGAGAACCAGAGCCAGTGTGTGTGCTAGTGTTGTCAGGATCTCAGAATGTATTTATTTTATATATGTGTGTGTGTGTGTGTGTGTGTGTGTGTGTGTGTGTGTGTGTGTGTGTGCGAGCATGCGCGTGTGTGTGCATGTCGTCTAAAACAAACCAGAGCAGCAGTAGAGCCCTCTGTCTGTGTGCGTGTGTTACTGCTTCACTCCCAAATAATGTGTCTCTTAAATGTAGCTGTGTGTGTGTGTGGGTGTGGGTGTGGGTGTGTGTTAGGAGGTGATTACTGCCACTCTTGACCTTGAGGATGTGCGTAGCTACAGAGGAGAAGTGTGCCAGCCAAACCTGGTGAGTCCCTCCGACTGTGTAATGTACAGGACTGCAGAATGATGGCCTATATCGTAGACAAACTGCATTTTTATTGCGCCTTTCCAGTCCACTCAGTGCTTTTTCAAATACAGGTCAGCATTCACACACACCTGCTCATCAGCAGTGATAAACATTCACACACACCTGCTCATCAGCAGTGATAAACATTCACACACACTGTTAGCCATTCCCATACTGAGGTTCAGTATAGGGCCCAAGGACACTTCCACATCGAACCATCAACCCTCGGTTTGATGGACGATCACTCTAAACCCCTTTCGCCCAACCCTCAGTGATTTCACGTCTCACTCATTTTAATTTTCTTCCATACCTCTGAAGCCCACCATGTTGTGTCTGGCAAAAATGTTTAATTTGTCCAATATCAGCCTCAGCTAACATGCTGAATAAAGATAGTGAATGTGACTATTCACTGTATACTGCAGCATATTTACATTGTGACTGGGGCATATTGGCATGCTAATGTTTGCTAAAGGATTTTTTAATTTGTGAAAGCCAAAGGTATAATAAGTAACATTTTAGCATTTCTACAGCAACTTCCTCCATATCCTCTCACTCCCAATGTTTCTGTGTCTTAGGAAAGTGAACCTAAACCTTGCCACAGGGTCAAGGTTGACTTCTCATTATCCAGTGGTGACGATATCTACCTTCCCACACACCAACCGATAACATGGAAGTTTCACACACCAGAGGAGGAGATCAGGTACACATGCATACACCTCATCTGGTACAAAATATGTATTTCATTCTGAAAAGAAAAACGTTATAATCGAGTGGCTTCTGAAATGGCACATTGCAGAATCCAAGTGCAAAAGTCTAAACTGCTGATATCTGTGTTGTTCAGTCTAGGGCCGGCCTGTTGGCTGTGGGACTACCTGAGGAGGAGTGGACAGGTGAGGAGGAACACTGAAATAAGATGCTGCTGTACCGTTGTGATTGTCCCTTCTGATCTTGGATCATTAGGAGTTAAAAAGCTCTGGAACTAAGAAGCTGTTAGACGCTGATGTGTAATGGTTGTGATGTGTGCTGCAGGCTGGCTTCCTGTTGCCTCTGAGTGGAGGTGTGGACAGCTCCTCCACCGCCTGCATCGTGTACTCCATGTGTGTGCTGATCTGCCAGGCCATACAGGACGGCAGTGAGTCATTTGCCTTCACTTCACTGTAGTGTACACCTTCTCATTCTCTCAATGCAACTATTGACACGCATCATTCGGTAATTCTATTCTATTTATGCAGTGACTGATTTAAAGATATGAAAACCATTTTACAAAAGCACACACATCCAGGATAGGTGCGGGACAGAAGAAGACAGAACAAATAAACCCTGCAAATTAGATTATGCTTAGATTATCTGTTAATAAACCACAACTGTCTTTAAAATATGAAAATAGGCCCAAGCAGCATCTTAACGATATATCTTATGACACTGCATTTAATTATGTTTTCATATTACTTTTTTGGGGATGAATGGGGATTTTCTTTGCCACAGAAGGTTACAGCATGTGTGATACGCAGAGTGAAGCAGGTAGGACCCAAACGCAGATAACACTTGATAATACCTTTATTTCAAGGGCTCTTATCTTAACATATAACATGGACAAACAAAACACTCCACGGTGAACTCCGTCACAAACAAAAGAAGCACCAACACTGAACACAGGACGAGACAAGACTAAATACAGGGAGGGATAATCACAAGACGAGAAACAGCCGGGCAGGGGAGGAGAAACACAAGGGCCACATGTGAACACAATCAGATAACGAGACACACCAGGGAAACTAACGACAGGAGGAAAAACACAGGGAAAAGGACCAGACAATAACCCAGGAGGAAAACATGACAGAGAGAACAGCAAAAACACCCAAACCTAGACATAGAACTGTGACATGACAAGATAATCGTGACAGAACCCCCCCCTCAAGGGACGGATCCCAGACGTCCCCAAACACCAAAACAAAAATCCAACAAAGTCCAGCAGGGTGGGTGGAGGGGGTCCGGAGGAGGGACGTATCCCTAGGCCACCAGGGTGGGTGGAGGGGGTCCGGAGGACGGGACTAAGCTGACCGCCCAGGAGCACAGTAGAGGACCAGGAAGGGATCTCGGGCGGACGGCCCGGGGGCAAGGCAGAAGCCGAGAAGGGGGACTCGGGCGGACGGCCCGGGGGCAAGGCAGAGTCCAAGGTGGGGGACTCGGGCGGACGGCCCGGGGGCAAGGCAGAGTCCAAGGTGGGGCGAAGGCCACAGCGGGCGAACTCAGGAGGCCGAGCATGAGGGCGAAGGCAGCGGCAGGAAGAGTCAGGGGGCCGGGCTCGAGGACAAGGGCAGCGGCAGGAAGAGTCAGGGGGCCGGGCCCGCGGGCGAAGACCGCGGCTCACAGAGGGTCGGGATCGAGGGCGAAGACCAGACAGCTCCGGAGGCCGGGCAGGACCCGGTGTCGGCCGGACAGGAACCGGAGCCGGCGGGACAGGCTTCGACAGGATCCCCCACGGAAGAGGACCAGGAGTTGGCAGGACCCCCAGCACGAGAGTGGTTGGCGGGACCTCCAACGAGACAGGACAAAGGGTTGGCAGGACCCCCGGCAGGAGAGTAGTCGGCGGGGCCTCCAACGGGACAGGACACAGGGTTGGCAGGACCCCCGGCAGGAGAGTTGTCGGCGGGGCCTCCAACGGGACAGGACATAGGGTTGGCAGGACCCCCGGCAGGAGAGTAGTCGGCGGGACCTCCAACGGGACAGGACATGGGGTTGGCAGGACCCCCGGCAGGAGAGTAGTCGGCGGGGCCTCCAACGAGACAGGACAAAGGGTTGGCAGGACCCCCAGCAGGAGAGTGGTTGGCGGGACCTCCAACGAGACAGGACAAAGGGTTGGCAGGACCCCCGGCAGGAGAGTAGTCGGCGGGGCCTCCAACGGGACAGGACACAGGGTTGGCAGGACCCCCGGCAGGAGAGTTGTCGGCGGGGCCTCCAACGGGACAGGACATAGGGTTGGCAGGACCCCCGGCAGGAGAGTAGTCGGCGGGACCTCCAACGGGACAGGACATGGGGTTGGCAGGACCCCCGGCAGGAGAGTAGTCGGCGGGGCCTCCAACGAGACAGGACAAAGGGTTGGCAGGACCCCCGGCAGGAGAGTAGTCGGCGGGGCCTCCAACGAGACAGGACATGGGGTTGGCAGGACCCCCAGCGGAACCTCCAACGGTACAGGAAAAGGGGCTTGAGTGGGGACTCGAGAGAGGGCTTGAGAGGGAACTCGAGAGGAAACTGGAGAGTTGATTTGAGAGGTGACTCGAGAGGGGACTCGAGAGGTGACTGGAGAGGGGACTCGAGAAGGAACTCGAGAGGTGACTCGAGAGGTAACTCGAGAGGGGACCTGAGAGGGGACTTGAGAGGGAACTCGAGAGGGGACTCGAGAGGTGACTGGAGAGGGGACTCGAGAAGGAACTTGAGAGGTGACTCGAGAGGTAACTCGAGAGGGGACCTGAGAGGGGACTTGAGAGGGAACTCGAGAGGAGACCTGAGGGGAAACTTGAGAGGGGACTCGGGTAGGAACTTGAGAGGGGACTTGAGAAGTGTCTGGAGGGGAGACTTGAGAGAGTTGGTTCGCCAACAGAACACGGGGTGCTGGAGTCGGCCGGTATGCTGACAGGACTCGAGGAGCTGGTGTTGGCTGGGGAGCCAACAAGAGACGAGGTGCTGGAGTCGGCCGGTACGCCGACAGGACACGGGGTGCTGGCGTCGGCTGGAGAGCCAGCAGCAGACGAGGTGCTGGAGTCGGCCGGTAACGAGGAGCTGGAGTCGGGGCCATGACTGATGGGGCTGGTACTTGAGCCGGAACTATGGCTGGAACTGGGGCCGGAACCATGGCTGCTGGGGCCAGAACTGGGGCTGGAACCCTGGCTGTTGGGCGCGGAGCGGAAGCCTGGACCCTGGCTGTGTAAGACAGGTAATGGAGTATGGAATTAAAGCTGCGTGGTCCAGTACCTGCCCATGCAGCCATGGCTGCTGGGGCTCGGGCTAACCTGGCCTTGTGACGACTCCTCTTAGCAGCCGCCTGAATACTCCGTGGACCTCCATAAGCCAGACGAGTTCCGTAATACAACTCCTGGACAGGAGCAGGAACTGGGGCAGAAGCACGGGTTGACTCCAGACGGAACACACCGAGACGTTTATAGTCAGCAGGCTGGAAATCACACACCCAGAGGAAGTTCAAAATCCAGCCAGGTAAGAATTTCACCAAGTCTGGTTTCTCCATAGCCAACCGGTGCGCCTCTACCAGAGCGGCCTCCTTCTGCAGAACACTGGACGCTCCCTTCCACCAATCATAGCAGCAAGCCAAATCAAAGGAAAAATGTTGTAGTTCCACCTCAAATGGATCATCTGCTGGGTCCATTTCTGGTTGGTGCTTTCTGATACGCAGAGTGAAGCAGGTAGGACCCAAACGCAGATAACACTTGATAATACCTTTATTTCAAGGGCTCTTATCTTAACATATAACATGGACAAACAAAACACTCCACGGTGAACTCCGTCACAAACAAAAGAAGCACCAACACTGAACACAGGACGAGACAAGACTAAATACAGGGAGGGATAATCACAAGACGAGAAACAGCCGGGCAGGGGAGGAGAAACACAAGGGCCACAGGTGAACACAATCAGATAACGAGACACACCAGGGAAACTAACGACAGGAGGAAAAACACAGGGAAAAGGACCAGACAATAACCCAGGAGGAAAACATGACAGAGAGAACAGCAAAAACACCCAAACCTAGACATAGAACTGTGACATGACAAGATAATCGTGACAATGTGTCTCCTTGTACTTCGCAATGATGCACCGTACAGCAGTTCTAGACACTGAAGCGCTTGGAAATAGCAGTATAGCCTTCCCCCTTATCATGAGCCTCCACTGTCTTCTTTCTGAGCTCCAGACTGATTTCCTTTGACTTTGGCATGGTGAGTAGGAGTATTGGTATAGTCCCTCTCAATAAGGTATTCAAGTGCCTGTTTCTTGGAGTCCTTTTATGCTGATTGAATGCTCAGGTGTGGCTTGAAAGCCGATTGGTTGATTAGGTGTGGTTTGAAAGCAAAAATTCACATGGGGGGGCTAATATTTTTGACCAACCCATTTTTCACTATATTTGATATAAAACAAGCCTAAAAACTTATTTTATGTTCCAAAAAGTACCAAAAGCTACTAAATAGCACTGGTGAATGTTTGATTATATCAAGTTTTATCAATACTGGAAACATTGGGAAGAAGTTTAGGAACATGTTCCATAACTCCTGGGGGGCTAATCATTTAAGCCTCAACTGTATGTACTTTTATCCTGGACTATGTTTTTTTTTTTTTTACACTTATGCTTTTATTGAGTTTTCACAACAATAATAACAGAACAACATGTGAACCTAAACAACAAAAAATAATACACACAAATCAGTTGTAAAATAAAGCACAATAAATACTAGTTGTCTGAAGACCTTCAATGTTCACACATACTGTACAGGATTGAATTAGTCATTCACTTACTCATTGGTGTCAACCATGTAAATATTCCACTTTTCCCATTTCCTACAAAACATATCTTGAACAATTTCTAGCCACTGCTCCTGGGTCGGAACGTTCACATTAAGCCAATTTCTAGTTATAGCTTTCTTACTCGCCGCAAGTAAAACCTTAGTCAAATATAGATCGCCTCCCATCACAACATCCTTAATGTTCCCAACAGGGGCGTCGCCTGGACCTGAAAACATTCGGGGCTTAGCCCACAGTGGCGGCAGCCGCGGTGCTACAGTGGAATTTTCTACTGCAACACTCCCCAAACGCACACACAGTACACCCGCGACTGTTACCATGAAAGCTCGATAATCAGCTCACAGCATATAGGCAGGGGTAAAGTGCTATTTTTTATGAGTGGGGGGCGGACCTCACCTGCTCCCCCGGGAAGATCTATTTTTTAATATTGAAGTTAAAAGCATCAATCTGGTGCACTTTGAGAGCAACATGAAGAGATCTATGGATACATCTCAACACCCATTTGAAACAGATCTGTAAGCAGATTTTCTTTTTCTTTATGGATATTTTACAAATCACTCCCCTTTCAAACTGTATTCTTGTTTTACTGTCCTATAGTATTTCATAACTGTTTTTCCTTTAGTCTCTTATTTTTTTTATAACGATAATGATCATATGAAGGTGTGCTTTTGAATAATTTGTGACCAAACCGTTTGAGACCCACTGAGATAACTTAGACTAAAGTTAACTATCTAAACACTCAGAGAGTCCTTTAGCACAGGGGTTCCCAACCTTTATTGTGCCAAGGACCGGCAGATACATTAAAAGAAATTCGCGGACAGGTTGTCAATTTTAATTGATTTGAATATTTACTCACCAGCAGGTGGCAACAGAGGACAATTGTATGTAACAGCCTGAACAAATAATAGAACTGTGTGTGTGTGTGTGTGTGTGTGTGTGTGTGTGTGTGTGTGTGTGTGTGTGTGTGTGTGTGTGTGTGTGTGTGTGTGTGTGTGTGGTGTGTGTGTGTGTGTGTGTGTGTGTGTGTGTGTGTGTGTGTGTGTGTGTGTGTGTGTGTGGTTGAAACGTAGCAGCATGCAGTGGGGAATACAGTGAAGGCGGGTGCTGCACTTCTCAGAGGCTGCCTCCTGATGCTGCAGCCATTTCATGAAGTGAAGGAGGTTTTACAAATAAAAAAACAACTCTACACCCCTAGCCGCAATGTCCTTAAAATGAAGTCCGAGTTTGAAATATATCTCAAATAATGTATGCACTGCCATTTCCCCACATAAACATAACAGTCGATGAAACGGTTGTCTCCTGTGTGCTCCACTTCCTATTGGCGCCAGGGTTTCCGTTAGCCGGTAATTACCAGTTTTTAGCTGGTAAAATTGAATAAAAACCGGTAAATTCAAAACCTGCCGGTCAAAATGTCCGATGCTCCGATCGATTGGCCGCCGATCATTATCGGCCGATATTCACTCTTAATAGTTTGATCTGTGCTCTCTGAAGGCCGATCAGGAGAGCTGGATCTGATTGATATGGACATAAACGCGAGTGAAGTATAACCGGACCCGAGAGAGAGATCAGATCAGCTGCTGAGTCAGACGGAGACACGCAGCTCTGTATAATCACCTGAAGCCCCGCCCACTGTTTAGCGAGCTGCATGAGAAACTGACGGGCTGTCAGGAGAGAGGAAGGGAGGGAGGAAAAGAGAGGATCCGTTTCTCCCGTGTTATTATTCAAAGTTAATGTAAACTTTTGAATAATGTACTTCATCTACTACAAGTAGTTTCTTTGAATGTAATAATTATGTTGTTTGTTGTTTGTGGAATCATTTATTGAAAAATGAATCTGAATTTTTTGATCTGTTATAAAATGTACGATTATAAACTGAAGCAATATAAAAATGAGCCCCATTAACTGCGTTTTAAACATCAGCATATCCGGTCCTAGTCCGGTGATTACCTGCTAACGGAAACTCTGCTACACAATTCTTATTATTATTATTGAAACATGATCGGTAAGTTGCAAATTTGCCCGGTAAAATAAATTCTGTTCGGACATTTGACCGGCGAGAAAAAATCCTAGCGGAAACCCTGATTGGCGCACCGGTAACTTTCTCTGCGCACGAGAGACTTTATGCTAACCAATTTTAATTTATTTTGTATGTTTTGGATGAAATAATATGACTGTTATAGGTACGAAAAAAAAACATTATAAAAACTAAAATATTTGTATATATTTATATCTCTCTTTCTCTCTCTCTCTCTCTCTCTCTCTCTCTCTCTCTCTCTCTCTCTCTCTCTCTCTCTCTCTCTCTCTCTCTCTCTCTCTCTCTCTCTCTCTCTCTCACACTAAATGCGCTATTGCCACACACACACAGAGCCGAGCTTGAATGACACAAGCACACGTTTATTTCCATGCAACTCTCTGATTGGTCTGGTGTCTTGCCTCTGTTGCATTCGCTGAACACTGGAAATTACAGTCTTGCCGTCCTCTCTAGTGTCATGATGAGGTTCACGTAAAGCACGGTTAATGTATTATATTATTGAGGGAGAATTGTCCGGGGCTACAGAAAAAAACATTCGGGGCTAAATCCTCGAATGCCCAGGCCAGGTGACGCCACTGGTTCCCAAGATACATCACCGGGCAGTAGGGATGTTAAGATTCACCGATTCGCATCGGTGCACCGGCATAAACGTTCAAGATGCGAGTGCACCGGTTGAAAGAGTGCACATCGGTTACAGTTTGGGTTGAACTCGCGATGCATCGATTGTATCGTCTTTGCATCGGTAAAAAAACTATTCATTCATATAATATCCTCTCATCCTGTCAGCACTCAGCAGAGACGAACTTTGATCTTTGCTTCGCACTGCGGGGACCGAGAGTCTCAGTTATCAACACACATCGAAGTCGAGGAGAAAGAGAGCACACCGAAAAACACCTACAAATCAAACGTTTGGTAACACTTCCGATTTTTCAAGAAAGACGTTCAACTTGAAAAATCGCTTGCAAATTGTAAACGATGCCGTGCCGCTTTGAAGTACACAAGTAGTATGAGGAACTTAGCGACGCACATAAAGAGGCGACATGGGGTCTGCGGCTGAAAAGAGAAACCTGAAAGTTAGACATGTGAGTGAAATCACTCAGTGAGGTGTTCTGTCAGAGAGAGTGGTGTTTAGTTTACAGCAGCCTGTGACGGCCAATAATAGTTTGAATGTCTTCCTTACCGTCAGACCTTATGAAATACCTGTTTGTGAAAGGTTATTTTCTTTATTGTTCATATAGAAACCACTGCTTTCTGCTCACTGGTGAGTTAGCCTATGAGTGTTCAGCACATCAGGCTGGCAGCTGTATGGGCATTGCACTGTGGTAGTTGTTATTTGCACATTGTTAATCACGGGCAATGCATCCTTAAATTGTTTAACTGTGAGGTGTTACACAATTGTACTTTACTCTGGAGAGTTTTTTAAGGTAAAAAAGAAACAGCATGATGGGATGCGCAGTACTAGTAGAGAGAACCAAATATGTAAAGCACTTTTTTGTTAATGTATGATTTTCTGCATATAAGGAATACAACAAAAATCCTCTGTCGTACCATATTGAAGTATCGTTATTTTGCATCGTGTTGAATCGTATCGTTCGCTGTCATTGATCATTGTGGAGAGAGGCAGACGTTTTGTTTTGTATTATAGCCGCTATCGGATGGAATCAATGCATGGGCTGCACAGGTTGTCATGTCCGACTATCACAAGTATCACAATCATAATGAAAAATACGCCGGTAAAATGTTGCAAGTGAACATTTCACTCATTTCATCTGAGTTCATTTTTCTTTTTTCTTCTGTGACTTCAAATTTGGTTCACAGATACGTGGATATTTTATACAAGTTTAAATGTATAAACACAAGCTCCGATTTTTTTTCTGCAACTGCTCACATTTTGCACCATATCTACCTTCATACGAGACCCCTTCTGCTGATACGCATCCACGATCACCCCAGTTACAGTATCTAAAGATTCATCTGCACTCAGCCTTATCTCTTTTACAAAATAGTGTCTTAACTGCATGTCTCTAAAATAATCCCTGTCTGTAATACCATATTTTGCCTGTAAGTCCTGAAAACCCATCAATTCACCCTTTTCTGAAACCGTACACATTGCAGTTATGCCCTTTTGCACCCATTCTTTGAATGCTGGATCGTACACCCCTGGTTTAAAATTGGAATCGTATGCAAACCACCTCAGCGTGTGTATCCCTCTCTTTAATTTGTATTTTGTTACTACAACATTACAGACCTCTAGTGTAAACGCAACTATCGGATCCATTTCACCTCTCAGAGCCCTCACCAAATTCCTATCTCCTACCAAGGCCTGAATGTGGTGACCCTGTACCTCCCTTTCCATGGTTTCCATCCAGACTCATAATCTGGTCTACACCAGTAGGCCAAAGGTCTGAGCTGGGCTGCATAGAAGTATTCCCTAAGATTTGGTAAAGCCATTCCCCCCTTACTTTTAGGCAACTGAAGTGTCGTAAATCATATTCTTGGTTTTTTACTATTCCAAACAAATCTATAAATCATTCTGTCCCAGGTTATGAATTTGTTTTGGGGAACATCAATTAGAAGAGACTCGAAAAAAATACAGCAGCCTAGGTAGGATATTCATTTTAACAGTTTGTATTCTGGCACTGAAGTCTAAAGGGAGGGTGGACCACCTTTCTACATCCTTTCGGATATTGTCATCAATTTTGTTATAATTGGCTTCATACAGGTTGGAAAATGTTTTGGTTATAGTTACACCAAGATAGGTCATTGTTTTGGAATTTCATTTTAGGTTATATGCATGTCTAATTTGTTGGGATGGGGAATAATTAAATGAGAGAATTTGAGTTTTTGTTACGTTCACTTTATACCCTGAATAGTAACCATATGTGTCGAGTATGTTCATCAGGTTTGGGAAACATACATCTGGTTGCTCAAGAAAAACTATAACATCATCCGCAAAAAGCCCATTGATATGATCTCCCCCCCCCCCCCCCCCCCCCCCCCCCCCCTATATTGACACCCTGCAGATCTTCACTCTGCCTTATTGCTTGCGCCAATGATTCAACAAATAAAGCAAATAGAGTAGGAGAGAGACAGCAGCCCTGTCTAGAGCCTCTCTCCAGCTGAATCCTATTGGACAAACTCCCATTTCCTTTGATCTTGGCCGTAGGTTCATGATAAATAGTCTTAATACACCGAATTGCATTTTCATTTAAACCAAACCTCCTTAGTACTTCATTTAAAAAAGACCAACTGACACTGTCAAACTCTTTTTCTGCGTCCAGACTAACCAGAACCATACTCGTGCCCTTTTTATGTGCATTGTCTACAATATGGAGAGTCCTTCTGATATTGTCTTGTGTTTGGCGCCCTCTAATGAATCCTGTTTGATCTTCATGAATAAGATCTGGCATAAAAGTCTCAAATCTTTTACAGATGATTGAGGTAAACAGCTTGTAGTCCACATTTAAAAGAGAAATTGGCCTATCATTTTTACAGTGGTCTTTGTCTTTGCCTTCCTTAGGCAAAATGGAAATAATTGCTTCCCTCCAAGATGGGGGAGCCCTGTCTTCTTTAAGAGTCCAATTAAAACAAGGCAGAGGCGGCAGAGCACCCGCTTTCCTTCGTTAAAGTTTTATAGAACTCTGGTGGGAACCCATCGCTGCCCGGTGATTTACTGGCCTTTAGCCTACTGATTGCAGCTTCCAGCTCTTCAACTGTGAATTGCGACGTAATGGTGTCATTCTGTATCTCACCTACAGATCAAACGACTTAAGAAAGTTTCTTATTGTGCTTTCATCAGCTATTGATGGATTAGAGTAGAGTATCTTATAGTACAGATTAGGGCTGAACGATTAATCGATTTTAAATCGAAATTCGCGATTCGAGATGATGCGATTTTCGAATCGCAAAGCCTGCGATTTTTTTACTTTTTTTTTTTTTTTTACTTTTTAAAAAAAAAGTTTTTTTCTTCTTGTGTGTCAGTCATCCACACCAATCAGAAGTGCTGTGCTCCACATGTACCAACCGTTGTTAACCAATCAGAAGTGGACCAAGGTAACTAAATATACGCCCAACAACAACACTTCACGTGAAACGCCCACGTGTGAAGACGTTTCTAACAACCTAAAATGTCTGCAGCCGCGCCAGAAGAAACGTTGGATAATTTAGTCCCGAAAAAAAGCAGCACTTCAGTGGTCTGGACATATTTCGGATTTAGGACCACAGGTTTTTTGCACCACATGTCAGGGAAAAGTCGCTACATCCCGAGGCAACACAACAAACCTTTATCAGCACTTGAAAAGGCACCACAGGCAGGTATATGACGAGTGCACAGCCAGAAATGCTGTGTTTCGTCCCGTAGCCCAGTCTAGCGCTAAGCAAGCAACTGTTTCAGAGTCATTTGCGGCCGTTACGCCGTATGAAAAGGGCTCACGAAGGCACAGTGAGATAACTAATTCGATAACGCACTACCTCGCTAAAGACATGGTTTCAATTAACACTGTGAGCAACGAAGGGTATAAAAAACTCATCCGAACGCTGGATAAAAGATATGCTATTCCCTCCCGCACGTACTTTAGTCAAGTGACCATCCCAGAAATGTACACTCAATGTAGAAATAAACTTGAGACAGAGCTGAAAAATGTCGAGTACTATGCGACAACAACCAATCTGTGGTCGAGCAGAACGACCGAGCCGTATCTCAGTCTCACCGTGCACTTCATAAATGACGACTTTGAGTTGAAGAGTCATTGCCTGCAAACTGTATACTTTCCTGCTGACCACACGGGAGAGAATATTGCGCATGGACTAAGAGAGTCCTTGTCCAACTGGGGTCTGAAGGAAGAGGATCAGACGTGCATCACCACTGATAACGGATCCAATGTTGTAAAAGCTGTGGAACTGAATCACTGGACAAGGCTTCAGTGCTTTGGACACAGGCTGCATCTTGCGATTGGTAAGTGGGTCTCCCTCTCTCACCTCTCTCAGTTCCATAATTATTGTTATTACATTTTCTATTTGAAAAATGCAATACTGTACCTTACTCAAATAATGTTTTGATTGAACCAATCCATTATTTCATAAAGTCTTGCACCTTAAAATGTGCTGATATATTTTATAGTAAAACTTTAGAAATAGTTTTTCGTGTTGGGAGCAAAAGCCTGCCTGTTTGTATTCTAAATATGTTTAAATTAATAGAAGGACATTATAATTTAAGAGGGTTATGTGTTTTTAAAGCATGTAAAGCAAGAATACATGTTAATTCTTGTTGTGTTTCAGTTTTGGGAGTAAAAATATGGAATCATCTTAGTGATGATTTGAAATTGAGACTTTTCTAAATTTGAACAGAGAATTACACAAAGTAAAATAATACAGTATTATAATTTAGCATGAATGCTTGGTTTGTCTTTTTTTTCTTTCTTTCTTTGAGATTTTCTGGGTTTTGTTTTAGATTGTATTGTACAGTAAAAGATAGGCAAAAATAATCCTTGGCTTCAGCATATTCCTTTTTTCGGTCTTAAAATTGTTTCAGTTTTATTGTGTGAAATGGTTTTTGATATGTTAGATTTTTTTCTTACTGTATTTTCACACACATTTGTATGAGTATGACCGAAAATTATCCAAACCATTCATTTATTAATTAATTCATGATTTTATTTTTCAGAAAATGCTCTGAAAGAGAAGACCGTGAAAGACCGTATAAATCGGGCAACAGGACTTTGTAGGTCTTTGGTTTGCCATTTCTCGCACAGTTGGAAAAAGAAGGCCGCACTGAGTGAGGCCCAGCGAGAGTTGCATCTGCCGGAGCACTCGTTGATCACAGAGTGTCCAACAAGATGGGGCTCAAGGCAGAAAATGATCGGGAGGGTGTTGGAGCAGAGAAAGGCCTTGTCTCAGGTTCTCTCTGAAGACAGGAAGACGTGTCACCTGGTTCCCAGTTGGCAGGACATAGAAGTCCTTGAATCCATCAACAATGCCCTGCGTCCTCTCCAGGAGTTCACAGATGCCCTCTCTGGTGAAGTTTATATAAGCGTATCATACCTGAAGCCAGTCCTGCATCTCCTGAAAACATCAACTCTGGCTGCAAAGGACGAGGACACGGCCCTTACCAAGAAAATAAAGTCACTGGTCCTTGGCTACATGGAGAATAAATACAGCGACCCAGCCACACAGGTAGGGATGGGAATTGATAAGGTTTCAACTGTTTTATTGTCTCTGAGATCATTGTTTTGCTATTAGAAAAACATGCCTGCATTGATGAAAGGAATTGATAAGCTTGGAGGCATACAATGTAGATTCTTTGAGTTAACTATTCTCTAATAATTCTACACACAGGAGCTTCTGGACATCACTTCGTTTGTTGATCCAAGATTCAAGACAGACTACATGAGCGCAGAGAATGTCCCAGACATCAAAGCAAGAGTGAAGATCGAAATGGAACAGGTGGCACGAAAGGTAACTTGTATTTATGTGCAGTTTAGTGAACACAAGATGCCACATGCAATGATATTGTATTTTGATTTAATTGATTGTCAATTTTTTTAATGTTTACATAAAATGCCCAATTGCTCAGAATTACATTGATGCAAAACTTATGTTCTCATCTCTACGCTCATCTGTGTTTTGCAGGAGAAGAGGGTTCAAGCCAGCACCACAGACGCCGTGCTTCCGAGTGCAGGAGAGGCAGAGCCTTCCACTTCGAAGAAGGCAAAGCGGTCATTGGGCAGCTTCTTTAAGAGCAGCACTGCTGTGCCCCTGACCCTGCTTCAACCGCTGTGCAGTTGGAGAGTGCCATAGAAGCTGAGGTGAACACCTACCTAATGACTCCCACCATCGATGGAGAGGAAGATCCCCTGGCCTGGTGGAAGGTACACCGTGTTAACTTTCCCATGCTGAGCAAGCTGGTTAGCAAATTCTTGTGTATCCCAGCAACGAGTTCCCCATCAGAAAGAGTGTTCAGTGCTGGAGGCAACGTGGTCACATGTCAGCGTTCATGTCTGAAACCAGCAAAGGTTGACATGCTGGTTTTCTTGACAAAAAATCTGTAAAAAATAGTTTTGAGAAGTAGAGATATCAGGGAAGTGGCAATCACAATTTTATTTGTTCTGCACATTATCTATTTCAATTTTAATTACATTTGTATTACCACTTTACTTACATTCATTGCAGTATGTGCAATATTTAGATGCTGCTCCTGAGCCATACTTGAATAACTTTGTTTGCAGAAAGGTCCTATTTTATTTTCCTACTGAAATTGTTCAATTTGTGTGAATTTAAAGTTGTGTCTAAGACTTGTTGAGAGAAACAAAATGGCAGCTGTTGAAAAAAAAACATAAATAAATATGTTGTTCCAAATACATTTGTTATTCCATATATTTTAAGTTCACATCCTTTCATTAGAATTAGAGCTGATAATAGTTTGATTGTATCATGTGATAATGCTCTCTGAAATAGCCCATGATAGACGGATTGATCCAATCACCTGCCAAGTATTTTTTAATGCTCCATCACATGTTTCTATCACAGGGTGAATCTTAAACTGAAGCTTGACTTTAAAGCAACGGAAGTTTCATGTAAGTTTAGTTATTTCACTCATAGCTCGGGGTGCTAGAGACGGGAGCACGTTGATACGACCTTCCTAGCCGGAGATATGGCCGCATTTTACAATAAACTTCCGTTGGGTAGCTTAAAAACAAATATCGCAATTCGAATCGCAATCGCAATTTTTTTCAGAAAAATCGCAATTAGATTTTTTCACAAAATCGTGCAGCCCTAGTACAGATGTAGCACCTCATTTCAGACTCCAGCTTACAGCTTCCTGCCTAAGACCAGTATCGAGGAATGTTAAGCCCTCCCACTATTTTCCAAGAGGGCGTTGCCAGATTTTCAATTTCAGGTTTTAACCAGGAGATGGCGCTTCATTCACAAATACAGAAAGACAAGTTTCATGGACTTGCAGTTGTGTTTTGAAGAGCATTTGAACACATCAATATTTTAGATCAACTAAAGTGTATCTAATCTTGTAATTCAATAATATAGTCTTTATATATGAAATAATCATAATAATGTAAATGTTTACATTACACTTCTTTATTTGTTATGCTCATACTTTTACCTTTACAATTGTTTGCTTTAATATGCAGTATATTTTTTGTATATTGTTGTGTTTGCTTCCTCCTGCTCCCTTTCGGACACATACTGTATGATTTATTATTATTATTAATATCAAGAATTAATTTTTAGAATGTGCTGTCCCACGGTAATTCAGAAGGCTCACAGGTCACATTCCGACCATTATTTAAAACAATAGCTGCTTTCACACCATCTACAGTTTGATTTGTATAGAGCAGGGGTCGGCAACCTTTTTGATATGAAGTGCCATTTAAAAAAAAAATTGTTATCAGTGTGCCAACGATCGAAAATGATCAATTGGGGGGTTGAGGAGCTTGACGCTCGTCAACTATCAGCAGGAAGGCGGGGGAGCCTCGCTGCGGGGAAGCAGTGTGTGGACCTGTCAGCGCAACTTACATGATGCCGAATTTAACAAATACATTTAAATAATTGGTTTAAACGGCATAATAATAAGGACGATCGTCCGTTCTGTGATTCTCCAGAGCACACTATGATATTAAGGTCATGCAGAGTGAGATGAGATCGCTGTCCCTTTAAGAGAGAGAGAGGGGTGTGGCTTGTGCATGTGTGTTTGTGGATGGTAGAGCGACAGTGAGAGAACCTGAGAGAACCTATGGAGGGAACGTGTGTATGTTTCTGGAAGTGAAACGAGGAAGCAGAAAAACAGGTCTGTGATGTATTTTGTGAAACAGAAGAACAGCTAAATAAATGCAACAGCCTCCCAAGAAGAGCTCGCCTCTCTCCAGTCATTTAAGCTAAAGTGGGTTATTGAACCTGAAGCTTGTTGCTTCTGCCCTCCTCGACTACGGTCTGGGAGCCGACAGGAAAGTTCAACACACAGATGGCCAGTCCGCCCCTTTGTAGCATATTAATTCAATGAGAGATGAGATAGCCACTGGGCTTTCAACTAAATACACAGCCACGCAAAAACTGCGACTTTGTACAGCTCCTTATGGGAACTGCAATTAGTGAAGTGTTTTCCTCTGTGGTGAAACGATCAGCACCACGGAGGAAAGCGGCAGAAAGTCACCTGGAGTTAAAGAGAGCGGGGCTGCGTTGCGTGCATGGCTTCCTTCTGCAGGTAACGGGGAGACGCGCTATGGCAGCGGTCTCGTTCAGGATCCGAAAATACAATTTAAATATTTTTGCACACATATTCCACTTATTCCTAGTGTGCCACTGGTTACGGTGCCGCGTGCCAATGCTGGCACGCGTGCCAGGGGTTGCCGACCCCTGGTATAGAGGGAGCTCTGTGGCTGAATGGCCAGCGATTAGGTGTGGCGCATTTATCATAGGTGATCAGAGCTGCCTGCCGTCAGATTTCATTTAAAAAACAGGTCTGATTTTAAGACTATTTCTGCGCTCATAAAGAATGATAAGAATAAGAATAATGTGTATTGAACTGGTTTCATTAATTAGTGAGTTTATTTAACACTAGAACCGCGAATCTTGTGTGTGTGCAATGTAACTTTTTTTCAATAAATTATTAAAGTCTCCCAGTCCGTGACTTTTCCTGAAAGTGTGTTATGTAGCACCCTATGTTGTTAAAAATTGCATTCTAATAGCGGAATTTGACGGTGTTAGGTAGGCCTATACAAAAACCTCTGGCGGTTCTAGTGTTAAGGTAATTAGGTACAGTAGAAGCCCTTTTTTTATCAGTAACGAATTTAGCAGTTGAACATAAAAGTCAACTAACTGAGGGACACTTGCAATGACAGTGTTGTGTCTAACTGTAAGCTTGTCACTCAGAGTAACCTACAGTTAATTTAGCTGCTGGAGTAGAAAGATCAGGTGTGTAAATACACAGCTGTGAGCTGCCGTTTCATTCAGACTGTTTAAAAAACGGTAACAACGGACTATTTTCTTAGCGGATGCATGTCAATTTAAATCAATACATACAACTATCTTTTAATCAATAAAAACATTTTCTAAATCCATAAAAGCATTTCAATTAATATTGGGAGTCATGTCGTTACTTTGTTGAGAATGTGGCCATGTAATAAGCGGGATAATTTGCAGCGACTTGTTCCTTATGGGGGGAAACACCCTTCATGCAGCTCAAGATCCCTCCGCTACGCGTTGGGATCCTGATCTGCCGACGAGGCTCCATTTAAAATATAAATATTTTTTGTGAATTACTGAGTTTAGGCACGTTAATAACGTTTTAATGAAGTTGAATACAGCATATGTGTCAGTGATTTCATGTCAATTGGGCGAACATAAACATAAATGATCGTGGTGAAGATGATGATTAAATTAGAATTAAAAATCGAGAGCCGGGCTGCATTTCCTCCCGTTCGTTTTTTTCGACTAAACAACATTATTTTGTTAAATAACAACATGGTGATGTTTTGTAAATGATTAAATGTCTCTTATTTAGCACAGAGTATGATGTCCGTGACATATGGATCTTAACAAAGTTCCGCTGTACATCCAGCGTACTGTATCTGACTTTATTTCACATGAGCTCCAGTGTGGAACCCCACTGCAGCCCCTGGTGGATCAATGATCCATTGCAGCTGGCTTCATAATAATTACATTTATTTATCACGGGGGAGGTCTCAAGTCAAGCTGGAGGTTTTGCCTTGAGCGAGGGCAGATCACGTACCAATCACGGCCCTCGCGTTTCAAACTGTCTGAAATGAAGCGCTACATCTGTACTCTTCAAATATTCTTTCTATTTCATCTGACTCATACAATAGTTGATTAGTTTTGGGGTCCCTTGTTCTATGATCACACTTGACATCATGTCCAACTTCCGGCCCATCTCAAATCTCCCCTTTCCATCAAAAATACTTGAACGTGTTATTGCCTCACAACTTAAATCCCACCTCAGCTCCAATGACCTCTTGAGCCATTTCAATCCGGTTTCCGATCAAAACACAGAAACAGCTCTTCTCAAAATCACAAACGACCTCCTCCTCTCCTCTGACTCCGGCAACCCGAACATCCTCATCCTCCTCGACCTCACCACAGCATTCAACACCATCAACCACGCCATCCTGCTGTCCCTCCTCGAATCATCACTCAACATCACCGACACTCAGTGGTGACTGGTCATTAGGGGCAGGTGGGGCACAGCCCCAGCTAGTGTCAGCAGAAAGTATTAAAAATAATGATTACAAAAAAATGCAAAATAAAAATATATATTAAATATATTTTAAGATCATGTTTAATCATCTGATTCGTCTGTACATTGCTGTTTTAGTCTGTGTTCTTCTAATTAGTGTCTACAGTGTGTGCCTATTGAGCTGTTTAGAGCCATGTGGGACAAAACCCGATCCTGCCCCTCCCTCTTACTGTCTAAGTCAATGGTGACTGTAAAGACTACACTGCGCATGCTCAGAGTATTTTCCTATTTAATGTGTGTGGCAAAAAATAATGACCATAGGGGCATAGTGCTGCCATCCCCACCATACGTCATCTCACATAATTCAGAGCTGATTGGCTGTAAGTACGTGTGCCGCGAAAAGTGTGGTGTGTGAAGAGGAGATGAGAGAGCTGCAGTGACGCGTCCTAAAACCCGGAAGTAAGCTGCGCATGGCTTCCCTCCACAAAAAAGCAATGAGATTTCTCCATGGGATTTTAGAAAATATCTCCAAATAAGATCTGTGGGAAACAAACCTGTTTGATAAATGCACGTTTTGTTCAGCCGGATAATATCCACATGTCTACCCTACTTTTATAATTTTTGAATCATAAATCTATTGATTAGATTAGATTTATGATAGACATTTGAAACTACAAGAACATAAGGAGGACTTTTACAAAAAAGTGATAGAGATTTTTGTCCAGAAGGATAGGCAAATGGACTTAATCTTCAAGTCAAGGTAAGACTGCAATTTTATTGAAAATGGGATCTTACTAAGAGAGAACAATTCAATATTTAAATGATAAAATTAAAAATGTTGGGTATCCTTCTGTTGAACTGTCTGTTTAAAATGAATTGAAGCATCAGACAAAAAAGCTTTTGAAAATAATATTATATTTTGATTTAGGTCAAAATATAATATTTGTAAACCTGAAGAATCAGTGCCAGTGCCTCAGCAGCCATGAACCTCACTGCAGAAGCTTATAGACATCTAAGTTTTTGTGCCCCACTACTTTTGTACATATAAAAACGCCACTGCCGACACTGCACTCTCCTGGCTGAAATCCTACCTCACGACAGACATCAGTTTATCAACATCAACAACTGCACCTCCTCCACTGCTCCTCTGTCCCAAGGCGTCCCCCAGGGTTCGGTGCTTGGCCCCCTCCTCTTCATCCTCTACATGCACTAGGCAAAATCATTGGTCGCCACAACCTTCAATGTCACTGCTACGCAGATGACATCCAACTTTATATCTCAACAAAAACCATCACCCCCACAACACGCTCCACTCTCACCAACTGTCTCCAACTGAACAGTGCCAAATCAGACATCATCATCATCGGCCCCCCATCCATCCCGTACCAAAGCCATCCAGAATTTCAACTTCACTATTGACAGCAACACTCTATTCTCCCCCCCCCCCCCCCCCCTCACATCCGCAACCTCGGAGTCATCTTCGACAGTCAGCTCAAATTCAATCACCACATCAATCACATCACCAGGACTGCCTTTTTCCACCTCAAATACATTTCCCGTCTTCGCCCATCACTCTCCTCCTCTGCTGCTGAAACCCTGATTCATGTATTCATCACTTCACGACTCGACTACTGCAACAGCATCCTCTACAGCAGGGATGGGCAACTTTGATGGTGGTGGGGGCCACATAATTGATGTACTGGCCACCAGGGGGCCGCAGATTCACTTGGAACACACACACACAAATTCCATGTGTTGTATGTAATTATTAACAAATATACCAAGTCTGACATCTTCATTGACATTTTACAATCTTTCAGGGAACATCCTCTAATAAGCTCACTAAACAAATATCAGTTCACATAAATGTTATTTAATGTTTACAAGTGGCATGTTTGTATTGAACAGGTTATTTAACAGTGGAATACAATTATTTTAAACTATTGGAAAGCACGGAACATGTGTGTGCATTGAGATTAACCATTAAGATGACATAAACATGAAGTCATGAACACTAACCCAGACATTAGTTGTCTAACTTGAACCTAAGACACTTGTAGCCTGTCTCTGCTCACGCACAATGAGGGGAATGTCAACACAGACACCTGTCAACCCGCACTCTGCTGTTGCTCAGCGCCGCTCCCCCTCCCTCCTGCTAAAATGATGATTTCAAATAAACAAAGTCTTGGTTTTTAGAATATTAAACTTGTTTGCCAAATTCAGATGATAAATACAACTTTGAAGCTTGTGAAGGCATAATTACAAGCGGTAACTTAACATCACAGCAGGCATAACAACAGCCGGTGTTTCTTGTGAGTGTTTCCCCGGGAAACAAACACAATGCACACAAACGCGTCACAGATTATTTTGCGGTATTTTAAATCATGTACGCAGCTCGCGACGTAACTAGGAGTCTAGTGGATGGTATCAGTACTTTTATTATTAATTACGTTGTTTATAAATTAATCTGAGGGGGTGGGGGCCACATACGAAATATGACTACTACTCTTACTGTTTAACATGTTGGGTTACTTAATGTTACTTCATGTTAAGGCTAATAAAAATGACAAGGCTGTAATGCTAACTAACGTGCTAGCTACTAGCTAGGTAGCTAACTTGTTCCAGCCACTCCTGGTCCTTTCATCAGACGGGAAGCGAAAGAACGAGCAAGACCCATTGCTGGTATGATAACAACCTGGTACTAAGCACACAGGCATCTTGTTAAAGTTATCTTATCTTAGCCAGCGCCATATAGATAGATTCTATCTATATGGCGCTGATCATAGCTATCTCTTAGTGGAGGAAAACAGTTATGACATCACTTACGCGACTCTGGGATTTGTAGTCTTTCTAGTTGCGTATTTTTCATAGTCTTACTGTATATTTCAACAGTTTTACGACAAACTGTGACTTTTTTGACATGGAAATTATTATTTAAGATTGACAAACATCATATGTGTAATTCGTAGCACAATTCAAACGGGATCGAAAGATAATCTTTCTCTCTCCATTGACTTCAATACAAACTTTTTCCAAAATAAGGTCCCATGAGTCCCACCGGAAGGGAAGGGACTTCGCCTCTCTATACATTTACCAATGTCACCACTGAATTTTCAAGTTTTCCTTCCACTAATACATATCGTCCCTCTTTGTCCCTAACTTCTTTATGGAGTTCAAATTGAACTGCATTTGAAATAAGGATAGCCACTCCCCTCTTCTGACTAGGTTTGTAAGAACTATAGAATGTATTTTTAAAACCAAAGTGTTTTAATTTGTTATGCTCCTGTTGAGGCAGATGAGTTTCTTGTAAAAATAGTACTTGGGCCTTTTCTTTTTTCAATTTAGCCAGGACCTTGCTCCTTTTTAACTGGATTATTCATCCCATTTACATTAAGTGACACCAATTTTATATTATTGTATGGCATTTAAATTACCCAATCCTTTCCATTCACAAAACTCCAGACAACTGAAAACTACACAGACCTGAACATCTGGCCTACATGTAGTGAACGTAGAACGTAAAAAGAAAAACGTAGACTTCCAAGGTAGGGTGATTCCTCGCCACCCTAAGTCCCCGTTGGCAGGAAGAGGGGAAAGCCTCCTCGTGGAGGGCCCCTCACTAGAGGTGAAACACGCAATCTCACACATCCTAGTAGTCCAACGGCATCCTATAACAATTATATAATCCAAATGAAGTTGTGACAAATATATACAGTGAATATATAATATGAATCAGTTAGTCTCGAGAGGGATCCGCGCTGCAATGTCTTGGTCTGGTGGAGACGTTCCATCTCCAGGTACAGCTCCGAAGCGTTGCGGTCTGGTATCTCCACGGAGAAAACCTCTCCTCTTCAGCTCCTGTGCTGCATCTGGCGCACTGTTGTATGTGCCTATTCCCGAGTCCCAGTGAATGCTGTCGAGAGGTGTCTGGAAACGTATATTTTTCTCCTTAAGGACCCTCTTTATTCCCACGTACGCCTTGCGCTTCAGGACGACCTCTGTTGCATAGTCGTGATTGAACGATAGACGTCGCCCTTCCATCAGTATCTTTTTTTCCCAGGCTTTTTTCAGTACCATTTCTTTGGTGGTAAACTCCAGAAAGTTCACCACTATGGAACTAAAGCGAGTTCGATTTTCAAAAGTTGATCCACAAAGTCAGACATGGAGTTACCTTCCTTCTCTTCGGGTACTCCATACATGCACATATTATTTCTCCTGGATCGACCTTCTAAATCCACCAGTTTCCCCTGCATGGCTCTCTGTTCTTTCATTGATTTAATCAATGCATCTGACATAGCCATGTTTACTGTCTCCGCCTCATCGATTCGTTCCTCCGCTTCTTTCGGCCTAGTTTCGTGGAGTTCGCAGAACGTTTTTGGTACATTTCCTGCTTCATATCTTCGAGTTCAGATTTCATGTCTCCCTTGATTTCTTTTTTAAGTTTGTTTAAGTCCACTTTATGCTCAGCCCTGAAATCGCATATTTCCTGGAGCACTGAGCGCATGGTGTATGCCGAGTCCTGTTGTGAGCTAACGGAGCTTTGAGCGTCTTCCATCTCCGGTGAATTCTGTCTTTCTAGTTTGCCACCTTTCTTTTGACTTCTCGTTCTCTTTCCCCCTCTCATTCCAATAAAATTACATCGATTTGTATATTACTTGGCGAGTTAAGGGGATTGGTTTCATCAGGCATGATATAATTTAGTATCATTCGCATAACAGTGAAAATATACCGAGTGATTCCTTATAATATTGCCTAACATAAACAAGATTCTTCAAGCGTAGTGGAACGCCATATCCTTTCATGTTTTCTTGACTTTTGCTTTATTTTGTGGGTTTCGCCATTATGCCATGGAGCTAGTCTTTGTTTTTTTTTTATAAGATTCCTCCCTTTTTCCTCCCATCTCTCAGAAAGCCAGGTGCTGGAGGACGTCCGCAGAGTGGTAGGGGAGGACACCTACTGTCCCCAGAGCCCTGAAGAGCTGTGTGGTCACATGTTCACCACCTGCTACATGGCCAGTGAGAACTCCTCACTGGACACATGCAGCCGGGCCAGAGAGCTGGCGAATCAGATCGGCAGGTAGGCGGGACTGCACCTACAGGGCTTTCTTAGAATACATTGTGAGATGCTACGTGCTGTAGCCACTAATAAGTGATGCAAATATGAGTTAATATTATCACAATCACAGTCATAATACTAGAGTGTGATATAAAAAAATATGCCTAAGTAAATGTCTTTTTTTGAAGTTTTATCAATTGTATGCAATGGGCAGAGATTTAAAGCATACTGAGGAAAAAAGAAAATGTTGGAAAATAACAATGTCTATGTTGAAGTGTCACCTTCTTGCTGTGAGACATGAAAGTGTTATCATCTAACTCTTGGCAGGGTTATGAGCGGATTTATTTTAGTAACAAGAAACTAAAAAGCTGTATGTTTGGTGTAACAATATTTCCATTACATGAACAATGATAGAGGACGGATGAGTTACCGACCGACCAGTAGGTAGCATGTTTACAATTCTTTATCAACCGAATTTAAGATAAATTTGAGTAAAGATTCCAGGAGCAAATTGTAAGATTACTGCCTCACAAGAAGGCTAAACAGGATACAAAAAATACAGTCTGAACATCATATATATTATTTTTTCAATCTATTTTTATTTATATCTTTATAAACAAGGACCGTGCATAGAATAACATTCATCTCAAAAACAGAAGAGATGGTTTATCGTACCATAGGTTAAACATCATTATTAATACAGGCCATTATATCATTAGCATTTTGTATTAGATAGTCTAATAATTTCCTGTAGAGTTTTTATTTCTTTTAAACATAAATATGTGTTCCCGGTGTGTAAGGAGACTCACTAAGTGTCAGAAAATAAAACCCTCTCTCTTTTCCTCCTTACCCACATCTCTAAAAACGGGGGTACAACGGAGCTGATCCACATATCGACATTACTAAAATGTGGGCTGGTTTTACGTTGAACTCCTGGCCGTGGCCCAACCTATCGTCCCCATACACAGCCGCTAGCTGAATCCCCTCCCTCAGCTGTGTGTCTGTGTATTCAGCAGGATGTCTACGAGAGACCCTTAGAGTAAAGTTTAACAACAATATATATATATATATATATATATATATATATAATGGCACTGTTCTAGCGGTAAACACTGAATAAAGAACATGGCAAGCTATGTGCTGTATCAGAAACAATGCACGACTTGTTTTAGAAGTAATATGGTCTTTGTTTACATTAGCAAGCATCGCTAACACTCAGAGCTAACCTGTACTGGAGAGAATACGTGTAAAAAAGCCAGATATAAAAAGGTACTGTCCTTGTAGTAAACCCACGAGAGAGAAAGCGTTTGAGCTCCATACTGTTTCAGAAATAATGCTTGATGTGGTTTGGAACATACTATGGCGTTTAATCATGGCAACGTTTAGCTGAGTTTCTGCTGGTAGACAGCCTTCTTTTCACAGAGCTCACTGCTTGCATGCGGAAGCTCAAAATGAGCGTGGCCAGCAGCAGCTCGGTTACATTTAAACGGCCAGACCCAGAATCAGCACTTTATTAACAGGGCTATTTTGCTCAAAATACCAAACAGATCACCAATTGTAGCATGCGTCATACCCTTCTATAGAGTGGTGCAGTGACGAGTCCTAAAACCTGGAGGTGAGTTAGCATTTTACCACTACCGGTTCCCTCGTCTCAGAGAACCATTCACAGTTTGCTTCCGGGTAAATACGTCATCCCTGCACCACTCTATAGAAGGGTATGATGCATGCTACAATTGGTGATCTGTTTCGTACTTTGAGCAAAACACTTCAGAGACATGTTTTGTATAGATATGGTCCTATAATATGTTGTTCAAATATAGCGTAATAGGTGAGCTTTAAAGTTGCTTTGAAATAAACATGTCATCCTTTCATCTCTTGGTCTGCAGCACACACATGAATATTAACATAGATATGGCGGTGAAAGGCATTCTGGGTATCTTCTCCGTGATTACTGGAAGCTGGCCAAAGTTCCGCGCTTATGGAGGCAGCCCCAGAGAAAACCTGGCTCTGCAGAACGTCCAGGTCAGACCCTCACACACTGAGTTTCTCACTACTCCGCATACTGCATTCATTTTTTCCTTTACACAATGTATTGCTTTTCACTCGTGGTGTCTGTTAAGCTTTTTCCATCTATAAGTATAAGCAGTAGGGATGGGTATCGAGAATCGGTACTAAGTCAGTACTGGTACCTGATTGGACGGTATTGGTATACCGTTAAGCCGCTGGACAAACGGTGCTGCTATCGGTATATGAATCACGCTACTTCCTTAGTTTAAACAATTCTGGTTGGTTGGGAACCCTCATCCCGTGTGACGTATCCGGTTTGATTACCACTCTGATTAACCACTGTGAATGCCACTTGTCATCTCTCCTAACAGCGCTCTTATTATTGTGAGACTCCCGGGGGCAGACCATAGCAGGGGCAGACGCAACATCTTGCTAGAAACGGCGTCCCAAGGCTTCTTAACATTTAACAACCTAATAATGATGCATACCCACTTAACGGGAAGAAACTCAGCTAACAGACGATAACGGCTACTGTAGCACATAACTAGCTAAAGCGATCCTTTCTACGTCATTTTAAATGGTTAATCCAATGTCTCTGTGTAACTTTAAAATGATTACTAATAATCCATCATTACAATTATAAATAATAAACGCAATAAATGGATTATAATTGTTAGCCGACCGGAGCTTCTGGCTTAGGAGGTGCCCTAATTACCGCCCCCCTTCCAGAGACACACTGTCAAACACACTCATACCTGCTTGGTATGACATTGAAAAAGTTACATTAAATAATAAATACAAATAAATTACAATAAAATGACTATTGTTTAATCTTCACATCTTGTAATCATGTCTATAATTTTGAGCACCAAATTATTGAAAAGTATCGAAAAGAGTATCGAAAAATACCGGTATCGATCAAATCCTAACAATACCCATCCCTAATAAACAGTGTCTATCCAGGCTAAAGATCCCTGTGTACCCACCAGGGGGAGTTTCTCCCAGACACTGTAAAGGAGATGAACAGTCAGAGACAGTGATGATATAATGATTGTTTTGACTAAGATTTAAAGAGCCACAGAAATGTCTCATCTTTAAAAGGTGTGTGTGTGTGTGTGTGTGTGTGTGTGTGTGTGTGTGTGTGTGTGTGTGTGTGTGTGTGTTTTTTTTTTTTTGGCAGGCTCGGGTCCGAATGGTCCTGGCCTACCTGTTTCCCCAGCTGGGTCTGTGGGCCCGGGGGAAGCCAGGGGGACTGCTGGTGCTGGGTTCAGCCAACGTAGATGAGAGGTATTACGTGTGAGAAAATAAATGCTGCTAAAACCCATATTTACAAACCAAATCACAATAATGAATCATGAATGCACATACAGTCCACTCTGTCCAGTTCTATATTAAATTAGTGTAATTAAAAAAAGTTTATGATGAATAGGACAGACCAATAAAATGTGACGTACAGAACCTGACATGATACATTTCATTCACTTTGAATAGGGGTGCCCACACTTTTTCAGCTTGGGAGCTACTTTTAAAATGACCAAGTCAAAATTATCTACCTACGTTAAAAATGCATGAACCCGTATGGCACAATACAACTCGGTAAATGTTTGGTCATTACGTCAATTGTATACCCTTTCTTGGTAACACTTTATATTAAGGTACACAAATTAACGATCAACTAGTTGTTAATTAACATTCATATTAGCAGTATATTGACTCTTTATTAGTCATTATAAAACACTTATTAATGCCTTATTCTGCATGACCATATTCTCCAAGTAATAAGCCATTAGTTGAGTTTTTCCTCATTAACCCTCTAATTAGTGCTTATTTATTGCAAGTATCGGTGTTGTACATGAGTTTTGGTCTTAATATGCTCTGCTCAATATGGGCCTAATAAGGCAGTAGTACCACAAGAATAGTAATTCTCCCATAATAACAATTAACAAATATGATCTATTTTTATGTAACAAGACATGAAACTACAAGTATTAATTGTGTCTAAATAACTCAAAATTACGTATTTATATCTAAGAACATGTTCCCTATTTTAAAGTGAAGTCTTGTTCATAACCAATAAGCTAGTAGTTTACTCTAATTAGGTATTTATATCTAAGAACATGTTCCCTATTTTAAAGTGAAGTCTTGTTCATAACCAATAAGCTAGTAGTTTGACTCTAATTAGGTATTTCTATCTAAGAATATGTTCCCTATTTTAAAGTGAAGTCTTGATCATAACCAATAAGCTAGTAGTTTGACTCTAATTAGGTATTTATATCTAAGAACATGTTCCCTATTTTAAAGTGAAGTCTTGTTCATAACCAATAAGCTAGTAGTTGCAACAAATAAGCACTAATTAGAGGGTTATTGAGGAAAAACTCTCAACTAATGGCTTATTACTTGTAGAATACGGTCATGTAGAATAAGGCATTAATAAGTGTTTTATAATGACTAATAAACAGCCAATATACTGCTAATATGCATGTTAATTACTAGTTGACGGTTAATTTGTGTACCTTAATATAAAGTGTTACCCCTTTCTTTAGTAGAATTGTATACATTGGAAGGCTAACTAGTTAATCAGCTCGCCGGTGAATTGCAGCTGGCATGGTTGACTGTGCATGCGTGGTGAACTGCGTGCTAGAAAATATGAGATCTCAGACTGGCTCACCTGTACGTCAATCAAGTGGCAAATGCCAAATTATAGGCTAACTCTTTTTATTTTTATTTGTTTCAGTCCATGCGATCTACCCACACTACCTTTGCGATCGACATATTGGGCACCCCTGACCTTGAACATAACAAACCAAACCAGGATAAAGGTCATTATTATTATTTTATTAACATCTGACGGTTTCTTTAACAGAAATTAGCATAATTGTTCGAGGACAATCTGCCCGATTGCCCCTGCTGGCAAAACAAGATACAATACATTTCTTTATTGTTTTTCCTTATGATATTTCATTGAAAATATTCACAAAAATATTACCTTTTCATTGAAGTAAAATTATTGAAAGAAAAGAAAAAGTTGACTTTAAATAAATATTTTTCTCCAAACATGTGTGCCACAATTATTGGCATCCCTAGAAAATCCTATGTTTAAAATCTAACCGAAGTATATTTCCAGTCATATCTTACATTTGTAGGTTCACCTGTTTGATTAGGAACTCTTAATTGGTCAACCATGACTTCCTGTTTCACTGCTGTATTAATATGAGGTGACACAGGCCAAAATTCCCTTCGTCATTCATCACTATCGGAAAGACCCGAGAACACAGTGATGATCTGTGATGGAAAGTTGTTGAGCTGCACAAATTAGGAAATGGATATAAGAAAATGTTTAAACAGTTGAAAATGCCCATTTCCACTATCAGGGCAATACTTAAGAAGTTTAAAGCAACAGGAGATGTTAAGAATCAGCCTGGAAGAGGACGTGTGTGTACATTGACACCACACACAGTGAGGAGGATGGTTCGACTGGCAAAAGAATCTCCAAGGATCACAGCTGGAGAATTGCAGAGGCTAGTTTAGTCTTGGGGTCAGAGTCTCCAAAATGACCATCAGACGCCACCAGCGTGCGAAATACGGGGGGGTCCGGGGGACCCCCCTGATTAACACCCGAGCCTCCCTGAAAGCCTCAACAGCAACATTTGAGGGGGGTCTCGAATTATAATATGTATTTGTCACTTGCAATCGTCACTAACATGTTTTTAAGCTTATGTCCAGTATTCATAATTCAAAACATTAATTCACAAATATCTTCTATTTTCGCTGGCAAAAGCATGTCCTCGCATAGAATCGAAAACAGACGGCTCTTTAACGGTCGCGTATTAATTCATTCATATGAACGTCAGAATATAGAATTATTTGACGGAAGGACGGCGCCCCGGTTGAGAAACGCTGCTATAGACTACTGATTGTCTTGGCTTGCATCCATGAAATATTGTATAGGCCTACTGCATATCGAGACATCTTCGACCGGTATATTGAGCAATAAACGGGAGATGGGGACCCCCCCCGATTATTGACGGGTATTTCGCACACTGGACGCCACCTATATCACCACAAGTTGTTTGGGAGGGTTGCCAGAAAAAAGCCATTGCTGTCATTTAAAAACAAACTAAAGCGCCTACAGTTTGCCAAACGTACTGGGACATTGAATTGGATAGGGTTATATGTTCAGATGAGACCAAAATAGAGCTTTTTGGCAACAAACGTCAAAGGTTGGTTTGGACAGAAAGATAGCCATACAGAAAAGCACCTCATACCCACTGTGAAGTATGGTGGTGGATCTTTGATGTTGTGGGGCTTTTTTTTCTTCCAAAGGCCCTGGACATCTTGTTAGGATACATGGTATCATGGACTCTATCAAATACCAGCAGATATTAAATCAAATCAAATCAAGTTTTATTTATATAGCACATTTATAAAGATTTTTGGTCGAGCCAAAGTGCTGTACATATAATAAAAATAGCCTACAGTAGAGACACTTTACAGCAAATACAACAGCACAGATTGTTCAGAACATCAGTATGAGAAAAACGACACCCTCTGTCCTTAGACCCTCACATCGTACAAGGAAAAACTTCCAGAGAAAAACCCACAGTTTAAGGGGAAAAAATGGGAGAAACCTCAGGGAGAACAACAGAGGAGGGATCCCTCTCCCAGGACGGACAGACGTGCAATAGATGCCGTGTGTAAATCGAAGAGATAATACATTTTACAGCATATAGACCGAATGTTAGGAAATGCATGTGTCTATAATAAGAAGATGAATCCACGAGGATGTCAGCTACAATCCTGTGGAAGCCATCAGGGAAGCAGCATGACGAGACCCAAGGCAGGACCGCAGAGACAGGTTCAGCCAACGACCCGAAGTCCACGACTTAATCCCGAACTCAGGATAGAGGATCCAAGACACAGGACTACAGCAAGAGGATCAGCCTCAACTCCGGTTCCCGGCGTAGATATAGATACAAAACAAGAAAAAGAATTGGCTGGGTTAATCGGAACAAGAGAATACACAGACACAGACAGAGAGGGAAAAGGTCATTGGATAAAAGTTAATTCTTGATAACCCTCTAGAAAGATCTCATGAACTTCCCCACTCAATCTATCAAGACCCCGAGCAGTTCTATTAGATATAGGATAAGAAACAGAGATAGGGAGCACAACAACCTATCTCTTTCGTCAGATGCACTCCCCCGCTTATCTAAGCGACTCTGTACCCCGTTACCCTCTAAATGAAAACGGCCTCTGCCCGGAAGCTTAAAATAGGCCGTGGTTGGACCTTCCAGGACAATGATCCGAAGCACACCTCCAAATCCAAACAAAAATTGTTTACTGACTACAGAATAAAGGTGCTAGTGAATAAAATAAATACATTTAAAGTTGTTCGCACTCTCGCGGCAATATCATGCAGGCCTGCCCAATGGTCATCAAGGTTCATAAAATAGCATTTTTACAAAAAAAAAGCCCACGCGAGTCTAACATGTGAAAAAATGGCTTAGACCTCAGAGAGTTAAACAACCTGCAACCATAGTTTTACTGTTATGTACTGTTGGAGTGGTACGCAGGCCTATTGTTTTTGGATATGTGTGGAGTTAGGTGGTCCGTGAAGTGTTTTTTTATTGGTTAAGTCAGTGGTTTCTCAAACTTTTTCTTTGGGAGAAAAAAAAAAGTCGGGCCCCCCCAACACAAAAAGTCAGGCTCAGTGGTGGCGCCAGAGATTTATTTTTGGGGTACTGTGGGGTAGCTTGACATTTCATAGAGGGTGCTCAAACATTTAGGGTTTCCCATTAATGTACCGGTCGCTACAGTGGAATGTTCTACTGCAACACTCCCCACGCATATACACAACGTACCCGCAACTGTTACAATGAAGGCTCGACAATCAGCTCACGGCATATAGGTGTAAGCAGGGGTAAAGTGATATTTTTGGGGAGTGGGCCCTATTTTTGGGGAATGGTCCTAACATAGGGGGGTCCGGGGGCATGTTTCCCCGGGAAGATTTATTTTTAAATATTGAAGTTAAATGCATCAATCTGGTGCACTTTGAGAGCAACATGAAGAGCATATGGATACCTCTCTCAACACCCATATGAAAACACAACTGTAAATAGATTTACTTTTTATTTATGGATATTTACAAATCACCCTTTTAAACTTTATTCTTGTTTACTGTCATATAGTATTTCATACCTGTTTTTCATTTATTCTCTTATTTTTTTATAACTATAATGATCATATAAACGTGTGCCTCGGAAATAATTGTTTACATTAATGGTGGACCAAAACGTTTGAGACCCACTGAGATAACACTGAGAGTCCTTTAGCTCACTGAGCCTCTCAGTCTGACAGGAGAGGACTCTTCTCCACTTTGTTGTGAAAAAACTCTTTATATCCGTTAGCGTAGCTCGCTAGCCACCAGAAGCTAACAACAACGATCTCCAGTACCGGTGCGCTCTCGTCGCTCGCAGCACCACACAAAAATGGCTCGTTCCACACACCAACAGAGCCAAGCTTGAATGAAACACAGAGACCTAGACTTAATAGTACTGTACTGTACTCATATTATTTTCGAATCAATAATTTTTCAAATTATGATCTTTTTTTTTTTAAATTTTCCTTATTCTTCTGCAGACCGCAACCCCCCCCCCCCCACCATCCCACCCCTCTGTCACCCCCCCCCCCCCACCCCCCCCCCCCCCCCCCCCCCCCCCAGGGCGCAACAAATAACAACAGTAATAATACATTATATTATTATAATAATACAAGCGAAGGAAGTTTCTCTTCTCTCATGTACTTTTTTGTTTTTACATAGTAACTGTATGATTCACCGTCGCAAAATCTGACATGACTCAGATTCAGATTGTACAGATCAGGACCCATGCTACAGTGTCTGCATGCAATAGTCCATCTTTGAATTTCTTATTTGATCAATGCTTCAGGGAAAATGTATGCTCAGCAACCAATATTTAAACACATACAGGCAAACAACGTCCTGGTAGCTTACTTGGTAAATGTTTCCATAACCTCACATCATCATGGGGAGGTTAAGTGATTGCGGCGGTGATAACATGCAAACACCTGTTTCAGTTATAAATAAACATGCAGTGTTTTTAAAGTCTGCGTTTGAAGTTGTAAGTTATCCCCCTAAACCGGCCCTACCCTGTCATGTCATTAACTTACCTAAAACAACAGACCCCCCCCCCTCAGTGCTTTTCAGTTAGCTTTTGCTAACAGACATTAATATTTGGGTTAGGAGGCTTTACAAGATCAGAACTGGTTCATTTGCTAACAGTACTAATGAAACCATGTGAGTCTAGCTAAGCCAAAGATAAATGTTCTTTTTTTTTGTAGAGAAATATCACTTTCTCTCCTGAATGACTCTTCCTGCTCAGTCTGACAGGCTACTTCACGAAGTATGACTGCTCCAGTGGCTGACATAACCCCATAGGAGGCATCAGCAAGACGGCCTAGGAAGAGCTTCCTTCATGTTCTGTGTAGAGCACTTCCATCTCCCCGCCCTCAGAGGGTAAGCTGTTAGCACTGAAAACAACACACACACACACACACACACACACACACACACCTAACAGAGGGAGGGGTTTAATAGGCTAAATCACCCCGTTCACTAAACACTTCAGATGTTACAATGGGTACCTCCAGGATTTATGGGGAAATGTTAAAAACACCAGCTTGAGAAACGTAATGGTGTTGCCAAGATTTGACATTAGATTCAAGATTTATTGTCATATCATATTCACAACTACGATATGGTAACGCCTGCCAGGCGGCAGCAGACAGAACAGTTTATTGCTGGGGTGATGGGGGTCTTTGATAATCCGAGGGCTTTCTTCCTGAGCCGCTGGGATTAGAGGTCCTCCATGGATGGCAGCTCCGTCCTGTAGAGTCTTACGGTTGAGGGCGGTGCAACTGCCATACCAGGCCGTGATGCAGCCAGACGGGATCCGCTCGTCTGTGGACCTGTTTGCTCTGTAGGCAAACTGCAGGGGGTCCAGAGAGTCAGGGAGGGAGGAGGTGATGAAGGTTTTGACTAACTGCTCAAAGCACTTCATTATGATGGAGGTGAGTGCTACTGGGCGGTAGTTGTTGAGGCTGGTGATTTTTGTCTTTTTGGGGACAGGAACGATGGTGGGAGTGTTTGAAACATGTGGGGACTACAGACTGCAGCAGGGACCTGTTGAAGATGTCTGTGAACACCTCTGCCAGCTGAACTGCACACACCCTGAGAACACGGCCAGGGATGCCATCAGGTCCAGGAGCCTTGTGTGGGTCAACCCTTTTAAAGGATTTGCACACGTCTGCCCTGTTTAAAACAAAAGGGCAGGACTCCTGATCCTTCTGTGCCTCCACAGCCTGGCTGCTCTCAAAAATGTGCATAAAAGGTGTTCAGCTCATCTGGGAGAGATGCGCACACACTGAGTCCCCCAGCCACCACCCGCTGCTCCTTTGTAGTCAGTCACTGTCCTTAGTCCCGCCCACATGTCAGAGCCTCTGAAGTCAGACTCTACCTTTTCTTTGTAGTGTCTCTTTGCACTGCTGTGTCATGTCATTCAGTTGACATTTATCCATAGCAGACATGCCTGCTCGAGCAGTTTGGGGTTAGGTATTGTAACTGCAGAAAAGTGATATAGCTGTGTCAGATACATTTTTACAAATCCCCTGGAGGTCTGTTGCAGAGTTGAGTAAAAGCAAAAGTGTTTGTTGCTGGAATATATTGAACTAAAAGCTGACTTGGTGCGTGGTTTGAAACTCTGTGGCTCTACAGCGAGCTTCCTCTCCACAGTTCTTCAGCACTGTTAAAAATAAACCTACCATTAAAATGATAGACTGTTCATTTCTTTGTAAGTGGGCAAACTTACAAAATCTGCAAGGAATCAAATACTTATTTCCTCTACTGTATATAACACATCATTTATTTGTTATCTTTTACTTTTAGATGATAATAATAATAATCAAGCTTATTTATTACGCACTTTTCATTCGTGTAAACAAAACTCAAAGTGCTACAGAGTAAAAAGGGTGAAACAAAACAACTTAAACAATTAGAAGAACAGAATAAAAGCAAGTGACATTTATGCCGGCATGGCAACATGTGGGTGTTTTGGATGTATTGCAGCTTCTGGATGTTCTTGCTAGGAATCCCGATGAGAAGTGCGTTACAGTAGTCCAGCCTGGAGGAGACAAAGGCGTGGACAAGCTTTTCAGCATCTGGCAGACTGAGTGTGGGCGGAGTTTAGCAATATTTCTCAGGTGGTAGAAGGAGGACTTGCATGTTTGCTTGATGTGGGCCTCAAAGTTCAGGTGAGGATCCATTTTAAACACCCAGATTGGTAACAGTTGATGGAAGTGGAATGTTCTGACCGGAGAAGGTGATTGCTGGTGATGGAGGATGAACGGACCTGGTGTGGAGTGCCAACTAGAATGGCTTCAGTCTTGGAGCTGTTTAACTTGAGTAAGTTGTGCTTCATCCACACCTTTATCTCCTCCAGGCAATGTTGTTATTGTGGATGATGGCAGAGGTGCAGAGGGGGTTGGGTTGGCTCTGATTGTAGAGCTGTGTGTCATCAGCATAGCAATGGAACGATATTCCATGCCGGCTGATGATAGTGACACATGTGTTACCAAGAACAAACTGCAGCACATTTATACACAATGTTATTTGAAGTACATGTTTGAATGTTGAGGTTTGATGTCAGAGCCTGCTGTGGTTTCCTCTGCAGCATCCTGGCTGCTCCGCCCACCGCCGAGCTGGAGCCTCTGACAGACGGCCAGGTGTCGCAGACAGATGAGGTCAGAACGGCAAAACATGTCTATAGATCTTTATAATAAAAGAACCAAACTTCCAATACTTCAGGTCAGCTGGTGAATAGCTGTTACAAATTATATTTCACATATTAGTCAATTACTGCACATCAGTCAATTAGGGAAGAAAAAACACTTTAGAGGCAAATAATTGAAAGATTTTAATAATGATGTGGACTCTAGACTAACTGAAGTTTTACAAACAGAGCTGGAGGAGAAGGAAGTAGTGTATTCCATTTGTTCACTTTATGAAAGGAAGATGAGTAGGAAAAGTCATTTTGTTTTTAATTCTGTAAAATACAAATAAGTACATTTGAAAGATTCAAGCCACTTAAAATCTGTAACACCAGATGTTGATCTCCATAAGCACCACATATACATTTTTCATCATCTCTCTCCGAACACCCCCAGGCAGACATGGGGATGACCTACTCAGAGTTGTCTGTGATTGGACGGCTGAGGAAGATCTCCAAGTGTGGGCCCCTTCAGTATGTTCTGTAAACTCATCCACACTTGGAAGGACGTGCTCTCACCCACAGAGGGTCAGTCAATACGTCACAGTGCGGGACATTTTTCTGTGTTGTGCCTTTTATTGAATTTTTATAAATTCAGACATATTAAAGAACAGCAGACAACTTCAGGCCCGGTGGGGGGGGCCATATCTGCGCCCTTTTGAACTTTGTTGTTATAACCATTTAAATTATTTAGAATAAACTGGAATAGTTGTAGCAACAACACTACATTCAAATGATGCTAGTTCTACAATAGGATCAGATAATACAATGCAATTTATAAACTTTTTAGGAAAACATTGAGGATTTTATCTCACATTTGTAAGAATATTACTAGTATATTTATATACAAATGTATTAATAACAGCTACACATGAATCAACCCGACAATGTTTGTATTATAACTCCTAATATCGTTTGATACTCTTAATCTTGCGGTATGATAACGTAATAATAAAGATTGATTACACCCAGACCCGGCGGCAGACATACGTCTCTGGGCATGGCATTTGATGTACCTCAGGGCGGGCCCACCACGACACTTACATTTCCCGGGGAAATCAGAATTGTCAACGGGGGGGGGGGGGGGGGGGTGGGGGGGGGGGTGCGCACAGAGCAGGAGTTCGTGAGTCAATTTCTCTTCAAAATATAATTGATTGCCAGCCTCCCTTGTCCCTGGCTGGCTTGTTAGCTCGTTGGTAACGTAACTGATGTCTTCTAATGTTCCCATCCATATTCCTTTCATGAACCACTTCCTGATATCCATTGTTGCAGATAAATATAAATGATAATAGCCAAACTAACCTAGCAAGAGTAAACTGACAGGCTGCTGTGCCGGCATCTCACTCAAAAACCCACACGACTCAACCCAGCGAAAAACCAGTCTCGCGAATAAAAAAATTATATTAAAACTAATCTTTCAACATAGTTTAAAACAAAAATAAATATTAGGATAAGCCCTACAAATACAACAATAAACATAATCAGTGGCGGCTCCGGAGTATTTTGTTGGGGTAATCTCTGGTAGGGCTAACCCATGCAGTGGTGGGCTAAAGTCAGTATTTGCATGTAATTACATACACGCTCCCCTTGACAGTGAAACGCCACGCGTGAGGTTTAGATTATTCCCCTGTCTCAATCCAAATTGAACTGTATGAAATAAAAAGGCACATTTGTCTTGTAGTAAATAAAAAGGGCGACCTGGAGCCAATCCTGCAATCTCCCCACAGGTGAAAGAGTTGACATGCTGAAAACCCAACCCCTGTAGGGGGGTCTGGGGGAATCGACATCGATTCTTGATTTCTATCACACACCTAATTGTTGTAATCGATGTATATAGAGATGTACTCATAGACTGTATATATAAAGGATGTACTACAGCAAAAGTATCTCCGTCGGGACTTCCTGCAAACAACACCACGCCGTTATCTTGATTCTGATTGGCCAGAAGACATTATCAAAGATGTTCTATTGAGAAGACGATCACTACGTGACAAAACCTTCAAAAACCGTTTCTAGTCTTCGGTATTTCCAGACAAGTGACTGCTGAAATCAATCTTACTAACTGCTGTCTGTGCAATTTACTCCGCGAGTTGGCAGACTTTATTTGCTTACTTTAACATCATTTTTCATGGTGGGCTAAGCCATTTCTTGGATGGCTGTTGGCGCCGCCACTGAACTAATAATAAAACAATTAAAATGTTGTATTCAGCCGGGTCTGGATTACACCCAATAATACTGATTAGAGATGATCAGCCTAAATAACACAGTTGAGAGCTCATGACTTTAGATGCTGGAGTTAAACTTAGCTTGATGGTGTCGGAGCTTTAAAGGTGCTTAAAAGTTGAATGAGAAACTTCTGCAGCCATACACTAATAATAATACATATTGTGGATTAAGCAGATATTTAGCCTCATCAACATCAATGTACTGTCACTTTCTTCAGGTGGCCCAGAAGGTGAAGCACTTCTTCCGGATGTACTCGATGAACCGCCACAAGATGACCACAGTGACGCCGTCCTACCATGCAGAGAGCTACAGCCCTGACGACAACCGCTTTGACCGCCGACCTTTCCTCTACAACCACCGCTGGACCTGGCAGTTCAGGTGCCATCGACAAACAGGTATAAATAAGTGTCTGTCTCCACAGACAAGTGCCAGCATCTCTTCCAATCATTTACAAAACGAGGACTGAGTGCATGCCTCAAGAGAAAGCACGTCACCAAGCTGCTGTTTGAGAGTGCACCGTTTGTGTGGGCGCTCCAAGTGCTTAAAGTTGCATATATTTAAACAGCTCTATGGATGTAGAACGTGGTGGTGAACCTCATTCATACAAAGTGTGAGCATAAATACAAGCACAATCGTAAGACATAACAAAAAAATTCTGAGAAATGTTGACTGTGACTGAAACTTGGGTGTGCGTCCCGATGCTAACATTACCCCCCCGCTGAGTAAGTATTAATAGTATTAGCTGTATTGTTAAGGTACAACAAAGAATATCCATTAATTTGAGCTCAATTTTTGCTGACTATTTGAACTGTTTATCTATTACATTTTTGGATTCTTGTACCACATTCCCACATCGTTTCTGAACATCTTTAGATTACCAGTGGATTTAGTTAACGACCGACAGGTGTGTTCAAAGCTCCTCTCCCTTCTAGCCGTGATGTCACTCACTCTAAGGCTGGAGCCACACAGAGACGATAACGAAAACATGTAGTTCATGTAGTTCTCCATGTCCACTTGTTGCTGATGGTTGTGGTAGAGGAGCTGTAGATTCTGCACTAACATCTGTAGCATGGTCAGTAGCAGTAGCAGTAGCTACTGACCATGCTACAGCAGTGAGCAGCAGAGGTGGGGAGAGGCGGGCCTATTGCGTCATCGTTATCAGGAAATTATCGTATGGGGCGTACACACGGAGCCGTTTGGCCCTCCAGAGCATTGCGTCCGCAGATCTACCCCACCTTGGGACCCGTTATCGTTATCCGCGTTTCCCTGTCGGCCTCGTGTGGCAGAACCGTCTATAACAGCGGTTTTCAAAGTGTGAGGCGCGCCTCCCTGGGGGGCGCCAGAGAGCTTCAGGGGAGGTGCAACGTGAGAAAAAAAATAACGAGAACAAGATGAGTAAAGTGTCACTTGCACACTTTTGGCTGTCTGTGGAGACCAATTTCCCCCAACTCGCCAAAAAGGCTGTACAAGTGCTCATTCCCTTCACCTCCACCTACCTGTGTGAGTGCAGGTTTTCTGCATTGACTTTGATCAAAAGCAAGTGCCGGTCAAGGCTGCAGCCAGAGGATGATCTGCGTTTATTCCTGTCTACGTTGCATCCCCGCCAGAGTCCTGCACGGGTCTGATTTTCAAGACCCACTCCCGGCCCGTACCCACAACGTGCAATACCGAACCCGCCCCGCCACCCGCACATATTGCCAATTAGTTCCGTAAACCAACCTGACCCGTCGGCACAAGATCCGCAAACCGATCCGAACCCGCATATCCTAGCACTGAAAACATGCAATTATTAACACACGCAGTTGCGTATTTGGCTCAAAAAGCATGGGATGTTAGTTATTTTCTCCATCTAGATTCTAGGATGTCACCAAAAGCCTCCCAGACTCTGGATTTTTGTCTTGAGGAAGAGTTATTTACAATGCTGTATTCTCCGCTAGAGAGCTTCACCTCAGCAATTTCGAAAGTGGCGCGCTCAGCAGCAGACTGATGCGGTGTAGAGGTTATGCGCGGTCCCACGGGGGAGAGGGTCTGAGGAATCTTTAAATATAAAATTATTATTATTTAAATATATTTATTATGCACACACCCGCGACCCAACCCACATCTTCTTTGTTTTACCCAGAACCGAACCCGGAAAAAAACGTTTGAAAAATTACCACCCGCAAATCTTTTTTTTGCAGGTCACCCGTCGGGTACCCGACCCGATGCAGGACTCTGACCCCCACATCATCCGCCTGTGCACATCAAAGACGCAGACTTTATCCACGATCTTGAAAATGTAAAAAATGTAGTGGTGCAAAGCATAAAGATAAAATGGTTTAAAAAAAGTTATTGTTTAATGTTTTAAGGAGGTGATCAGCCAATCAAATCGGTGCGGTCAGTGAGTAATTTCAAATGGTGCTCAAAAAAGAGAAAAGGTAGACAGCGAAAACAGAGCATTTAATGACATTTTCTCTTACTGGACCTCTTTGAAATGCCATTGGATACCCCTGCATTATAGCAACAACAACAACAACAATAATAGCAATAGCAATAATAATTGGGAGGGGGCACGGCTGTTCTTATGTTCTCTGAGGGGGGCTCACCTTCCCACTCTTTGAAGCCCCTGGTCTATAAGATAGAGAACTGTAGCGGATACGACCTGTTTCGTCTCCGTGTGGCTGCAGCCTAAGTCTTAACCAGCTCTCCAGTTCATTCCTATGGGGCAAAATGATCGCAGTTTTCTGCGATTTGCGTGAAAACGGCTAGGCGAATCTCTTTATAAAAGACATAGCAACCCGATCCCGGTCATTCCGCACGTTTTTTGTGTGTTTCGTGTCAACGCTGCCGGACGAGTAGCATGAACAACATTTGTGGCGGAAGAATAAGATCAGATGAGATAAAGTATGTTGAATACTATATTGTGTGGCTTCGCCAGTCACACAGAATGAAGATATGTGTAATGGGAATGGGAAGCTTGAGGATAAGGACCCATACACCAAACACATTTTTTATTTTTTTATTTTTTGGTAGTGTTGATGGCAAGGTTGTTGTCAGCAGACCATGTTGTTAGAAGCTAAACCCCCCTCCCTGTAGGCTGACTCATCGCTGTGACTGATAAGGCGAACACTGTGGTGTTGTCTGCAAACGTAAAGGTGACCTATCATGCAAAATGCACTTTTGTACGTCTTTTATACATGAATATGTGTCCCCGGTGTTCCAGGGAACTCACCAAGTGTCAGAAAACACAACCCTCTCTATTTTCCTCCATACCCAAATCTCTTAAAAAGGGGCTGCAACGGATCTGATATAGACTGATCCAGATTTGAACACTTCAATGACGTCACAGAAGTGGCGCTAACGACTATTGGGCCAACTCCACCAATCAGGAGGAGACAGCCACGGACATGCCTGGAGACGCTGTAGTACATATGCCAGGCCTGTAGATGGTGCTGTTCTCACAGAATCAGCCCATTCAAAGACTGTTAAATTGAGCGAAATGAGGAATGGCTAAATGCATGATCTGTTTGGTATTTTGAAAAATAAAAAAGTATAAATATGCCTTATATAGGTATGGTCCTACACTATATTATTCAAATATAGCATGATAGGTCCACTTTAATGAAGGTACGGGAGGCATGAACAGGAATGAAGTCATGTGTGAAGAGGGAGTAAAGGAGTGGGCTGAGCACTCAACTCTGTGGAACGCCACTGTTCAGAGCTCGAGGCGTTTCTGTTTGAAGCTGTGATGTAGATAGAGTTTATTTAGTTTCGCGTTAAGTTTTGTTTTTGCAAGACATGTAAAGTATGTTGTATTTTAGCTTTATCTTGTCTGGCAGCAGTCACTCAGTCTGTAGGGACTTGGCCTTGGAACCGAAGGGTCGATGGTTCAAGTCCCAATCGGACCAACATTACGGAGTGTGGACTGTTAGCTGGAGAGGTGCCAGTTCAACTCCTGGGCACTGTCGAGGTGTCCTTGAGCAAGGCACCCTACCCCCCAACTGCTCCCCGGCTCTGGAGAACTGGCAGCTGTTTCTATGTCTAAAGGTCCTGTTTGTGCATGTGTGAGTGCATGCAGTGGAAAACAGAATTTCCCCTGATATAATCCTTATCTTTACTTCATTTTTATTCTTATTCAGATCCCGGTGCTGAGGGTTCCACTGCTGGTCACTGCAGCTGGAGGAGAGGATGCAGCCTCTGAAGTGGAACCTTCTAAAACAGAAGGTGGGGATCCTGGTTGCGGTTATTAGTTAAGAGATTTAGTTTTTCTTTAGAGAACATTAATTTATTGGTTCATAAATGAGTCCTCAAACCCGGTAGTGAGTTAGCATTTTAGCCCTTCCTGTTCCCTCGCCTCAAGATCAATTTGTTTTTGGTTAGAGGCTTGAAATAGGATGTGAGGTAACACAAACTGTAGAGATTTTAACGTTTTATTCTACAAGATGAAAAAAGTCAGTAAATACCCCACTGGTGGATGTCTGAAGCTCCTAAAAACAACGGTTGCTAACAAGTATCTAAATGAGACGTCATTAGCTTAGCGCTGGTGATGTGAAGTCATGAGATTATCCTTCTGAACAAACGTGAAAGTATCATAAACGTGTGTTTGCCAAAGATCTTATTTTCTGCAATATTCCAAAACCCAATGGAAAAATCCCATTGCTTTTTGCAGCCCTTGTGATCCTAACTCTCAGGTCAGGCTACAAAAATACGTCATCACGGCACCACACTTTTTTCCTGTTTCCTTATTTGTAGTTCAGTTGCTAGTGTTTGAGTTCCATCGTTTCTGTTAAGCTAGCTTAGCATGAGTCAGGTTTCGTTAAGTTCTTCTATGGCAGGGGTGTCCAAACTCCGGCCCTCAGCTAATTCAAATGGTATAATGAAATAAGGCCCACAAATTAAACTTGTGCTTGTCATATATTGTACTAATTAAATATATATGTACAAATATATCACAGTATTCATGTGTGCCCACTTTCAAATAAATTCAATCAATTAAAGTTGGAAACAATTTCAAACTAATCTTAGTTGATATAAAAAGCCCAATCCTTTATTTGCATAACAAATATTTTTATAAGAAATCTGAAGCTTCTGTTTTAAGCCATGAGCTACAAACTAAATATGGAACCCTGTGGAGTGCTGTGATGTAGGCTGTTGTGTTTCTTACAGCATTTTCAAGTATCAAGCTTAATTTACCTACATTTGATTGATTTTGCTCACTTATTATAACTTAGCATATAACTCACCTCTAGTGAGGGGCCCAGCCCTCCTTATATTTTTCTGTATGTGGCCCTCGGTGAAAAACGTTTGGACTCACCTGTTCTAATGGGCTCAGAACTTCATTGCAAACTGTTTAAAATAGTTTTTGGTTGAATAAAACCCTGTGGTTCCTCTAACCCGCCAACTCCAGTGTTTCCTCTCCTTCCCCACAGGTACCCGTGTCCCGGCTGGCAGCAAACACCCCGAACCAAAAGGTTCTTCAGTAAAAGTAATAAAACTCTGACTGGTGGAGAAGACCATTTGTTACCATTTGTGATGACTTTGTACTGTGCTAACAAGCACATGAGCCCATAGAACAGGCGTGTCCAAAACTGTGCTAACAAGCAGGAGAAGAAGAACTGTTGTGTGTAAAGAAGCTTTGTTCTACCTTAGCCTGTTTCACTTTGTATCAGCTGACATGCCGTCACTCCAAAGCTTTACCAAGTGACATTGGAGCATTTTAAATCTCTCTTTGTATAGTCACTTTTGTCAACATATTTAATCAAGGGCCTAGGAAATAGTGTCTTCTCCACCTCTCTGAAGCTCATATGTACCAACTAGAATAAACATCTTAGAATAACTTGAACTTTGTGAATAAACCCTGTTCACAGTTTGAGCCTGATGTATCCTGTATGTGAGGAAGTGAATATATCTACTACTTTTGGAAAGGGTTCAAATGGTTTGCACCGTGATCATTGTTTAACATTAGGGCTCTGCACAGGTCATAATAATAAAACATCATGCATATATGTGTTGGTTGAGTTTAAAACATAAACTTTGGAAACATTAATCAAGACTTTTCCTCTAGTTTTGACATTATTTCAAAAGTACTAACAGACCCAATTCTAAATAACTAAACCAGTTCTACCAATAACATTAAGTTGATATTTATCTTTTACATTAAAATACTTTCCCTTTACAGAATATCGTGCCTCCATCTCTTTTAATGTTTCTTTTCATTTCATTTTTCTCTTTCTTCATCTCTTCACTTCTCATCTGTTGTTGTGTTGGCTATTTAAATCCTTTCTTCTTCTCTGCTTATTTGTTAACAACAATTATAATTACAATAATAAAGGTGTTAAGGTATTCATCAATACATAGTTATAAATAAAACATTGAATATATTGATATTGACTTTTTACATAGTGAGGTGTACCCCTAATGGTGCCCTATATAGTTATTAAAAACATTTAAACGATACTTATTCATCACGAAGTAAAAGATTATCAAGACATACTTATCCATGTAAGGGTTCACATGCAGTTGCTCTCCTTCACATCTCTCTTAAAAATCAAACGACAGACAAAATTGGATAATAGTTAAAAACTTTAAGTACATTTAATGATGTTAATAATAATGTGTCTCTCCTCTCCCCCTGCATGCATGTGTCACTGCTAAATAACAGTTGAGATTTGATAGAATTACAAATGTATAAATAATTATTAATATTGAGCCCACCTCCTCTCTGTACTTTCTTCTTCTCTTTTGTCCTCCCTTTTGTCTCATACATTTCGTAGTCTTTCTCTTCTCTCCTGCTGTTATCCTCACATCTCCTCTCACATTACAGGCTGCAGTTTGATTACCAAAGTGAAAATCACCACAAAGTGTTCATCAATGTTTCTATGTAAGCTCTCCTGCTGATAAGAAGTCAATGGTAAACAACATGGGTGTGAAAAGTAAACAAATCTCACATCTGCCACAAAAAAAGTCTGCTTCCTGATCTGTCGTGGATCTGAAACCTTAGGCACTCTCTCTGTGCCAGCCTCGGGGGACCTATTGCTGGCTTCGTTTATTTGTTTAAATAAATTATTGTTATGCACCTCGTCTCGACTCTCAGGTTTTTGTTATAGCCCAAGAGCCGGGCTGTATTGCAATTAATATTATTATTGTTGTTGTTGCTATAATGCAGGGGTATTCATTTGCATTTCAAAGAGGTCCAGTAGAGAAAATGTCATTCAATGCTCTGTTTTCGCTGTCTACCTTTCTCTTTTTTGAGCACGCCATTTGAAATGACTCCACCTGTTTCTCTCTTCTTGTCCCATCTCTGTGTTTGAATCTATTGTGCTGACTCACCGACTGCACCAATTTGATTGGCTGAGTAGCGTCACCTCCTTAAAACATTAAACAATAACTTTTTTAAACCTTTTTATTTTTATGTTTTAAACGTTTTTTTAATTAAAATGTTCAAGATCTTGGATAAATCCTTATATGCTCCCGGCAACACACTGAACGTCAACTTTGCCTCCTTATTACACTCACCCCTACTTTAGTGGGAACAATGAGTCTGCGTCTTTGATGCGCACAGGCGGATGATGCGGGGATCAGAGTCCTGCATCGGGTCGGGTACCCGACGGATGACCCGCAAAGAAAGTGATTTGCGGATGGTATTTTTTCAAACATTTTTTTCCGGGTTCGGTTTCTGGGTAAAACAAAGAAGATGCGGGTCGGGTCACGGGTGTTGCATAATAAATATATTTAAATTATTATTATTTTATGTTTAAAGTTTCCTCAGACCTCTCCCCCGTGGGACCGCGCATAATCATAACCTCTGCACCGCATCAATCTGTAGACAGGAATAAACGCAGATCATCCTCTGGCTGCAGCCTTGACCTGTACTTGCTTTTGATCAAAGTCAATGCGGAAATCTGCACTCACACAGGTAGGTGGAGGTGAAGGGAATGAGCACGTGTACAGCCTTTTTGGCGAGTTGGGGGAACTCGGTCTCCACAGACAGCCAAAAGTGTGCAAGTGACACTTTACTCATCTTTTTCCTCGTTATTTTGTCTCCCGCTGCGCCTCCCCTGAAGCTCTCTGGCGAGGGAGGTGCGCCCCACACTTTGAAAACCGCTGCTTTACACTACAATAATATCACCTTAATTACGTTATTAATTATGTGATAACTATAAAGAAACCTAAAGAAAAGTACCTGATGGCGAAAGAATAAAGGAACATACGTGAGTAACATTAAACAAAGTTTTATTTAGATATTTGAATACAACATTACAATTTAAACATATATACAGTGATTACATTTTTTTTAAAAAGCCTGGTTTGTTCCCTTCAAAGATTGTCAACCCATGGCAGGTAATCTATTCAAATTCCAAATTTAGCACAACTGTGCTTGCTTCATAAATTAATTAATGTATTTCAAACTTCACGAAATTCTTCTGCTGCGTTGGCAGTCTTTGAAGGGAAGGAAGCAGGCTTTGGAGGAAAAGTTAATCCTCAGTTAGTGGGGCAGCAGGCAGAGCACCGGATCCCCGCATTGCCAAGGCCGAGGCGTTCATGCACCTCCCTTTCCTTCTCTCTCTCGCTGTTTCTGGGCCTTTTTCTTCCTGCATGACAAAAACACATTTTTAGTGAAGGTACAGCAATGCATCAATACAATAAAATGCAATCAAAACTGTCATGTACATACCCTTTGGTGCTCTGCCTTCACCACTAGGTCCTGCAGGGGCATCGTGGTGATCCTCTGCCTCACTGCCCTCTGAAAATTGATGTTGTTCATCTGTAAATATTGAAAATATAAGAAAGATGTCTTTTGTATTTCATTGAGGCAAATATAATGAGATAATAAAATGGAACAGGTAATGTAATTCTAGATTTTGTGTGAATACAACTTTACTTTTTTACAATTGCACTTTTTACACAGCCCATCACAGTAGTGACTACTACATGTAAAGATAGAATTGATATACATTTGTTTCTGTATCTAGCTATGTAGATATTCTGTATGACTTTCCTATGCAGTGCGAATGAGTGTCTCCTTGTCAACCAACCTCTCCCGTCTGCTCCCTGCGCTTCAGCTCCGTACTCTGAGGTCCTGTCTTCCTCGAACCCCGACACCATATTGCTGGTAGTTTTTCTCGGGGTAACAAATGGGTCGAGGAATGACAGGACCGCAGAGTATTTCCATTTGTTATTGGTCCCTGCTGCTGACCCACTCCTCCTATCCTTCTCCCTCTTTTTCTTGACATAGGTGTCCCTCAAACTCTTCCACTTCCTTCGGCATACCTCCTCTGACAAGAAAAAATCGTTTACAAACAGTCACTTTTAACCGTTATCTGCCGTTAAACCGGCAGTTGAGCTAACTTGGTTAATGCTAATGTGTTGTTGTCAACGATGACACCTGACTCGACGCCGAACCGAGACACGGACCCGTGCCCTGGGTCAAATGACTAGTTAGCAAAGGGACGTGACACATGAATATATAACGGGCTCTAAGTGCTTGAAATGCATGAGATGGAGACACATCAATATCATATCAGGCTTAAAAGTGCATGAAATTCACAGGGTTTTTTTTAACATGAGACGGTGGCACATGAACGAGTATCCGGGCTTAAAAGTGCATGAAATGCGCGGGGGTTTTAATATGAGAATGGTGACATACATATATGTTGTAATCTTGAATGTAATGTTATTATACCCCCACTCATCCAGTAAAATAAAATGATATAAAAAAGAAAGAAAATAAACCACATTAACGAGCTGGAAATAGTTAAAATGCACTAGAGCTCAAATGGAAAGGTAACCATGGTGATACTTCTGTGCAGCCCCTGTAAAAACACATCAAATGATTTAGATTGTAATGGGCACATATCAGTTCGCAGCTTCAACTTTAAAATAACTACTAAGATCAATACTTTGAGTCAATGATTAGCTCAAAAATCACAAGTGGATCTCGGGAACAGCCGTTGGACGAAACAATCTGTGCTCAGGTCCGTTTACAAGCTTTTGTCTGGCGAGTTTGCTCAGTTGTCATCACATAATCATGAAATGTGAAACTTTGGTCACATGCCATTTGTTTTTCAGGTATCTGTGCGCTACCACATGCAACTGTTTAACACTTGGATGAAGAGGAAGCAGAGAGTGCGGCTGCAGATTTCCCCGCCCTCCCACACCACAGCTCACCAACAGAATCTGCCTCAGCAAAGTCCCTAACAAAGAGACTATGGTATAGTCCAGTTGGAGGACTCTAGTCCAACCATGAGCTCTATGAGCCCTTCCAATCCGGCTTCAGACAGCAACACAGCACTGAGACCGCCCTCATCAAGATCACCAACGATCTCCTCATTGCTGCTGACTCTGGCAGCCTCAGCATCCTCATCCTCCTGGACCTCTCTGCAGCATTTGACACCATCTCTCACAACATCCTCCTCACCCGCCTCTCAGACCTCCTGGGTGTCACTGGCACAGCGCTGTCCTGGTTGACTTCCTACCTTCACAACAGGAAACAGTTTGTCTCCATCAGTGGCTCAAACTCACCCCCGGCCCCAGTCCACCACGGTGTACCCCAGGGCTCTGTGCTTGGCCCCCTCCTGTTCACCATTTACATGCTCCCCCTCGGTCAGATCATCCGACATCATGGACTCAATTTCCACTGCTACGCTGATGATACCCAACTGTATCTCAGCACCACTCCATCCTCCCAGCTCCCCCCTCAGTCTCTCATCAACTGCCTGCATGACATCAAAACATGGATGTCTTCCAACTATCTCAAACTGAACAGCAGGAAAACAGAGCTCATGGTTGTGGCACCCAAGGCCCTGCTCCAGAAGGTTGGTGACTTCGTCCTTGAGGTTGACGGCTGCTCCATCTCCCCATCTCCTGAAGCCCGCAACCTGGGTGTCATCCTTGATTCCACCCTTTCCTTCCATTCCCACGTCAAGTCTGTGACCAAGTCGGCATTTTTCCACCTGAGGAACATTGCCAGACTCCGACCGTCACTCTCGGAGTCGGTTGCCGAAACCCTGGTGCATGCGTTTGTCACCACACGCTTGGACTACTGCAATGGTGTCCTGTTCGGGGTTCCCAACAAAACCCTGGACAGGCTCCAGTATGTCCAAAACTGTGCTGCTAGGGTCCTCACACACACAAAGCCGTGGCAGCACATCACTCCCACCCTCATCCACCTACACTGGTTGCCGGTCAAGTCCCGCATCACCTACAAAATCCTCCTCCTTACCTACAAGTCCCTCCATGCCCTTGCCCCCCAGTACCTATCGGACATCCTTCACCCACATGCCCCACCCCGGAACCTGCGGTCCTCAGACTCCGGCCTGCTTACCACCCCCCGCACCAAACTGCGAACCTTCGGGGACAGAGCCTTCAGCGTGGCAGCCCCCACCCTCTGGAACGCTCTCCCTGCGGTGATTCGCAACATCCCCACACTCGATGCCTTCAAAGGGGCCCTCAAGACCCATCTGTTTGCCAAGGCTTTCGGCCCCTAAATCGATCTGTTGTTTTGTCTGTCTGACTTTTGTTTTGTTATGTTTGTTTTTGCCCTATTACTTGTAAAGCGACCTTGGGTCCCTTGAAAGGCGCTATATAAATCCAAGTTATTATTATTCTTATTATTATTATTAGTCTAGGGCAGGGGTCGGCAACCTTTTTGATATGAAGTGCCATTTTAAAAAAAAATTGTTATCGGCGTGCCAACGATCGAGAATTATCAACGGGGGGGGGGGGGGGGGGGTGTTGAGGAGCTTGACGCTCGTCAACTATCAGCAGGAGGGCGGGGGAGCCTCTCTGCGGGGAAGCAGTGTGTGGACCTGTCAGCGCAACTTACATGATGTCGAATTTAACAAACACATTTAAATAATTGGTTTAACGGCATAATAATAAGGACGATCGTCCTTTCTGTGATTCTCCAGAACACACATGTTATGATATTAGGGTCACGCAGAGTGAGATGAGATCGCTGTCCCTTTAAGAGAGAGAGAGGGGTGTGGCTTGTGTGTGTGTGTGTGTGTGTGTGGATGGTAGAGCGACACTGAGGGAGCGTGTGTATGTTTCTGGAAGTGAAACGAGGCAGCAGAGAAACAGAGGTCTGTGATGTATTTTGTGAAACAGAAGAACAGTTAAATAAATGCAACGGCCTCCCAAGAAGAGCTCGCCTCTCTCCAGTCATTTAAGCTAAAGTGGGTTATTGAACCTGAAGCTTGTTGCTTCTGCCCTCCTCCACTACGGTCTGGGAGCCGACAGGAAAGTTCAACACACAGATGGCCAGTCCGCCCCTTTGTAGCATATTATTTCAATGAGAGATGAGCAGATCGCCACTGGGCTTTCAACTAAATACACAGCCACGCAAAAACTGCGGCATTTGTACAGCTCCTTATGGGTACTGCAGTTAGTGAAGTGCTTTCCTCTCCGTGGTGAAACGATCAGCACCACGGAGGAAAGCGGCAGAAAGTCACCTGGAGTTAAAGAGAGCGGGGCTGCGTGCATGGCTTCCTGCTGCGGGGAACGGGGAGACGCGCTCTGGCGGCGGCCTCGTTCAGGATCCGAAATACAATTTAAATATTTTTGCACAATTATTCCACTTATTCCTAGCGTGCCACTGGTTACGGTGCCGCGTGCCAAGGCTGGCACGCGTGCCAGGGGTTGCCGACCCCTGGTCTAGGGGATTGCAGAAAAATAGTGCAAATGATGATACAAGCATCACATTTGGCACACTTGTTCTCCAAGTGGTACTAATCAAATCTGCCTGATTGGCCAATTGAAAATCCAAGATGGCGGCCATTTTCCAAGATGGCCGCCAGATTAGCCGCCCGAAAACCGTAATAATTAGGCACAGAAAGGGTTAATCAAATTTTAAAGGTCATAAATGGATGCGATAATTTAAGACCTTTAATTTGATACCTATTTTATGGGTCTACGACCACAGGAAATACTTTAACCCATTGGGAACCATTGTCGACTTTTGTCACCATGAGTATTAGTCTCTAGGGCAGGGGTGGCCAACCCGCGGCTCTCGAGCCGCATGCGGCTCTTTGCCTAGTTTCATGCGGCTCTTCAGTTCATATTGAATTGTATATGTGTGCGTTTTGGGGAGAGCCACTGACTCCTGAGTCCTGACTAGTGTTGCACGGTGTACCGATATTTGAAAGGTATCGCGATACCCTGCCGTTAAAAACGTTTCGATTCCTCCGTTTCATTAGTATCGGTACTTTAAGAATGAAATTGTGGTTAATTGTGTGTTATTTCAATGTGTAAACTAAGCTAAGCTAACTATGCTATCGGAAATTAGCTAATTCATTCAATTACTTTTTACACTATCATACAGGAAAGTGTCAAAGGGTTTTAATAAAGCACACTGACACATTTTTCAAGATGGCCACCAGATTGCCTGTTTTTTATTACGTAAGCTTTACCCCGGCTAGCAAATGTTCAAAGTTATTTATACCATGCCACTGGTCCTCCAGCTGCTACTGTTCACATATGCAGCTGCAGAGTGATGTGCAGGGGAGCTCTGACTGAAAGCATTTGCATCTTCCTGTGCAACCTTTCTTACAGGAACACTTCGTCAGTTCCCGACAGCTCGCTGCAATAGGGGGTAGTGTTGTCCAACATATCTGCCATGTCTCTCCTTTCTGTGTCCATCCCCATTCAGCGGGACTGCTCGTGTCTGGATTGGAGATGGTTGCCTGGCCCCAGATGATCCCAGCCTGATAAGCCGCATGCTTTGCATGTTCTCTGAGCGCTGCCTGTGTTGGTGGAATTGAGTTGTACGGCCTCTGCTTGCGGGCAAAGAGATCTAGTCTTGCTTCATCCACACCAGTGGTTGCGCTTGATCTGTCGTACATGAAGACAACGAATCTCTCCAGCTTCTGCAGGTCAAGATCACAAATCAATGTTGGATGCTGGCTGAGATCAGTGAATGTTTCAGAAACATCATCAAATACGTTCCAAGTCTGCCATGCAGATTTCTTCCCTTTCCCACGGAAGGCAGACACGACATCACATCCAGTGAACGCATGAAAGTATGGGATCCCTCTAGCTTTCTCAAGCCCTATTGCAGAAACTACCTCATGGACTGGAATCCATCGCATCTTGGCTCCTTGGCCAAAGGCAATCCACATTTTCTCAAGACCTAGTTCCTGTAAGGATGGCAGTACAGATATTGCTATGACTAGCACGTCCGTGTCATTAGCCTTAATGATAATAGACTTGCTCCCATCAGTCGTTGCATCCCTGGCGTGCACAAATATTCGACTGCCAGCTTCTTCATGAGAACATGGGGACACAGCATCCAGCAACTTCCCTGTGTTGCTAATGGCTTCTTCTCCTTTTGTGACAATTACTGTGCTTGTCGTCTCTGCTTCACACATCTTTTCCGCAAGGAAGTGAAACAGCTCAGTCTTGTTGCTGGCGTCACGAAGGAAGCTTTGCCAGTTACCTGGTGTCTTACTCGTCCCTGTCACTCTTCTTCTGATTCCTTGCCCTCTTTTCGACCTTGTCTCGGATTTCAGACTTGACTTCTTGTACACATCAAAGACTACGTCCACCCGCTTGTACCTGGCACCATAGGATTCAACCTTTGGGATTATGTCTTCTTTAGCATAGTCATCAAATGTCTTTGAAGTACGTGGAGGTAAGGCATTGATAAGTGCTGAGCCATCAATGATGATTGCATCTCCATTTGGTTCTGTGTCTGGGATGTTCACTTGCGCTTCAAGAGTTTCAACCAGCTGTGACTTCTGACACGTATGAAGCTTGCCGCTATCACTGAGAGATGCAGGGTGCGACTGATTTTCGTGCTTGAAGAATTCTTGCAAGTTACACTGCCTGTTCTGGTACGAGATGAACAGTCGCGAGAATAACTGACAGTCGTCTTTCAGGACTTTCTCCTTAGAAATGTCCTTAGCCTGCTCTTGTTTGAAGAAAGAAGCAAGGTTTTTCTTGATCGGATTATAAAAAGCACTTTCACCTTCATCCTCTAGCCCCTCCATGAATGATTGGAACTGCTCTTTGCCCCGTCGGTGATGTGTTGCTACCATTTCAGCTAGAGTTGGGTCTGCAATGTTCTTCGTGTCTAGCACCAGCAGGTCGGCTGATTCTTCTTGGAATGGGTTGCCCATCTCCTGCATCACTGCAGAGAGTGATTTCACCTTTGCAAAGAAAGATTTCTGGGCACTCCTTGTCTGCTCGTGGTGTCTGCTGCTATATGTGGCATCTTTCATACCAGACATGGCCTCGTATCCAGCTACTAGACGACTAACTTCGGGTCCAGCGACCATCCACCTACGAAGTGCTGACGCGTCTTCTGTCAACCCAATTGCTCCTCCGTCACCTTTGATCACTGCATTATTTTGCTCGTGTGCTTGGTCGATCGCCAGGCCAGAGTATTCTCTTCTTGACTTCTCTGAATGAGCGGATCAGGGTGAATATGGTGAGCTCCATGTTCAGCACCAGACTCCAGAACTGGAACTGCGGACTCTTTTTCCTCCGTTGTTCACACCAATCCTCAAAGGTTATATCTGATATGCAAGACTCTTCAGAGCGGTAATCATGGTATGCCTTCTTCATCAGTTTGTACAAGCTGCATGCAGTGATCTGGTGTGCTTGTCTTGTCCTGGTGACACTGGATGCAGACAGGTAAGACTCTGCTGTACCAGATGAGGCCACCTCTGCTTCCACAATGGCACTGGTCCAGCCACTCTCCCGTAGTAATGTTCCTATCGATCTCAGTGCAGCCATTTCTATATGAAGTCCACCGAACATGATCACAAACTTGTCCTCTCCATATTCGGGCCACTTCCATTGTATTTGTTTTGCCAGAGCATATAACGGTTGATCAGCAGCAATGACAGGTGTCTGCCCTGGGTTCAGAAAAGCCACTGTATCACGGACCTTCGCCATCGCATGCTTGATCGTTGCAACAGAGTGAGCCTGATCTCGCCACAGAGGCATCATCGCTGAAATACTCACTTCAAATGGATGGCTCCTTTTCTGCGTTGCATGGTGGGCTGACCATGTGATGCTTACTGCATCAGCCACATCCTCAGTGAGGAAGACTTCCTCCAACCAAGAATATTCTTCCTTCAAGTGTAACCAGATCGACTCGGGTGCTGGTAAAGATTGGTTTGCTACTGGAGGAGGATTGGGTTTTTTCGTGATGTATGCTGGTCGAATATTGGTGTATGCTTCTGGAAGCTCTGGTACTTTCTTAACCTTCATTTCTGACTCTAGTTTGAGCGGCTCACGTTCATCGCCAGCATTTTCAGTGCTTGGATGTTGCTTGGATCAGTGCTCTTGCTGTGGTCGCAGTCGGATTATGATCTATGTTGTCCACTGCTGCAGTTGTGAACAACTGCTTTCTCAAGACTGGGGGACAGATTACTCCATCTTGCACATACTGTGCAACAACTGCTTCTCCTAACTGTGCTGAGATTTCTAGGACTCTGTCGTATGATATGCTGAGCCCATTCTCATGGAGCATTTCAATGATTTGTCTCTTCCTCGTCTTGGCAAACACATACAGGCCCATGTAGACTGCAAAAGGTGGCTCACGGTCCTTGGAATGCCTGTGGACATCCGTTCCTTCCTTATATTTCGCAAAGCAGTTGTACTGTAGGAGTTGCGATATAGAAAGGTCAGATTTCGATGCTCCATGCTGGAGTTGGGACTTGATGTCAGCACCATGTTCGATCATAGATACAAATTGCAGCAGTGATGGTGGTACAGCCTGTTCTAGGTCTGTGTCGTTAAAGGTGCTGCTGAAATTTGACTTTTGATGTAGCATATCTCGTCTTATTATCCCAGCAGCTTTTGCTAGGTGGATCGCTTCACCGTACTTGGATGCTTGTGAGAGGATTGAGCCTACATCATTTTCAAAAGCCAGCATAACATCTCGTCCTTGGTGATGAGGTTGCAGCTTGGGAATGTGAAAAAGCAGCTGGTCCTTGAGTCGAGTAGGATGAACATCAGGCGATTCAACACCAAGCTGCTCCAGCCTCTGCTTGTAAAGCATGGTCAAATTAGCAAGCTTCAATATGAGTGGATCACTACTATCACTGGCATTTTTCATCTCACTAATGTAGGTGACTAGTTCGGAGAAAGCAATTGGATATGCTTCCTTCCAGTGCTCCTGTGCTTTCTCTTGCTCCTGCACCTTTAGGTAGGCTCGTTCTCGGTTATACAATACCACCAAACAAGCAGGGTGATATTTCAGTTCTTGTGCTATGACATCTCCTACACTTAGTTTGGCAAGGAGTTTTCTATCACTGAGTGTTTTTGCACATTCGTTTATTCTGTTATTCACTTGCATTGTCATTGCTTCTCTAAGCTCCCCTCCTTTTTCGCAAAAGAAACATTCTTGTGTTTTAGCTTCTTGGACCTTTCGTGGGATCTTACTTCTACCGCCCTCATCACTAGTACCTGTAGGGGTTGATCTTTTTTCAGCTCTGTGTAACTTTGTGTTGTTAAATAGAAGCCTACAACTCTCATGATATTTTGCCTTCTTTTGTCTTAAGGTTTCATTTATCCCACCACCTTCGTCAAGTCTTGCAGGGTCTAGCTTGATTGATACTCCTTCAGGAGGGCTGTCACCAGCGTCCGTACCCTCTTCAGGGAGCAATTACCAAAGGAGCCTTTAAACCTGAGAAGAGAACAGGTTCTGTACCTTTCTTCCAGTGGCGGTTCTAGACCAATTTGACTGGGGGGGCCACTGGGGGGCCAGTTATTTTCTGAGGGGGGCACAATAAATGCAGGACGAAAAAGAGAACTAGACAGTATGAAGTAATTGCGCATAAGAAAACAATGCAATACAGTTATTGGTATTTGTTTCAGTACACCTATTTATTTCAGATAGATCTTATAGTTATTACTGTTAGCTTCAGCTTAAGTTATAGTGCAATGTTTGCACTAAAAAAAAAACTTTTCATTGTTAGGGGGGCCACAGGTCAGTGTTAGGGGGCACTGCCCCCCCCCCCCCCCCTCGAACCGCCCCTGCTTTCTTCAAATCAGAGCAGTCATCCTACCTAGAACCTATGAACACCCTGCTACAAGGGAGCTGACTGGACTTTTGTATGTGGTTCACAAAATCTGACTAACTACTTTAACAAAGAATTCAAGCAATGAAGTATTTCAGAAAAACTGTAACTCTAATGAGTAAATGATCTAAGAATCTTGACTTCACCGTGAAGTTCAGTGAAACTACTTGCTGAAGAAATAGTCCCTACAAACACTGTTCATAAAAAGAAATTCATTTATGTGAACGTATGCAAGGTGATGAGACAATAGAGCAATTGTTCCTCTTTCTGGTGAAGTGGAGTTATGTGAGTGGCAGCAGGACATGAACGATTTCTTCTGTAGCATTCTCAGTATACAGCAGTGCAAAAAATGCTTGAGCTCGTTCCATTTACGTTGGAAGCCGAAGTTCAGAACTGGGAGTGACGTCAGGAAAAAGATGGTCACGGATTGTGAGCAATACTGGTTGATAACTACACTTTATTTTGTGAATATAAACATGGTAGCATCATATACACAGATAGAAGATGAGCAGTGCCATTTGTAAAGTTGATATCATGGGACACCAATAATACAGAAGAGCTAAAAATGTTATCAAGGTGTTCTCTTAATGTTCATATGTGCAGACTCCATGTTGAATGATGATCTTGGGTATGGCGAGGCGTCTGTGAGCTCCCAAGTAGGGAGTGCGACCTCATGGGGTGCTCCAGTTGAAATTTCAGTGGGAACTCTGATATTCCCACTTCCCAGTACAACTGGAACACACCAATATATCAGCATGCAGGTAAAACACTAACTACACCATGTTACATGATCAGTAAGCATTCTGATGAAGTGTGTTCATTGACCCTGGTCCAGGATTGTCAGTTTTAACTACCTCAAATTGCTTCATGTTTTTCCAATGCTGTGAACAAATACAACTAAAACCACCTGCATTGCTACAAACCACTAAAATGTGTTTAAAAACCATGCAAACTTTTTGCCAAGCAAGCCTATAACAGTAATTCTGTCCAACTTTCAGCTTCCTTCCTGCTCTGTTTCTCAGATTGTGAGACATTCACCACTGGGAGCACCTTCTAGAATTTCCCACCAAATTAAAATTGCATTCTTTAATAATTAGAGCCAAGTGTCTGACCGGAGTGCATTTATATAACTTTATTATGACTGAGTTTTATTTCACACACACATTCATTTCAATAAGATCAAGTCAAGGCAAAGCTCTTGACTTTTGCACTGAGGAATACTGAGGTTGATGGTTTAGCTCTGAGGCATCGAGGCTCTCCGCAGCAGAGGTTTGCACTCCAAGGCTCCGCAGTGTCACATGACGGCACAGCTCGCCTCATTGGATAAATCCTTGAAAACAAAGCAGCAGTGTTAACATATTTCATCAGTGACCAACAGGGGGGGGTGTGTCTCATGCTGGGTCCTGGTTTGGCTGAGCATGCAGTTAGTGAGAGAAATGGCAGAAGAGCCTGCAGCACTTAATTATTGAATTAAGAGCACAAGCTATTTTCTCCACGAAACTAACTGGGCTTCATAGTTTACGAAAAAAGTAATTATTCACTGTTCATCGTTGTGCAGAGAATTAATCACAAACAAGCATATCTCTCTGGAAGTAAGCAAACACTGAGCACTCTATATAAAGGTATGAAGTTAAACTGGCCCAACTCCAAAACTACATATCAGTGGGGGTTCTAGAATATTTTACATGGAGTGGCAAAGGGGGGGAAAGAGGTCATGCCAGGGTGGCATGGAAGGGCGGACAGCACGTGGTATTTTATACTGTATATATAACCTATTTATTGTTAAATCATGCCCTAACACAAGTATTCTTAATGCACAAGAGAAACAAGGTGTTCAGACAAACAAACTAAAATATAGTATAAAACAGCAGAAAATACCCATGATACCCTATAATTCTGTTTACTGTAAGTACAGTAAAAGTACTTAGTTATAATTAATAATAATTAATGTTTGAGTTATCTGGATTAACTAACCCTAACGAACGAGATCTCGCTAAGTGGTCCTACTACGCTGGTTATCAACTCGGTAAATCAACCCAAGGTTTCTCTCTCCGACTGAGAGCGCGTTCACGTGAAAGGGGCGGGGTTAGCAACATTTGACCATAAACATGGACAAGCGTACTGACTGTGCAGCGTCATACTTCATGAATGAAAAGTCACACATCCGTGACGTAAACACATAATCCAGGATAAAAACCATAGTTGCACCTGCAAGATGCAGAAAGAACAGCTGGTAAAAAGAACTACTGAATGTTTGAATGTGTACATTAACAGGTTTATAATATCACTGCCCCATCTACGACATGAGTGGATCTGACTTTAAAGGAGACCTATCATGCTATATTTGAATAATATATTGTAGGACCATACCTATATAAGGTATATTTATACGTTTTCCTTTTCAAAATACCAAACAGATCATGCATTTTAGCCATGCCTCATTTCGCTCTATTTTGCTCTCCTCCACCCTGTCTTTGCATGCTGCAGCTGACCACGCCCCCCTGCAAAGGAGGGGGCCGAGTTACGAGCTTCATGTTACCACTCTGTTACCATGCTGTTACCATGCCACGGCAACCTCTCATTCCCCTGATTGGTGGAGAGTTGGCCATATAGGCGGGGCTCCTCGTTCCTGACGTCAGAGAATGTTCAAATCTGGATCAGTCTGTATCAGATCCGTTGCAGCCCCGTTTTTAGAGATTTGAGTATGGAGGAAAAGAGAGAGGGTTGTGTTTTCTGACACTTGGTGAGTTCCCTGACACACCGGGGACACATATTCATGTATAAAAGACGTACAAAGGTGCATTTTGCATAATAGGTCACCTTTAATCCTCCACTGCTCATAGTACTAAACTCCTGGTACTAGGATGGGTTCATATTCATGTTACAGTTTGTTAGTACAACACAGAGGCAGCCATCATGTGAAACAAGCCATGCATGTGTGACTACACATAGCTGCACAGCAGGTACAGGCGGTGGGGGGGTACCTACTGTACAGCACGCAGTCTGCTCTGCTCTCAAGAGACTGAACAACACTTCTTTCTCTTTGGCTTCAATGCGGGTAAGAGAAAAACAGTGACGTTAAGTTCCATGTACAAACTCTTTGCATCTGTAAGAAAACGTTCTCCTGTTTGTTTGTTTTTTATTGAAGACACATAGAAAAGACATTTGGTACATTGATAGGGACCACAGTTCAAAGCTACTCGTAACCATTTAGTCTCTACTATTGTGCATCAATTGACAAGTTATACATAGTTGATTTTCACTTGAAGGCATACAATATTTAAATCACCTTCATAAATAGAACAGACCAGATAGCTAAAATATAAGGGAGTGATGTACCGACTAACAGAACTAAACAAAAAAATAAAATAACTAAATAAATACAAAATAAAAATAATAAAATAATAATACTAAAACAATACAAAGACAACAAATAAATATAAATAATACATAATAAAGAGGAAAGGGGGGGGGTGTCCATTAATCAGTAGATGAGAAAATGTGAGAGATTGGAAGAAGGTTAAGAAGGGTTGCCACTTAGAGGTTAGAGGTTACTTAGAGGTTGCGCCTCTTAACCTCTTAAGCCCTGAGCCTGTTTTTCAGGTGTCAGGCTCGAAAATGCCACGAACACAACAAAGACTATATCTTCACTTCTAAAAGGGGTAAATTAATAATCTTTTCTCTCAAAGCCAGGTTACATCTGTGAGCTGGATGTAGAAGTGTCAGAATCAATATAGATGTTTATATTTTAAAATAAATTCAGATGGAACATAGTAAAAACATGTAAATTCTAATGTCCGCCTATGAAAACATTACTTATAGTGAAAACCACCCTTGAATGATGGGTTAGTAGACTAAATGCTTTCGGAATCCAAACTATAACATATCATAAGTACCCTGTATCAAGATTGATGCAAAACAAGTTAGATTTGACCTTTTTAGACAGATTTAGAAAAATAAAGTCCAGGCGGACTCACCTCTGGGTAATTTGGGAACCATCAGTTCCATTTGAACTTTTTCACTGTAAAAATCATTTTATTACTTTGAATTATCACTATAGGTATTCATTCCATCCAAATACAACTGTTGTGAAAAAATATATATATATATAAAAACATACTCTGTTATCCTAACGTCATTTGCAAATGACGCGAAATCACGTCATTTGCAGGAAACAACGTCTAAGGAACCTTAATATTTAATAAACTATGAATATTGTATATCCATATAACGGGAAAAAACTCATTTAACTGATCTTTTTCATTTATTTTTTCAAAAAAAACATAGGTTAATATCCAATGGGGCTGTGTCCCCTATGAAATGTTCTGATAATCCATAAGCAATAAAACTGCAATTCCGTTATCTGCTGTCCGCTCTGTGTGCTCCGTGTGCTCTGTCCTGCAATTCCTGCTTCCTGCTTCCTTCCGTAGTAAACAATAAATGAAGTCGGCTGCGTAATGTACTTAAACTGGCTGGCATTCTTTATACTTTACGCAGGACTATATCTCTGGAACCCATTGGTCGATTCGTGTGATTTACACCTTTTTCTTAACCATCAGAACCAATAGAATCGATGGGCAGTTCCCAAATCCACGTAAACATTACCATAGCGGACGTAATAGAGAAGCGAACAAAGCATATCTGAAAGTGCACGCCTGGACTGCAAAACTTTATACCCAGTATATTGCCATAAATATGATGATGGATTATCAGTCAACATTTCTACGTGACACAAAGACATTGGATTAACCTTGAGCGGCGTTTTTATTCCGGTGAACACAACTTTTGATCACAAATCAAAAAAGGTAAGACGTAATTATTGTAATATTTTTGAAACCGGATGTTGTTTACTTTCTATTTTCTGGCTGATAGCTCCAGGAATTCGGGGTCTTACAGTGATGACATTACATGGGTGGAATCTGTGGAGTCTCAGCTTTAATCGGATATCTTGTTTGTGCAGTTAGGATAAGTAATAAGGGCATTTCTACCGTGAGTGCTGTGCAAAGGTCCGTTAGCATTAGTTAGCATTTTTTCGCTCCATGCTAATTCAAAGGCTTGGCTCTTGTGTTTCTTTTAGCTAAACATGGTTCACATTGTCAGTTAGCTGAGTTTCTTACCGTTAAAAGGGTATGGAACATTAATAGTTTCATAAATGTTAAGAAGCCCTGAGACATAGTCTCGTAAAAAAAACGGTGGGAGGGGTCCACTGGGGGGACCCTCGGGCTTAAGAGGTTAAGGAATATTGAATTTTCTCCAATTTTAGAAAAGACATAACATCGCTGAGCCACTTAGCATTGGAAGGAGCTTTTTTGGATTTTCAGTGAAAAAGAAGTGAAGAAGTCGTCTTGCCAATAGCGATGTAAATGCCAGAATATCCAATTGCCCCGAGTTGTATCTATTGTAATATTTTGGGCACCTAAATATGGGGACAGACTTTGACAGTGAGTGAGAGTATTTTTGAGATATCCTCAAAAAACTTCTGCCAAAAAGATAATACTAATGGGCAGGAGAAGAACATATGGGATAGGTTGCAGGGAGAGGCTTGACATTTGTCACATATGTCAATAACAGTGGGATATATTTGTGACAGTCGTGCCTTTGAGAAATGAACTCTGTACAGCACCTTGAACTGTATGAGAGTGAGACGAGCACAGGATGAACTTGTATGAATCCTTTGAAGAGCAGCATCCCACCAGTGATCATCTAAGTTTACACCCAGCTCAGCCTCCCAGGCAGCCTTGATTTTAGTGGTGTGTGAGCTGTCATCGGTCAGGAGTTTGTTATACATTTTTTTTAAAAGTTACTTTTGAAGGGGATCAGTACAAATAAACTCATCCCATATTTGATTAGGGGATAGAGAGGGAAAGGATGGAAACAGGGATTTGGTACAGTGTCTAATCTGGGATCATTTGGGTGTGTTTGCCGTTTCTCTGGAACCCGATTTTGGTGATTGAAACCTCTTTTTAACCAATAGAATCGAGAGGGAAGTTCCTAAATCCACCTACACGTTACCATTGAGGAGTGAGTGTGATGCGCACGCAGCTTGCCCAAACCGAAAGCTATGTTACGCTCTGAAAACTGAAAACGGAAAACTAGGCTTATTGCCATAAATATGATGATGGATTATCAGTAATCATTTCAAAGTGACACAGAGACATTGGATTAACCTCCAGCAGCGTTTTAATGCCATTGAACACAACTTTTGATCAGAAAACAGCAAAGGTAAGAGGTATTTGCCATTTTGGCCCCGTAAAACTACGTTGTGTGTTGTCTGGGTTTACCTTCGCTGCCCTGAGTTCTGGTCGCACAGTGATGATACTTATACCTCTAGAATCTAAATCCAGTTTGTTCTTCAGAAACTATGGTTGGGAGAATATTTTCCAAGTGACGTGCCAAAGCCTTAGCAAGTATTTTCGCATCCACATTTATTAAGGAAAGTGGCCTATAAGAGCTGCAGAGATCCGGACCTTTGTTTTTTTTTTAAAAGCACACTTATGAAGGCTTGTCTTAAAGTGGGAGGAAGAGAGCCATTACGCAGAGATTCCTTATACACTGAGTGTATTAATGGGGTCAATTCAGATTTACATCTTAAAAAAAATACTACTGGGAATCCATCAGGGCCAGGAGCTTTATTATTTTGCATGTTATTTATAGCGAGGATGATCACACCTAGGGTTAATGGAGAATCAAGTTATTTTGAAACATCAGGACAAGGGATGCTCCGATCGATCGGTTACCGATCGAGATCGGCTGATACTGACTCTCTACTGATCGATCGGTGCTCTCTAAACATGCCGATCGCGAGAGCCGATCGCATGACTTAAAATACATGACCCTTTTCTCTGTGTGCGGTAAAACAAGCTCGCCAAAATGGCTTCACCGGTCTGGCATTATTTTAAGGTGTCCGAAAAAGACAGTAAAATAGCGGTATGCAACGTGTGTGAAGCAGAAATCCTGCAGCTCCGCCCGCCGGACCGGTAAGCGGAGCGAAACACACAAGAGTTAGACCTAACACACTTAGCTATTTTATCTACCTCTGGAACAAGCTAAACTAGTTATAAATATATTTATTCTTCACTGTCGGGTCACTCATTACTGGATCAGTGAGCTGCATGAGATACTGACAGGCTGTCAGGAGAGGGAGAGGGGGGGACTTTGTTATCCAAAGAGAGGGGGGGACTTTGTTATCCAAAGTGAATGTAAACTTGAATAATGTACATCATTTGAATGTAATAATTAAGTTGATTGTTGTTTGTGGAAGCTCCCATGAGCCCCATTAACTGAGTTTTAAACATCACTTTAAATGGAAGATTTAAAGTGATGTTTAAATATGGCACTCTCAACTCTTTCCAGGAAATGCCAGGGCCCTGCCTGCCAGTAGCTTTGCCGATATCTGTGTTGATAGGTTAGATTAAGAGCGGTGAATCATCTTAGATACAGGAAGCGCTCAAACGTTTGTGTGAGTTTATCTAATTTAGCAGTGATTCCACAGCTTGTTACAAAAGACCTGACTGATAGTGGGTTTAACGAACTTAAACTAGCTTTATTAAATGTCAGGTCTTTGACAGGAAAAACATTTTTAATCAATGATTTTATCACTGAGCAAAATCTTGATTTTATGTTTTTAACGGAAACTTGGATTGAACAAAATAACAGTGCAGCTGTTCTTATCGAATCAACCCCTCCCAACTTTAGTTTTATGAGTCAGGAAAGAATGCATAAGAGAGGAGGTGGAGTTGCTATTTTGTTCAATGATTCCATTCAATGCAGGAAGACATCTTATGGGAACTTAGCTTCTTTTAAATATGTGGCCCTTCAGCTGAAATGCTCCTCTCGAGCTCTGTTCCTAAATATCTATAGACCACCCAAATACTGTGCAAGCTTTTTTGATGACTTTACTGAACTGCTGTCTATAGTGTGTATTGACTTTGATCGTCTAGTCATTGTTGGTGATTTTAACATCCATGTTGACAACCCCCAGGACAAAGGGGCAAAAGAACTGTTTTGTGTTCTTGATAACTATGGACTGACTCAGCATGTGACGGAGCCCACGCACAATAAGGGGCACACTCTGGACTTAATTATCTCAAAGGGTCTGAATATCTCTAAGGTTGTGGTGACTGATGTTGCGCTCTCTGATCATTCCTGTATTTTCTTTGAGAGCTCTATTTCTGTTCACAAAAATGTTCAAAAAGAGGTAACCACAAAGCGATATTTAACTGAAAATACTAGGGAAATGTTTACTCAGAATTTTTCTTCCACACTTGCCCCTGCTAACATCTCAGTAAATGAGCTAGTAGATCATTTTTTATTCAAAAATTAAAAATATTATAGATGCCATTGCTCCAACTAAGGTAAAGGAAGTGTCTGGCAAGAAAATATCTCCATGGAGAAAGGCCATGACCGTGAAAACAGAAAAAAGAGAGTGTCGAAAAGCTGAACGTAGGTGGCGAAAAACAAATCTCCAGGTTCACTTTGAAATCTATAAAGAGAGACTTGGCCTTTATAATTTGGAATTGAAAAACGCACGACAATCGTTCTTCTCTGACATCATTACCAAAAACAAAAACAACGTACGTGCCTTGTTTGCTACCGTCGACAGACTAACTAACCCCCCAGTGTCAATAGCCTCTGAATTTCTATCCACCAGGGCATGCAATGATTTTGCCTCCTTCTTCACTGACAAAATTCAGAAAATCAGACAAGCAGTCAGTGCCTCTGCATCAGGTACAGTATATGTGTTGTCCCTATGTCCACCTAATATCAATTCAAACACCATGACACAATTCCATCAGATTAATGATAAAAACCTAGAGGACATTATTCAACTTCTGAAATCCTCCTCCTGCTGCCTTGATATTATTCCAACAGGATTTTTCAAAGATGTTTTTCGTTGCATGGCCTCAGATCTACCTCATATAGTAAACAAATCTCTTCACTCAGGTATTTTTCCACAGGCCCTGAAAACTGCAGTCATTAAACCGCTCTTAAAAAAGAATAATCTAGATGCTTCAGTAATGAACAATTACAGGCCCATATCAAACCTCCCATTTCTAGGTAAAATCATTGAAAAAGTTGTTTTTCAACAGTTGAGTAATTTCTTGCATTTAAATAGTTGTTTCGATGTGTTCCAGTCAGGCTTTCGTCCAAACCACAGCACTGAGACTGCTCTTGTAAAGGTCTTCAATGACATCCACTTAAACACAGACAGTGGCAGAACTTCAGTGTTAGTATTATTAGATCTCAGTGCTGCGTTTGACACTGTTGACCACAACATATTACTCGACCAACTAGAAAACTGGGTGGGACTTTCGAAAACAGTTCTAAATTGGTTTGAATCCTACTTAAAGGACAGAAACCACTTTGTTTCTATAGGTAAATACACATCTGAGTTGACAAATATGACATGTGGGGTACCTCAAGGCTCCATCTTGGGGCCTCTTCTCTTTAACATCTACATGCTACCACTGGCTCAGATAATGAAAAACAACAACATAAGTTACCATAGCTATGAGGATGACACACAAATTTCCGTAACAATTTCACCAGGAGACTATGCTCCAATTCAAACACTGAGTAAGTGCATTGAACAAATCAATGACTGGATGTGTCAGAACTTTCTCCAATTAAACAAAGATAAAACTGAGGTAATGGTTTTTGGAGCCAAGGCAGAACGTATAAAAGTTTGCGCTGAGCTTCAGTCTGCAATGTTCAAAACAACAGATAAAGCCAGAAATCTAGGTGTAGTCATGGACTCTGACCTGAGTTTCAACAGTCACATTAAAACAGTTACTAAATCAGCCTACTATCACCTAAAGAATATATCTAGGATTAAAAGACTAATGTCACAGCAGGATTTGGAAAAACTTGTCCATGCTTTTATCTTCAGTAGACTGGACTACTGCAATGGTGTCTTCACAGGTCTCACTAAAAAATCTATTAGAAAGCTGCAGCTAATTCAGAACACTGCTGCTCGAGTCCTCACTAACACTAAGAAAGTGGATCACATCACTCCTGTTCTGAAGTCTTTACACTGGCTTCCTGTGTGTCAAAGAATAGATTTCAAAATACTGCTGCTGGTTTATAAAGCACTGAATGGTTTAGGCCCAAAATACATTTCTGACCTACTGCTAAATTATTAACCATCCAGATCTCTCAGGTCTTCAGGGACTGGTCAGCTTTCTGTCCCCAGAGTCAGAACTAAACATGGTAAAGCAGCGTTCAGTTATTATGCTCCAAATATCTGGAACAAACTCCCAGAAACCTGCAGGTCTGCTGCAACTCTGACTACTTTTAAATCCAGACTAAAGACTTTTCTTTTTGCCGCTGCTTTTAATTGAACTATTCATATCTTAGACTGCACTATAACTTTTATCCATGTATTTTTCTTTTTCTTTTAATGTTTATTTTATTAGCTTTTCTTTTTAATGACTGATTTTAAATGCCATTGTCTTAATGTCTTTAGTTTTTTCTAAAGCACTTTGAATTGCCTTGTGTTGAAAGGTGCTATATAAATAAACTTGCCTCTCCTTGCCTTGCCTTCCATTTAGGCCCCGCCCACTCGATCGGATCGGCGATCGGTATCGGCCGATACTGATTCCGGCGATCGGCCCCGAAATTGGTGATCGGAGCATCCCTAATCAGGACCTATGGTAGGGAAAGTGAGAATGCGCCCATCTCAGAAGTGTTGGGTGGCGATTCAGACTTGTATAGAGAAGAATAGAATGAGCCAAAGACGGAGTTAATGGTACTTGGATCTGTATGCACCGTGCCTGATGAATCTTTTATCTGGAGGATCATACGTGAGGCTGCCTGACAACGCAATTGGTGGGCCAAAAGGCGGCATGCCTTATCACCATGCTCATGCTCGTACGTTGAACGCGAGCGTAAAAGAAGGCGCTCTGCATCAGTAGTTGTCACTTTGGAAACAAGTTTGGCATCGATGAAGAAATAATCAATTAGAGAAAAGGATTTGTGCATATGTGACCCGCTCTATGGAAATCAAGCAGAAGTCGCAATGGCTCATTTCAAAATAAACGTGGATTTGCGTAAAAAAATAGTTTTTCGGGTGTTTTGTTTGATTTCAAATAAACAAAGTCTTGGCTTTCAGAATATGATACTTTTATTTCCAAAATTGCACGATAAATACATTTTTGAAGCTTGTAAAGGGAAGATGACAGCTCTCACTCGCACTCTGCTGTTCCGCAGCGCAGCTTCCCCTCCCTCCGGGTGAAATTATGAAGTAAGGCGTATAGTAATCATAGATAACACGGCAGGGTCCGTTACAGTTTTTTTCATCTGATTTCAATTAAACAAAGTCTTGGATTTCAGAATATTAAACTTGTTTCGGCAAATTCAGATGATAAATACAACGTTGAAGCTTGTAACGGCATAATTACAAGTGGAGAACGGAGCAACTTGACGTCACAGCAGGCATAACAACAGCCGGTGTTTCTCGTGAGGGTTTTCCCCGGGAAACAAACACAATACACACAAATCCAAAATTACACAAACACACGTATAAACACATACACACACACACTCGCAAGCTTCCCCCAGATCAGTAATCCAAACGAAAATATCTTCCCTCCGTAGTATTTTGAACATTTGCTAATAATCAACCAGATCGATGGATTCCAGAGAAGAGAAAACTTTAAAGGCCTTTTTCTCAAAATGATGATAACATTATATAACGACAGTCATTATATAATGACATATTTTGCTTAATATTTGGAGTACAAAAACAATCCGGATATTATTAGAAGGCTAGGAATATCCTCTTTCCAACAGTGCATACAACTCAAAATGTGTCTTCGGGTCAATGCGACTGATTTCGATGGAGCAGGTCACATATGAGAAAATAAGGAATATTCCTTAATGCAGGGGTTATAAAATCTCCAGGGATCAACGCAGCCGTTCTTGGACATGAAATCAGAAAGCGTTTTTTGACACGAGTGATGCGGTCAGCGTTTTAGGAGAAGAAGGATTGCCTGGGATCGACAACGAGGTATATGCCCTGCAAATATAAGCAGGATTTTATGCAATGACGGGAGATATTCAAAAAGCTTGTTCATGAAGTGTGGGTTATCAACATTTGGGGCATAACTATTGAATAACAATACAGGAACATGAAACAGCGTGCCTGAGATAATTAAATATCTGCCATTGTCATCCGCTATACACTTGGAAAATGTGAAATGAACAGACTTACCATTAAAATGTCAACCCCTCTGGACTTAGAGTTGAAGTTTGAATGGAACACCTCAGAAACCCATGGACACTTAAGCCTGACCTGGTCTGTGGTGCGCATATGGGTTTCTTGTAGAAACATCGTTGTTTCAGATAAGCAAATGCCCTGGATCTCTTCAAGGGGCTCCTCATACCTTTAATGTTCCAGCTTACTGTACAAACCTCACTGGTGAGCCAGTAGGAGCGAGTCCTAAATTGCTAGTATTGGTGGACATTTACTGAGGACTTTCTATACAGAGAAAACTGAATATGAAGCTCCACCCCGAAAGAGACAGAGGGAAACAAAGCAATAATAAAAAAATAAAATAAAAATACCTTTTGTTGGCTGGTTTTATAACTCTGTGTGTTTACCTGTCTCCGAAAGTGCTGGATGTCACTGCCTGCAACATACTCTTCATCAAACAGTTCAGTTTCCTCATCCCCTCTATGCTGCATACACACCCTGCGCTCTGCCATTTCCTGGAAAAGGGATCACATGACTCCGATGATGAGTTCCATTCTACACTAATAGCTGAGACAAAATTACTTTAGGTAGTACTCTAAACAAACACCCCTCCAAGATGGGTGCTAGGTGGCAGCAGCTCCTGGTAAATAATTTCCCAAACTCCTTATGAGCACAGTATAATACACTGCCATGAGTATAGTACACTGCCATGAGTATTTTGACTGCAGTGATTAAAGCAAACTCCCGGAATGTAAACACTGCTCAACCTACCTCGTGGTCTTGGTTGAGGAGAATCACCCTGACATCAGTGACAGGGACCCAGCTATTCTGGCCCTGCAGAACCAGGTCCCCAGGATCAGCTTCCGCCTCAGCACCTGCTGCCCAGATCTGACACACACACACACACACACACACACACACACACACACACACACACACACACACATTACAGTTTGCTTTGTCTGCAGGGAAGCTGTGGAGAACACAGTAACAGTGAGCACTCACTGTGAGCGTCTGGCCAGCAGAAAGGCTGCTGGAGGGGGGGATGTGGAATGAGAGGTCTCCAGAGTGGGGGTACAACCTTCGGACCACCCAACCCCCCAGCGGTTGCTCCTGGAGACGATGATATGAGACAAACAAGCAGTTTAATATATACATGTCATTTTGTTGCATAATATTGATGTTCTGCAGGGGGTCCCACTTTGAGTCCACTCAAAAAGCCATCTGAACACATCATGAGAGAGAGTGAAGCGAAGCAGTCTGAGAAGGGGGGGGCTGTGTGTCATAATGACATTAGGAATAGGCCTACGTCACACTTCCTGCTTCCGGATTTTTACATCTCCGGTGTGGGAATATTTTGGATTTAAGCCAAATCAACGAGGCGAACCTACGGACTTGAATGAGCCGGTATGTCGCATTTATTTAAAAAAGGTAGTAAGAAAAGCTGGCAATACGACCAACCTAAAACGGCACCTGAAACACAACCACCCCATTCCGTTTTCCCAGATGGGAGCAAACACGTGTGCCTTGCTCGAAATCTTTGAAATACAGATTTGGATATGGCCTGTTGAGGCATCTGGGTCTTTGTACGGGCAGTGGACTGCACACTTGACTGTTTTAAGGAGGTTTTTTTTTTTTGCTTGTGAGACAATGTGTGCTCATATTTATTTATATACGATGACGGTCGTGTCATCATCAAACTTCACGATGGTGTTGGAGCTGTGTGTGGCCATGCAGTCGTGTGGGAACAGGGGGTAGAGGGCTGCCTTGGGAGGAGTAGAGGGCTGCCTTGGGGGGCTCCGGTGTTGAGGATCAGGGGGGAGGATGTGATGTTTCCCACCCGCACTGCCTGGGGTCTGCCCGTCAGGAAGTTCAAGATCCAATCACAGAGGGCGCTGTTGAGCCCGAGGTCTCTAAGCTTGATGACCATCTTGGAGGGCGCAATGGTAGGCCTGTCGCGATAAGCAATTAATGAACTTATCGTATGATAAATAAAAATGAACTCGATAACTTTTCAGACCTCGATAAATTGCCAGCCAGGCGCGCTGTTACTGCCGGCCACTCTACCGGCCAGGCGTTCTGTGGCTGCCGGTCAGGCACGCCGTGAGGGGCGGGGCTCACACACAGTCAGGTCAGAACACTCCGCGTGCAACAGTGTAGCAGCCAAATTAATAATAGAGTGGCGAAGTCACGCCCATCTACTCCATGCGACCTTATTTCGGAAAAATTATGCATTGAAGTCAATGAAGAGAGAAAGATTATCTTTCGATCCCGTTTGAATTGTGCCATGAATTACACATATGATGTATGTCAATCTTAAAAAATCCTTTCCATGTCAAAAAGGTCAGTTTGTCGTAAAACTGTTGAAATATAAGACTATGAAAAATACGCAACTAGAATTGAGTCGCGTAAGTGATGTCATAACTGTTTTCCTCCACTAAGAGATAGCTAAGATCAGCGCCATATAGATAGAATCTATCTATATGGCGCTGGCTAAGATAAGATCATTTTAACAAGCTTAGTGCTTAGTACCAGGTTGTTATCATACCAGCAATGGGTCTTGCTCGTTCTTTCGCTTCCCGTCTGATGAAAGGACCAGGAGTGGCTGGATCAAGTTAGCTACCTAGCTAGTAGCTTGCACGTTAGTTAGCATTACAGCCATTATTAGCCTTAACATGAAGTAACATTAAGTAACCCAACATGTTAAACAGTAAGAGTAGTAGTAATATTTCGTGAACCCTTTGAAGAGTACTTTCACACCGGTGTGATCATTCTATAATACACAATTTAAGCCCGTGGGAAAAATGCTAACACTACATTACATTTTTCTTCATGCTATCTGCACAAATGGTTGACATTAAACATTAAAAAGACCAGGCAGTTCCGAGAGAATCAAAGGAAGGCAGGCAGGCAGCTTTGCATGACATTCTTCTGGACGTGTTTCCTTGTGGTGATAGTGAGGGTAGTCAATCCTTTTGTTGACAAGACAGTAGTGACGGCCATCTTGGTGACGTGTGTTGTTCTGCTAGACCGGAGATGTAGTTCATTCAGCGTTTCACACAAACAAATGTGTTAATTCACAGTTTTACGACACATTTTTATTTTTTTGACTTGCAAAATTATCTTTTAAATTGACAAACATCATATGTGTAATTCGTGGCACAATTCAAACGGGATCGAAAGATAATCTTTCTCTCTCCATTGACTTCAATGCATAATTTTTCGGAAATAAAGTCCCATGGAGGTCCACCGGAAGGGGAGGGACTTCGCCACTCTATATAGAGACAAGCAGGAGACAACGTGTGACTTACTCGAGGGGAATTTGAAGCTAAATGGAATTGGTTGCAAAACATAATTTCACATCTCCGGTGTGGGAATATTTTGTATTTAAGCCAAATGAACGAGGCGAACCTGCAGACTTGAATGAGCCAACAAAAGCTAGCAATATGACCAACCTTAAACTGCACCTGAAACACAACCACCCCATTCCGTTTTCGATATATATATATATATTAATTTTATTTTGTAAGTTTATTCTCACATATGTGTTCCTCTGGTCCAGGTGGGAGAGGGCAGTGTGGATGGTGAGAAGGGCTGAACGATTAATCGATTTTAAATCGAAATCACGATTTGAAACTATGCCATTATCAAATCGCAAAGCCTGCAATCTTTTTTTTTCCTTTTTTTTCTTTTTCTTGTGTGTCAGTCATCCACACCAATCAGAAGTGCTGTGCTCCACATGTATCAGCCATTGTTAACCAATCAGAAGTGGCCCATGATAGAAGGTGATTGACAGATTGATCCAATCACCTGCAAATCGCAAATCGAATCACAATATCTGTCAGAAAGATCGCAATTAGATTATTTCCCCAAATCGTGCAGCCCTAATGGTAAAGGCTATGGCGTCGTCTGTGGACCTGTTAGCTCTGTAGGCAAACTGCAGGGGGTCCAGGGAGGGAGGAGGTGATGAATGTTTTGACTAACGCAGTGTCCACACGGCAGCGTGCGTTGAAGCTTGCCGGCGGGCGTGTCTGAAGCTCGACCAACAACCAATCACATGAATCTCCCGCCCCGGACACACAAGCATGCGGTCTGATGGGCTAGAATCGAGCTTGTACTGGCATATGATTTGATTGGCTGACGCTTCCGTCGAAGCTTGAAAAGTTAAACTTTTCTCAACTTTTGAAGCGAGCAACGGAGGCAAAGCACCGCAACGGAACCACAATGCAGTTCGGCAAAGCGTGACGTCACCCCATTCAAAGTGAATGGGAAGCTGCGTTGAAGCTTCAACGCACGCCGCCGTGTGGACGGGCCGTAACCGCTCAAAGTACTTCATCATGATGGAGGTGAGTGCTACTGGCCGGTAGTCGTTGAGGCTGATTTTTGACTTTTTGGGGACAGGAACGATGGTGGAGTGTTTGAAGCATGTGGGGACTACAGACTGCAGCAGGGACCTGTTGAAGATGTCTGAACACCTCTGCCAGCTGAACTGCACACACCCTGAGAACACGGCCAGGGATGCCAATGGAAAATATGTATTTGTGTCTTGAAGCAACGGGTGTGTGGAACATTTGAGCTAAGAATTCATGCTAAAAAGTGGGAATAAAGTTCCCCACTGTCCAGTGGCATTACAGCCTTACCGTCTCAGAGTTGTTCTTCAGTCTGATATATTTCCCGTCCATGTCGACTCCGGCCACGCTCACAGAGCCGTGCTGTGTTGCATGGCTGCCCGAGGCTCCCTCGTGTTTCCGCTTCTTCCCTCTAAGCTGCCGGCTGCTGTGTTCATGTGTCCGAGGGACGGCTGAGTGCTGGGAGGGGCTGGGGGTCAGCTGCAGTCTGCGAAGAAAATCTGATTTATTTGGATTAAAAGAAACCAATTCACATTTAATCCATATAGCCTAATATCATAAAGTACAAATATGCCCTCATTAATAAATAAAACAAGTCCTTGCAGCTGCAACATTAAGTTATTTCAACATCAACAGGCGCCACCATGACCCCTGAGCCGGACTGGGAGCAGAGCAGCAGCCGGGCTCTGCTCCTGATGTATGACAGCAGATTGCACAAAGATGACATCCGTACCTCTGCTCCTCAGCTTCCAGCATCTTCCTGTAGGCATTGATCTCCATGTCAAGTGCAAGCTTAACATCCAGCAGGTTCTCGTAGTCTACCAGCTGGGTAAACATCTGGCTCCTGATGTTCAGCAGCTCCTGCTCCTTCTGACCCAGTCTCTGCTGCCACACCTCACGCTCCTTGTCCAGAGTTCTCTCCAGATCATGAAAGCTGCCCTCCAGCAACATTTTCTGACGGAGAAAGGAAAAAGAATAAGACGACAAATGCTGCCAAGAGAGAATCAACAAAGCAAATCAAAGGGAATCTATGGGTTATGGTCAAACAGGTTTTACACCACTGCCGTCGCCCCATACTTCAGCTGCCCTGCTGGATCATCTTCCAATACATTTTTACCTCAAGTTCAAACCTGAGGTTTAGTGGCTGCACAGGTGAGACCTGAGCCTGGCGTTCTGTAAACAGATGTGTGTGTGTGTTCTGTAAACACAGGTGTGTGTGTGTGTGTTTACTGTAAACAGACGTGCGTGTTCTGTAAACAGACGTGTGTGTTCTGTAAACAGACCTGTGTTCTGTAAACAGACGTGCGTGTTCTGTAAACAGACGTGTGTGTTCTGTAAACAGACCTGTGTTCTGTAAACAGATGTGCGTGTTCTGTAAACAGATGGTGTTCTGTAAACAGATGTGTGTGTTCTGTAAACAGATGTGTGTGTTCTGTAAACAGATGGTGTTCTGTAAATAGATGTGTGTGTTCTGTAAACAGATGTGTGTGTTCTGTAAACAGATGGTGTTCTGTAAACAGATGTGCGTGTTCTGTAAACAGATGGTGTTCTGTAAACAGACCTGTGTTCTGTAAACAGATGTGTGTGTCCTGTAAACAGATGTGTGTGTTCTGTAAACAGATGGTGTTCTGTAAACAGATGTGCGTGTTCTGTAAACAGATGTGTGTGTTCTGTAAACAGATGGTGTTCTGTAAACAGATGTGCGTGTTCTGTAAACAGATGGTGTTCTGTAAACAGACGTGTGTTCTGTAAACAGATGTGTGTGTTCTGTAAACAGATGTGTGTGTGTGTGCTGTGTGTGTTCTGTAAACAGATGTGTGTGTGTGTGTGTGTTCTGTAAACAGATGTGTGTGTGTTCTGTAAACAGATGGTGTTCTGTAAACAGACCTGTGTTCTGTAAACAGATGTGTGTGTTCTGTAAACAGATGTGTGTGTTCTGTAAACAGATGGTGTTCTGTAAACAGATGTGTGTGTGTTCTGTAAACAGATGGTGTTCTGTAAACAGACCTGTGTTCTGTAAACAGATGTGCGTGTTCTGTAAACAGATGGTGTTCTGTAAACAGATGTGTGTGTTCTGTAAACAGATGTGTGTGTTCTGTAAACAGATGGTGTTCTGTAAACAGATGTGCGTGTTCTGTAAACAGATGTGTGTGTTCTGTAAACAGATGGTGTTCTGTAAACAGATGTGCGTGTTCTGTAAACAGATGGTGTTCTGTAAACAGACGTGTGTTCTGTAAACAGATGTGTGTGTTCTGTAAACAGATGTGTGTGTTCTGTAAACAGATGTGTGTGTGTGTGCTGTGTGTGTTCTGTAAACAGATGTGTGTGTGTGTTCTGTAAACAGATGTGTGTGTGTTCTGTAAACAGATGGTGTTCTGTAAACAGACCTGTGTGTTCTGTAAACAGATGTGTGTGTTCTGTAAACAGATGGTGTTCTGTAAACAGATGTGTGTGTGTTCTGTAAACAGATGGTGTTCTGTAAACAGACCTGTGTTCTGTAAACAGATGTGTGTGTTCTGTAAACAGATGTGTGTGTTCTGTAAACAGATGTGTGTGTGTGTGCTGTGTGTGTTCTGTAAACAGATGTGTGTGTGTGTTCTGTAAACAGATGTGTGTGTGTTCTGTAAACAGATGGTGTTCTGTAAACAGACCTGTGTGTTCTGTAAACAGATGTGTGTGTTCTGTAAACAGATGGTGTTCTGTAAACAGATGTGTGTGTGTTCTGTAAACAGATGGTGTTCTGTAAACAGACCTGTGTTCTGTAAACCGATGTGTGTGTTCTGTAAACAGATGGTGTTCTGTAAACAGATGTGTGTGTGTTCTGTAAACAGATGGTGTTCTGTAAACAGACCTGTGTTCTGTAAATAGATGTGTGTGTTCTGTAAACAGATGGTGTTCTGTAAACAGACCTGTGTTCTGTAAATAGATGTGTGTGTTCTGTAAACAGATGGTGTTCTGTAAACAGATGGTGTTCTGTAAACAGATGTGCGTGTTCTGTAAACAGATGGTGTTCTGTAAACAGACCTGTGTTCTGTAAATAGATGTGTGTGTTCTGTAAACAGATGGTGTTCTGTAAACAGATGTGTGTGTTCTGTAAACAGATGGTGTTCTGTAAACAGATGTGTGTGTGTGTGCTGTGTGTGTTCTGTAAACAGATGTGTGTGTGTTCTGTAAACAGATGTGCGTGTTCTGTAAACAGATGTGTGTGTTCTGTAAACAGACGTGTGTTCTGTAAACAGATGGTGTTCTGTAAACAGATGTGTGTGTGTTCTGTAAACAGATGTGTGTGTGTTCTGTAAACAGACATGTGTTCTGTAAACAGATGTGTGTGTGTTCTGTAAACAGACGTGTGTTCTGTAAACAGATGTGTGTGTGTGTTCTGTGTGTGTTCTGTGTGTGTTCTGTAAACAGATGTATGTGTGTTCTGTGTGTGTTCTGTAAACAGACGTGTGTGTTCTGTAAACAGATGTGTGTGTGTTCTGTAAACAGACGTGAGTGTGTTCTGTAAACAGACGTGTGTTCTGACCCACGTCTCTCTGGGCCTGCTGCAGCTGGGCACTGAGGCTCTCCACTCGGAGCCGGCTGCTTTCCAGCTCGTCTTTAGTGGCTGACGCGGTGTTGTTCTTCTCCAATGCAGCCTGCTGGGCATTCTGCAGCTGGAGCACAGGACGGAATTCTATATCAGAATATATACTATACAAGTCATTAAGGAGCTCTGGAAACACATCATCCTAGCTTCTTTTTGAACCTTGGAAGTGAAGGTCCGGTGGAGCTCTCCTCTGTACTGCTGCAGCTTGGTCTCATGGTCCTGGCGGAGCTGCTGCATGGTGTCCGACAGTTTACCCTCAAACTCCCTCCACCGGCCTGATTCCACCTCCACCAGACGACTCTCATGGCAGCTTCGGATCTCTAGGATCTCCTGCAAAACATCCACTTAACAACTGAGCTGATACAACAAATAAACATATTAAATCAGGAAAGACAAGAATTGGTGGAATTTAATATTGCTAGCCTGCTTAGCAGCAGGTGCTTTACTTACCAGCTCGGTGATGTTCCTCTGGAGCTCCAGCTGTTCTTTGAGTGTCTGCACCTGGTTTTCTAGGTCCACTCTCCACAGGATCTCAGAGCTCAGCTGATTCTTTGTCTCTGACAGAACCCCCTCTACCTGGTGAAAGCCCCCACCCCCAACAAACACAGTTAGAACATTTAAAAATATTAGTCTGATCTCTGTTAAAGTCATCGCTTTTAAAAGGTGTGATGCACATTTGTTTCAATGCATACATGTCAGAAGCATGGGTCATTGAAGTTTGAAAGGAAACAGCAGTGCTGCTGCTCGCCTGCCCCACCAGCACCCCAGCTTACTATGCCCCGAGCCGTTATATTATCATCACTCCATTTTCTGTGTAAATCTGTGGAGTGATGAGGCCCGAGCCTAGATGCCAAACTCAAACTATATGCTGCTTCTAATAAACATATGAAGAAACACTGACTGAACTTACAAAACTGACAATGAGTCTAAACCAACCAAAAGTATCTTTATGGGAACAACCACCACCTCCAATATTTATAATGGAGGGATCATAGTTTACTATGTTAAGCAAGTTAAGCATTTCTTTTGAAAATCCGATGACATGTCAGTCTGTGCCACAATTCTCACCCAAGGTTACAAAGCGTATTAAGACAATTGTTCAATCATAATTGAGATGATTTTAGTCATAGGCGGCGCGTGAGGCTCAGGCTAAATTACTTTTTTTACCTGATGCTGCTCGCGTCCGGCGTCTATAGAAAAGAGATCAACTCTCAGTGAAAGCACCGGCTGCTGACCAATCAGAGCTCAGTGTGCGGAGTTTAAATCTATCAAGTCATATTACAGGATAAAGGAAATACAGAACAACTGCCGTATGCAGGGGAGACGCCGACGTGTCGCACTTATCATTCATATCACATTATCAATCAGATCATCGATCATATAATATCATAATATATCATATATATCCTTATCTGAGTCAGCTTCTTGAGCCGTATCTGGCTGTGCAACACTTGCAGTGTCACATAGCCTACTGTATGAAGAAGTATTATTTTAAAGGTGGGGTAGTTAAGTTTGAGAAACCGGCTCGAGATACACTTTTTGTTATATTCCATGGAATACTCTTAACATCCCGATAGCAATGAATATCTGAAGTGCTTTGACAAAAAATCCATAAGAATTATGATCTGTGGAAGCCGTGGTACTGTAAAAAGCACGACCAATCATCTGAGCCGGCCCGGCTAAAGTAACTGGATGGCCTACCTGCCTGTCAGCCTTCCATCTGTGCACAACCTTATCTCGTACCCTCATTGGTCATGTGCGTGTTCGTGTGTGTTGGAGGAAGGGCTCTGTAAGGAAGTGGCAGATTTTTTCCGGTTGTGTATTTTCAAATTCTAGCGCACTCGAGCTGGTTTCTCCAAAATTACCTACCCCACCTTTAAGCAACACATTAAGTTTACGAAACACTCAACTCAAATGTAATTATGTTCATTATTAAGTCATCACTCGTGTCTTAGATGAGGCAGTGATATCATAAACCTGTTAATGTAGGCCTACGCATTAAAACACTCGGTAGTTTATTTATAGTATATTTTTTAACCAGCTGTTCTGTTTTGAAGGTGCAACTATATGGCTTTTATCCTGGATAAAGTGTTTAAGTCATGGATGTTTAAAGTTTAACTTCTTCATATTTGTCTATTATTATAGTTTCATTTTCATTAATGAAGTATGACGCTGCGCTGTCAGTACGCTTGTCCATGTTTGTGATTGGTCAAATGTTGCTAGCCCCGCCCCTTGAATGCGCTCTCAGCCGGAGAGAGAAACCCTGGCTTGATTTACTGAGAGTTGATAACCAGCGTCGTAGGACCGCTTAGCGAGATCTCGTTTGTTAGGGTTAGTTAAGATAACTCAAACATATCCAGGGTCTGTTGAACTGGCTTCGTAGTGCAGTTTACTGGTGGCTGCATAGCAGCGCTAATGTCAAAGACACAAACATTATACATTATATTTTAATTTTACCAGGATGCAGTGACACAAATATTTGGGAAGGCTTAGCCTCCCCAAGCCTGCAGCACCCGCCGCCCCTGATTTTAGTGAGGGAATATATATCCAACAGATTCTGATAAATGGGTACAGTGTTTCCTCTACCATTGTCCTTTAAGGCGCTGCGCCCCGCCAACGGAGCCCTGCACCCGTTGGCGGGTGCCCCCTGAAATTCAAGGTGTTTTCTTTGTTGTTTTTTATATATATATATATATATATATATATACACATAGCACCAAATTGCAACTGAAGTAATCTATGTACGGTCACTTTTCACATTGAACATGTGCTCTTTTATTAAATAAACTAAATGCTTATGTTATTTATCCAATTGATGTGCATGTTTCAGTGTCTGACTTGTTTATTTTCTGCAGATTTGACTCGGATAACGACTGACTTTCATTTGAAGTTGTGAGTTTAGTGTGTATGACCCTAAGAAACACTGATGCATCAATCAATAACAATAATCCACAGCTCCTCTCTCTGCTCCAGAGATATACCACTATAGGCGCATTCACACCGCAGTACCTTTCCTACAGAGGTTCATGAGAACTCTTTAGTTCTCATGAACTAAGTACAGACCGCGTTCACACCGGAATAAGTTCCCTGAGGGAGGATTAGGCAAATGAAGCCGCTGACGTCACTTCTTCTTCTTCTGCTTTGGGTTTACTGGCAGGCTACAAACAACTTCACGGCGTATACTGCCGCCCACAGTCCCCGGCCGGAAGTCCCCGGAGTTGAACACCGACACCTCCTCATCTCCACCGCTCCCATGTTTTATTTTGTGTTGCCATAAGTTAGTCTCTCTGCGTTTCTGTGCTGGGCTAATGCTAATGCTAATAATGCTAATAAAATGGCGGCTTCAAAACACTTTTTGGGAGTTTTACGGGGCGTGGTTTGCAATCCGCCCAGCCAATCAGAAATATAGCTCTTTTCTCACAAGAGAGCCGCACGAAAGTCCCTGCTCTCTAGCACGAAAGTCCCTGCTCTCTAGCAGGGACTTTCGAGGGGGTAAAAAGGTTCTCATGAACTAATTTTAGTACCGGCTCTTTTTGGTGTGAACGCGACAAAAGAGTTCTCATGAACTAAGTTCTCATGAACCTTTGTGGGAAAAGTACTGCGGTGTGAATGCCCCTTATGTTTGTTTGTTTGTTTCTTGTGTTTTTGTAGTTGTTTTTTTAAAACAGAGCCCAGCTAGCTATTTATTTTCTGATTTTAATCATTATGGAACGCTAGGCTAAGCACACCCTGACTTATGCTCAGACATCTAGTATCATCCTTAGGGCATTTGATCATTTCGGATACCTTTTCTCCATTAGGACAAATTAGCTGACCGATCAACATAATGCAACCTGGTCAAACAACAACATTTTCCAGAAAACAGACAAGCAGGTTATTTTGATTATACTATGAGGAGTGGCCAAGAGTAAAACTTTTATTATCCTAGACATCATTACACCTGCAGTTAGCCCTGTACGTCAGTTAGCATCAGTTCCTACGTTTTCCAGCTGGACCTGCAGGTCAGCAAAGTCGTCGTGGAGTCTCCTGTTCTCAGACAGCAGATTCTTATACTCTGCATCCTTGCAGCTTAAAGTTGCTTCAACTTTCCTCCACTGGGCCAACGCATTCGCCAGATCACTCTCCTTCTTCTGGTTCCTGAAGGTGGAGAACATGAGAACAAAGAAGGTTGATTACATTGGTCAACAGCAACGACGACATGAAACCCCCTTTCATTTCTTGCCATGTATACAGACACTGCAATGACATGGCTGGAATCCGCCTTAAGGGGGCCCCATGCTAGTAGCGCGCTGTCAAAAGCTTCATAATTTCAGCTCCGTAACTTCAGTTCCATGTGTGTGTTGGACCATATAAACAAATATGTTCAACAAAACGTACCTTACAAATGTTTATAGCCTTAAAAGTATTGTACATCTGCTCTAATAGCAAAGTATACATTTCAAACCATATTCAGATTAAGGATCAATGTTCAGCTTAGTAAAGTGTAACAACATGTTTGGCCCCCAGCGGAGCACATTATAAAAGTACCCATCAAAATATAGTGAAAGTAGCGACAGTGAAAGTAGTCATTGTGCAGATTTGTCCATTTCAGAATAATATATATGTTATGTTTTATAATGATTGATCATGAAAGTGTTCTCAAAGCTGGTAAAGGTGCAGCTAGTCTGAATGGCTTTGTAGACTGCAGGGTAGCTTGTGACTTTACTCCAGGTGGAACTAAAGTCTGATTTAACACTTGATTATATTTCACATCATTCATCCAGTTCTGTAAAGTAACTAAAGGGATTAAATACATGTAGTGGAGTAAAAGTACACTATTTACCTCTGAACTGTAGTGGGGGTAGAAGTATTACGTAGCAAATAATTAAATACTCAAGTAAATTAGCTACCTTACACCACTGCTTCCGAATCTTATTCTACAGAGGGACAGTCATGTAGACATATGTTCATTTGTTTTCTACAGCTGCTTGCTTCCAACTCCAATCAGGACTGCATTACATCACTTCTGAGTGGAATCCTGAGCAGATACAGCTCCAGCACCTGCGTGCACCTACATTCTCACGCTTTACCTGGCTAGGATCTTTCTGTAATCCTCGCAGATATTTCCATAGTCGATCTGCAGACGGGCCCTCTCTCCGGCCAGGCCATCCAGGGACTTCCGGACATCGGCCAGCTCCTCCTCGTACAGCCGCCGCACGTTGCCCATCTCTCGGCTTTTCGACTCATCCTTTTCCTCCAGCTGGAGCAGTATTGAAGACCTCTCACTCTCCAGCTCTTGGACACGGTGGATGTAGTTGGCGAGGCGGTCGTTGAGGTGTCGCAGCTCCTCCTTCTCCTGGCCGCGCAGCAGACCGGTCGGGCTGGGGCTGGAGGCGGGCAGGCCGCGCTGCGTGCGCCCAGCACCGGCTGCGCTGTGGCGGCCGGCGGAGCGGCCGCTGGAGGCAGCTGCAGCGGGGGTGGCAGCAGCAGGGGTGGAGGTGGCAGAGGCCATGATGCTGGAGGCTGGACAGTTCTGCAGTCAAAGTCAGTTCAGCCTTACTGACACTATGGGCGGCCGAAAGGTAATGTGAACACTCACATTGAAACGCTGCTGTGTTTCTCTCCTTTTGTTAAATGAGCCTTCCCTGCGTTAACGTTGTTACATTAATTATCATGACGAGTTGACACAGAACAAGTGACGAGTGCCAAGTCATCCTAACCTTTTCCTGTTTGGATTTTCAAAATAATACGGTATTGTATTTATGAGGTACATTCTCATGAAGTATATCCGTGCTGTCGAATTTAGTGGTTTTTTTACTTGTTTTATGCGTGAAACATTAAATATTCTTCAATAAAATTACAGCAAACGAAATAAATTCCTTTCATAGGAGATGCCCTTTCTCCACGTAACTCAGTGTGTATCTTGATTTAAGTGGGAGTGCTGCAGGACATCAGCTGATAGATGATTGGCCAGAAGCCGGAGCTTATGTCACCTATCACAAGACTGCCTGTGCTTCCCGAACTTTTTTAATACAATATTCTCTGGCTTTAACATTCATAGTGGATTAATCAAATAAACGTTTTTGAATTATTCTATAAAGTATTGACAACATTTCGCCCAAATTCAAAATAAAAATGTAATACACAATGTGTTTCAAAAGAGCACAACTGCAGGTCACTCTCTGAATCTCTGCATGCACTCAGGTGAATGATGTAGACAGAAAGTAGAAACTGGTTTGATTGATATGTCAGCTTTAAAACTTTAGGGTTGCTCTGTATTTATAGTATTCTCAAAAATCTTTAAAATATCTGTCTACCAATGCTTTTTTACTTCACAGCACATCGGTTCCTTCTGAAAATAAAAACCTTAAAGTAGGGCCGTATCCAGGATTTCCTAAATACCGAGGTCCAGACATGTTTGGGGGGTATACCCTCCCGAGATTTGGGGGATTTTCATGATCTGGTTAGGTGCTTTTTAAGTCCTGTGGGGGGTCACAAATTGGATAATATATTGATTTCAAACCATGTCAGTGTCAGCATACATCAATTTTGAAAGTGTAATACATGAGAATCAGTTGACTGTTACTATCAGGACATGCAGAAGAGGTTAAAATGATCCCAACACATTGTCAACATTGATTTTCCATGTCTCTCTCCTTTCCATAACCAGCCTCTCTTCCATCTTCTTTAGTCTCTCTGTCTTCTTCCTGTTCACTATTCTCTCTGTCCTCTACTCTTTCTATTTGTTCAATCTCTCCCTCGTTGTTCACTTTGTGCTCCTTCTCACTTGTCGCTCCTGCCAGTGAATTCAGCAATTCAGTTCATTTCACTTGTTTGTTTGCATAATCTTTTTTATTTAAATCTGTTTTGTTTGATTCTCAAAAGAGAACAAAAATGTAAGCAAATTGTGTTTTATACAATTCTATGTTATTATGACATCATAACTGCAATAGAAGTATGTTGTTTTAAAATTATGCCTATTGTAAATGAAGACTATTGTTATAGATAGATAGATAGATAGATAGATAGATAGATAGATAGATAGATAGATGCATAGATCGATGGATGGATAGATGGATAGATAGGGTTATTAAGCATACATTCTTTTGTGTGACTGTACCTGCAGTTCCCTCCTGACTTCCATCCCTTTCTCTCTCTCTCTTTCTCTCTGCCTGTCCTGTCTCTTCCTTGCCAAAGCTGAGCTTCGACTGACGTGGTCTTTTCATTATATCTGAGTCAGTTTAAAAAGAAAACAATACAATGTTATATCTTCAATGTTTTACTCAAATTGAAATGAAATAAAAGCATTACAACGTTTGTTAAAAGGTTATCCTTCTGACATTAGTAGTTATAAGGATGCCCCTTTCGTCTCATTAGTATGCATAAAAAGTGACAGATGACACGCACCCAATTATGCAAATGAGCGAAGTCCCGCCTCCCATTGGTCGAGATCCTTTTATCTGAGCTAAGTCCCGCCTCCCATTGTTCGAGACCCTTTGATGTGAGGGGGTGAGGTGTTATAACGGGTAGGTGTGAAAAGCCCCCCTGTGGAGTGCCTTTGTTGTCTAATCCTTTGATGTATTGATTAAGGCAGTCTCTTTGAAGTTATGTTGTCTGGCCCCTGTCCCCTCACCCCTTTGTTGTCTAAGCCTTTGATGTGTTGATTAGGTAGTCTCTTTGAAGTTATGCTGTTTGGCCCCTGTCCCCTCAGGGTTATCTAATCTAATTAGCCTTTGATGTTTTGCCCTTTGATGTGGTGTGTTATAAGCCTTTGATGTTAATCTAGGATCTCTTTGAAGTTATGCGTGAGACGGTCTAGCCCCCCGCCCCCTCCCAGCCCAGGCCTCTCCCCCCTTTCTCCACCCCTTCCTCTGGCTATGAGGCTGGCAGATTGTGGGGGGTGGAATTAGATGAAAATAGAAATATGCTCAAAACTAAATAAACAACAGTAATTTCCATTTACCAAGTCACCTTTCAAAAAAGAAAAAATGACCAAGAGATGCCTGTGACAACTTACCACCATCCGTTCGGAGAGCCAGTCAAGAAACGAATGCCGCAGCTGGGCGGGGTTCAGACGTCTACAGCCGAGGATCTGTGCACAAACTTATCTCGTGCCCTCTTTTGGTCATGGGTGCGCGTTCATGTGTGCTGGAGGAGGGGCTCTGTGAGGAAGTAACAGATGTTACCCCCGGTTGTGGATTTTCTAATTCTAGCTCACTCGAGCTGGTTTCTCCAAAATGACCTCCCCCTACCTTTAAGAACAATTAACACACACACACACACACATACACACACACGTTGAAGTTGGCCTTTGATGTGAGGGTTAGAGATAAGCCAGGGATGTTAATCTATATGTTGATTAAGACACTCTCTGTGAGGTGAGAAGCGAGGGGGTGGAGTTAGTTTTTAAAAAAGACGCTCAAACTAAATAAAACAGCCAAAAACGTTGTTGTCCTCTCTAGATTTGATTCAGGGTTTGTTTTAAATGATTTGTGCATGCTAAGGATGTTTCTTTTCAAGTTTTTGTGAAACTGTTAACTACAAGGAAGTATCTGTTTTGCAAAGAGGGTATTCATATTAATTTAAAAAGATCTTATTTAGGTTTTTAATAGTGATACCTAAGGATATTCTCTATAGTTGTATGGATTGTAGGGGTGTTGAAATCGTTTCTACGATGCATTGCGATGCGGACGTGGAGGATTCGGTATTGATGCAGTGACGGAAGATAATCGGTTATAGCGTAGTAACGTTGCTTCCTTATTTTCCGGCCGAGGTTTTACTATAACGTTTTTTTTGTCTGTCACTTTAATATCAAATCGGTTGGTGACGCAGAGATCACGGAACAGACGTGACAGCGGCACAGCAACACAGCAACACCAAACACGGAGCAGTCTGCTTTATCCACCAACAGAACACCACCAGTCCAGAAACAACGGCAGAAGGACCCGCTCTGAATCACTCCGTGTCGCTGCGGCACAGTGATTTATGTTTTTCAAAAATAATCGCGTTACAATCATGTCAGGTTTTTGGTGGATTTAATGAAGTCTTAGATTGCAAAGTATGAATGTCCTCTAGCAATTTTCAGACGATATATATACGTGTGTAAAGTTTGTGAAGGCAGGAGGAAAAAAGCTTTTGCGATCACCGTCTCCTCTCCGTTCATCCAAACCCCGCCCCCTCCCTGAAAATAATGAGTGACAGGCTGATAGTGACCCGATAGAAACTTTATTATTCACTTAATCACTGAGATATAAAGAAGCTAATTTAATCTCATACATTCATGGGATTTATGTAACAGTAAGACAGAGAATGTAAGTGTGCACCCACATGCAGTATTTTTGTTTGTATATGCTATTGTAAATACTCCTGTTGTCTGCTGTGTTCAGACTCAAGTCCTGTGTGTGATGCCACATTCAGGACATTCAGTGTCCTTTCTTTAACAGAAGACTGTAGCTAGAAGCTGCAGCTAGACTGCAGAAGCATTATTTTTTGGTTTTTGAGGATGGCACAACTTCACATATATCTGTATATAGGGAGGCTAGACCTATACAATTCATTTATTTTGGTTTATAAATTAATGTCAAGACATTTATGTTATTGATTTCTGAAGCACTTTCTAAATAATAAAAAGAGAGTTCATATGTATTTACTGCATGTATGCATTGATGAAAAATAAGCCATGTGCAGTAATATAGAAAATTGAGGATGCAACGCATTGGTATGAATCGTGATGCATCGGGATATCGAATTGAATCGAATCGTTGACAGGATAATCGTAATCGAATCGAATCGTGAGACCAGTGAAGATGCACAGCCCTAATGGATTGTGAACTAATGTGTTATTACTTTATTAACTATAAGACACTCTCTCCGAAGAGGGAAATAATCATTTAAAATATCCTATTGCCCCCCCTCCTCACCAGATCATTTAAAAGTAAGGGGGTGGAAATAGATGAAAAAAATAAATACGCTCAAACTAAATAACAAGACAGTCATTTCCACTCACCAAGTCACCTTTTCAAAAATAAAAATGGCCAAGAGACACCTCGACATGGGTTTAATCTGCGAGATGCCTGTGACAATTTACAGCCATCCGTCCGGAGCACCAATCAAGAAACGAATACAGCATCTGTGCCGGGTTCAGACGCCTCCAGCCGAAGAACTTCATGAAGAATGGACTCTGAAAAATGGCGATGTTTGGGGTTATGTATTCAACTATATGGCGAATGAACTGCATTTCTACAATCTGAAGAATGGAGAAATGTATGGACCCCGTAGTGTTAAAGCGACACTGCCCTCAACAGATTGGGCTGTGTTAACTCTGGTGTCTTCCAGAGATCTCCACGCAACCACTGTATCGGAAGAAGTAGTGCATCAAGAAACCATACTGGAACCAGCGGTGTACAAGATATTTGCAAAGAAAAGCAAAGAAACGCAGACAGCATGCGAGATCAAAGAAGAGTTTTCACCGCTGCCCCTCAATGTGAAGGAAGAAGAAGAAGGAGATATCCCCCTGCCGCCAGAAGTGAGATGAGTCCTGACAAGCACCGTCTGGGAAACTAAAAGCGGACCATCGGGGCGGTGGTATTACCGCGCAAGCCGTTTGGTGACGCTGGGGAAGGACCCCTCTGATGATTTTGTTTTGGAGTATTTCAACTCTACATGCGGGGTTTTTCAGACATCCTTGCGGGTGCCTCTGACTGCTTGGCTGAAAATGATTGATGGAAAAGCTACAAAGCTTAAAGAACTTTTTAAACAGAGTCAGACATCGATGGACATTATACTGGTGAAAAAGACTCTCACTTTTGCAGAGGACTCCGTATCCCACTCAACATAACAAGTCACACCCTCCTCACTAGATCATTTAAACCTAAGGATCCCTCAAAGAAAAGCATTGTGCTTTCTACCTAGGTAAAAGGTCTTACGAAAATGTGTTATCTCTGTATCAAGATGATGTGTTTAAAAATGAATCTTGTGAAAAATACCAACGGTGTGAGAGACGTCATAAAGACACTCATTTTAACCACAGTGTTTGTTCTCTACAAATGTTTAAAGATAGTTACAAAATGTAAAAAATAAAAAAGGTATGGAGACAAAATTAATTCAGGTGACTCTGTCTTTATTGGGAAAACTAAAATATAATACAAATGGTTTAGGAGGTAAAATGTAACCATCTTGGACTTAATATTTCTAACAAAATACTTTATCTGAATACATTTTCTTTTAAACGCACTTTTTGAAATTATTTATTTATTATTTCAGTGGAACAATCCAGTTTTCTGTTAACATCAATGCTTTTTTTCTCTTTTCTTGTGTTACTAAGATACTTTTAGACACACTTTGGCGTATGCAGCACTTAACAACGGGTAGAATATGAAGTACTTTATAAGGAATGGGGTTTTCTTTAAGGGGTGCAAAACTTTAGAACTGGGTAAAATATTCATTAATTTGTAATGAATTGAGTTTTCTTTCTTTTGATTTTCAACATACTATTTGTACGTAATAACTTTTTCCATATTTCTGACAAACTATACTTTTTGACTTTTTCCGTAAAATCTTGACAAAACTATTACTTATTCTTAAATTTGACCTATTGCTGCTTGGTTGGAAATGATAGATGAAAAAGCTACAACGCTTAAAGAACTTTTTAAAAAACTTTCAATTCTCCAGATGACTCCTCCCCATTCAACGCAATAAGTCCCACCCTACACTCAGCAAATCATCTAAAACGAAGGACCCCACTAAGACGACCATTGTAAACTAGCCATGGATCTGAGAAAAACCAAGACTCCCCCCGCGTGTTGCAGCCAGGAACAGACTCCTGGACTACCATCATCACCACCATTTTGGACACCCGAATCCTGCAATACTACTGCTGCTGATTTTGCTCCTTGGGCCAAGACGTCTCTGTTTGTGGACACAGTGAAATCGGTGTTGGTTGATATTGTGGAGAGGGTGATACATCGGTACAGAGAAGAAATCTGCAACGGTTGCCGAGTCAGTCACCCCGGCCAGAGGCAACACGATTTTCTGAATGACATGTCCGATTTTTTCTTCAGAAACAATTACAACGCGTTAATGAAAAGACTCTGGATCACCGACTTCATTGCTGAGATCGACCAGACTCTTATTGATAAAGACATTTTCACGGATGATTGGAGGATCCAAGGCGCTTCGGAGGCTTTTCTTCACAATCTCAAAAATTGCAGACGCCTCAAGGAGAGACTTGAAAAGATCCATGCCGAGTTGGATGGAGAAGAAGAAGACTATTAACCAGCAGTTGACTGAAGCCAGGGATTTGTTTGATACATTGACTTTTTTCTTTAAAGTAAAATAAAAATGGGAAACTACTATGCAAAACGCTCTGTATATATTGATCACAATGTAGTCAATACCCTTTTAATAAGTGTGGTGATGAGGACGATTGAAAACAGAATGAGTAGTGACCCCTGTGTAAAAAGAACGGCTGAAGTTTGTAAACTGGAAGACATTTTGGATATCGTTCGTTCTGGCAGTACTATTCCGGGTCATTGGGAAACGATTATAAACTAAACATTTAAAGTGGTCCTGGAATCTTTATTTTCCGAAACATTCTGTAACATTACCGCAGAAATGAAACAAACATCAAAAGTGTATCATGTGCTCTCACTGTATGCTCTGTTTGTAGATGTAATGCATATTTGTGTCGAAAACAGCATACACATGAATATTTTGACTGAAGTGAAAAAACTCCACCATGATATTTCCAGTAATATGGGGGATTCTAAGCTGGAGACGATCCTGGGGATGTTACAATCAGTATAACTATTGATTTTTGTGTGTGAAAAAAACAAAAACGTAAATAGGACATTTTTAAAAAATAAAAAAAGTGGTTTTTGACATTTAAAAACAGTTGTCTTCATTATAGCAAGGGGAGCGTGTCTGATACATGTGTATTACAGTCCTTCACATGCACTGTTGTCTTCATTATAACAAGGGGAGGATAACAGGGAAGATGTAGGATAAATGTGTATTGAAACGTGCGTATTGTACACCCACAGAAACACAGAAACACAGAAAAACACAGAAACACAGACACACAGAAAACACTAGTATGGTTTTTGTGTTTTCAGTGTTTTCTGTGTGTCTGTACACACAAAGCACAAATCATTTATCATTTACAAACCCTGAATCAAATCTAGAGAGGACCATTAAGAGTCAGATGCTTGACGAAATCTACTAAAACAAAGTAGTTCATTATCTACTTTTTCAGCTTTTATACACAAAAGTGTATCTTTCAGTAACTTTCTCAGAGAATTTAAGCATAAATCTGTCAAATGTTCAAAACAGCCTTGTTTCACTGAAATAGCCTCAAAATGACAAAACTGCCATTAAGAGTCAGAATCCTAACGAAATCTACTCAAACAGGGTACTTCATGGTAGTGGTCAGCTTTTAAACACAAAAGTGTATCTTTCGGTAACTTTCTGAGAGAATTAAGCATAAATCTGTCAAATGTTCAAAACAGCCTTCACTGAAATAGCCTCAAAATCACAAACTGCCATTAAGAGTCAGATGCTTAACGAAATCTCCTGACACAGAGTACTTCATTATCTACTTTTCAGCTTTTAAAAAAGAAAAGTGTATCTATTCGGTAACTTTTTGAGAGAATTAAGCATACATTTGTCAAATGGTCAAAAACAGCCTTCACTGAAATAGCCTCAAAATGACAAACTGCCCTTAAGAGTCAGATGCTTTGACGAAATCTAATAAAACAGAGTACTTTCTCGGTAGTGGCCAGCTTTTTAAAAAGAAAAGTGTATATTTCTGTAACTTTTTGAGAGAATTAAGCATACATCTGTCAAATGTTCAAAACAGCCTTGTTTCACTGAAATAGCGTCAAAATCACAAACTGGCTGAAACTATACAGTGAATTGGAGAAATTACAGCACAGAGTTTTCTACTACGACACAGATAGTATAATCTATGTGACAAGACAGGGGGAGACTCCACTGCCCATGGAGGTTTTATCTGGGGGATCCCTAAAAGTTATGCTTACCAGACCAAAAATAAAAAAAAAGGTTGGGATACGTGTGAAAGGGGTTACACAAAACGCATCCCAACCTTTTTTTGATTTTTGGTCTGGTCTGATTTTGAGGCTATTTCAGTGAAGGCTGTTTTGAACATTTGACAGATGTATGCTTAATTCTATCAAAAGTTACCGAAAGATACACTTTTCTTTTTAAAAAGCTGGCCACTACCGAGAAAGTACTCTGTTTTATTAGATTTAGTCAAAGCATCTGACTCTTAAGGGCAGTTTGTCATTTTGAGGCTATTTCAGTGAAGGCTGTTTTTGACCATTTGACAAATGTATGCTTAATTCTCTCAAAAAGTTACCGAAAAAATACACTTTTTCTTTTTTTAAAGTTGAAAAGTAGATAATGAAGTACTCTGTGTCAGGAGATTTCGTTAAGCATCTGACTCTTAATGGCAGTTTGTGATTTTGAGGCTATTTCAGTGAAGGCTGTTTTGAACATTTGACAGATTTATGCTTAATTCTCTCAGAAAGTTACCGAAAGATACACTTTGTGTTTAAAAGCTGACCACTACCATGAAAGTACTCTGTTTTATTAGATTTCAAAAAGCATCTGACTCTTAATGGCAGTTTGTGATTTTGAGACTATTTCAGTGAAACAAGGTTGTTTTGAACGTTTGACAGATTTATGCTTAATTCTCTCAAAAGGTTACCGAAAGATACACTTTTGTATTTAAAAAAAAGCTGACCACTACCATGAAAGTACAGGGGACTGCCCCTGTCTTGTCACCTAGATTATACTATCTGTGTCGTAGTAGAAAACTCTGTGCTGTAATTTCTCCAATTCACTGTACAGTTTCAGCCAGTTTGTGTTTTTGACGCTATTTCAGTGAAACAAGGCTGTTTTGAACATTTGACAGATTTATGCTTAAATTCTCTCAAAAAGTTACTGAAAGATACACTTTTGTGTTTAAAAGCTGACCACTACCATGAAGTACTCTGTTTGAGTAGATTTCGTTAGGATTCTGACTCTTAATGGCAGTTTTGTCATTTTGAGGCTATTTCAGTGAAACAAGGCTGTTTTGAACATTTGACAGATTTATGCTTAAATTCTCTGAGAAAGTTACTCAAAGATACACTTTTGTGTATAAAAGCTGAAAAAGTAGATAATGAACTACTTTGTTTTAGTAGATTTCGTCAAGCATCTGACTCTTAATGGTCCTCTCTAGATTTGAATCAGGGTTTGTTTTAAATGATTTGTGCTTTGTGTGTACAGACACACAGAAAACACTGAAAACACAAAAACCATACTAGTGTTTTCTGTGTGTCTGTGTTTCTGTGTTTCTGTGTGTTTCTGTGTTTCTGTGTTTCTGTGGGTGTATAATACGCACGTTTCAATGCACATTTATCCTACATCTTCCCTGTTATCCTCCCCTTGCTATAATGAATACAACAGTTTTTAAATGTCAAAAACCACTTTTTTATTTTTTTAAAATGTCCTATTTACGTTTTTGTTTTTTTCACACACAAAAATCAATAGTTATACTGATTGTAACATCCCCAGGATCGTCTCCAGCTTAGAATCTCCCATATTACTGTAAATATCATGGTGGAGTTTTTTCACTTCAGTCAAAATATTCATGTGTATGCTGTTTTCGACACAAAGATGCATTACATCTACAAACAGAGCATACAGTGAGAGCAGATGATACACTTTTGATGTTTGTTTCATTTCTGCGGTAATGTTACAGAATGTTTCGGAAAATGAAGATTCCAGGACCACTTTAAATGTTTAGTTTATAATCGTTTCCCAATGACCCGGAATAGTACTGCCAGAACGAACGATATCCAAAATGTCTTCCAGTTTACAAACTTCAGCCGTTCTTTTTACACAGGGGTCACTACTCATTCTGTTTTCAATCGTCCTCATCACCACACTTATTAAAAGGGTATTGACTACATTGTGATCAATATATACAGAGCGTTTTGCATAGTAGTTTCCCATTTTTATTTTACTTTAAAGAAAAAAGTCAATGTATCAAACAAATCCCTGGCTTCAGTCAACTGCTGGTTAATAGTCTTCTTCTTCTCCATCCAACTCGGCATGGATCTTTTCAAGTCTCTCCTTGAGGCGTCTGCAATTTTTGAGATTGTGAAGAAAAGCCTCCGAAGCGCCTTGGATCCTCCAATCATCCGTGAAAATGTCTTTATCAATAAGAGTCTGGTCGATCTCAGCAATGAAGTCGGTGATCCAGAGTCTTTTCATTAACGCGTTGTAATTGTTTCTGAAGAAAAAATCGGACATGTCATTCAGAAAATCGTGTTGCCTCTGGCCGGGGTGACTGACTCGGCAACCGTTGCAGATTTCTTCTCTGTACCGATGTATCACCCTCTCCACAATATCAACCAACACCGATTTCACTGTGTCCACAAACAGAGACGTCTTGGCCCAAGGAGCAAAATCAGCAGCAGTAGTATTGCAGGATTCGGGTGTCCAAAATGGTGGTGATGATGGTAGTCCAGGAGTCTGTTCCTGGCTGCAACACGCGGGGGGAGTCTTGGTTTTTCTCAGATCCATGGCTAGTTTACAATGGTCGTCTTAGTGGGGTCCTTCGTTTTAGATGATTTGCTGAGTGTAGGGTGGGACTTATTGCGTTGAATGGGGAGGAGTCATCTGGAGAATTGAAAGTTTTTTTTAAAGTTCTTTAAGCGTTGTAGCTTTTTCATCTATCATTTCCAAACCAAGCAGCAATAGTTCAAATGTAAGAATAAGTAATAGTTTTGTCAAGATTTTACGGAAAAAGTCAAAAAGTATAGTTTGTCAGAAATATTGAAAAAGTCATTGCGTACAAATAGTATGTTGAAAATCAAAAGAAAGAAAACTCAATTCATTACAAATTAATGAATATTTTACCCAGTTCTAAAGTTTTGCACCCCTTAAGGTGAGACACCCCAGGTGAATAGGGTAATCTTTTTAACTTAAAGGTATCAGCTAGAAATTTCTCCAGTTAATTTCTTACAATAAGGCAATTGTCTTTTGTATTACAAGTTTTCTGAAATAGCATGTTTAAATATGCAAATTAGCCATTATCTCATTAAATATGCACATATTTTAACACATTTCAGGAATCGAAATCTGAACTTTGGATAAAGCCAGGTTCCAAATTCTTGTTTCATTTTGTAGTCATATTAGTATCTAAGGCTTTTACAGAAGGGATATTGGATATCTCTTTTTATCACTCAATAAATCAGAAAATACTGTCAACAGCCCTAAAATATCAATTTTCGCCATGTTTTTAGGTATACAATGTTGTATAATTCAGGCTATGAATTATATATGAACAAACCCTTCTGTAAAAGCCTTCATAATATTGATAGGAATATAACTGGAAGGTTTGGTGTCTCTACGTGCTTCTGAAGTTGAAATTTCGAACTCAGAGTAGGAGACAAAACTCATTTTGAGAAAACGACCTTTAAAGATGGCAGTGAGGCGCTAGCTAAACCCTCCTGTTCTCTGGATGACAGCTTGCGCCTCGACGCACTCCGTGAAGGTATTTAATGTTCGGGGTCATTTGTTTTTTGTATAACCTTGCTTCGTGCAAGAGACAATTGTTGTTGTCTTCTCTGTGAACGTTTTTTTCGCCGTTCTTTTGCGATTTCAATTTCTAGCGGAAAGCTAAACAGAAAGTGTTTTAGCACACCACGTGACGCATCTGAACGAATCACGTTGTCAGAAATTGACCCCAGCCAATGAGATTTCGTTTCTTGGTTTAAGACCCCTTTGTGCTTTCACGATTGGTTGCTGATACAAAGGAAATGACCATATTTGGATCCGATGAGATTGTGCAGGAGAGACACAGCTTTCCAACGATATCTCTGTTGACATTGTGCTCACAGCGGTCGCGGTACTATATGTTACGTTAGAATGCTAATTTTTGGTGGATTTAGGAGAAATCTACAGACGCAAATAGACAAACTATAGTAAAATAAACACTTAAATCTGTATTTTGTACGTTTTCCTTCCAAAAGCCAGAAAGAAAACATGTTATGGAATCAAAATAGCACAAAATCTCAAAATTGACCAGTACTTGAAAAACGATGTTTTTGCCTGCCGTGTCTCGCCTTAAAGAAAACCCCATTCCTTACAAAGTACTTCATATTCTACCAGTTGTTAAGTGTTGCATATACCAAAGTGTGTCTAAAAGTATCTTAGTAACACAAGAAAAGAGAAAAAAGCATTGATGTTAACAAAAACTGGATTATTCCACTGAAATAATAAATAAATAATTTCAAAAAGTGCGTTTAAAAGAAAATGTATTCAGATAAAGTATTTTGTTAGAAATATTAAGTCCAAGATGGTTACATTTTACCTCCTAAACCATTTGTATTATATTTTTGTTTTCCTAATAAAGACAGAGTCACCTGAATTAATTTTGTCTCCATACCTTTTTTATTTTTTACATTTTGTAACTATCTTTAAACATTTGTAGAGAACAAAGACTGTGGTTAAAATGAGTGTCTTTATGACGTCTCTCACACCGTTGGTATTTTTCACAAGAATCATTTTAAACACATCATCTTGATACATAGATAACACATTTTCGTAAGACCTTTTACCTAGGTAGAAAACACAATGCTTTTCTTTGAGGGGTCCTTAGTTTTAAATGATCTGGTGAGGAGGGTGTGACTTGTTATGTTGAGTGGGATACGGAGTCCTCTGCAAAAGTGAGAGTCTTTTTCACCAGTATAATGTCCATCGATGTCTGACTCTGTTTAAAAAGTCCTTTAAGCTTTGTAGCTTTTCCATCAATCATTTTCAGCAAAGCAGTCAGAGGCACACGCAAGGATGTCTGAAAAACCCCTCATGTTGAGTTGAAATACTCCAAAACAAAATCATCAGAGGGGTCCTTCCCCAGCGTCACCAAACGGCTTGCGCGGTAATACCACCGCCCCGATGGTCCGCTTTTAGTTTCCCAGACGGTGCTTGTCAGGACTCTTCTCACTTCTGGCGGCGGGGGGATAGCTCCTTCTTCTTCTTCCTTCACATTGAGGGGCAGCGGTGAAAACTCTTCTTTGATCTCGCATGCTGTCTGCGTTTCTTTGCTTTTCTTTGCAAATATCTTGTACACCGCTGGTTCCACTATGGTTTCTTGATGCACTACTTCTTCCGATACAGTGGTTGCGTGGAGATCTCTGGAAGACACCAGAGTTAACACAGCCCAATCTGTTGAGGTCAGTGTCGCTTTAACACTACGGGGTCCATACGTTTCTCCTTTCTTCAGATTGTAGAAATGCAGTTCATTCGCCATATAGTTGAATACATAACCCCAAACATCGCCATTTTTCAGAGTCCATTCTTCATGAAGTTCTTCGGCTGGAGGCGTCTGAACCCGGCACAGATGCTGTATTCGTTTCTTGATTGGTGCTCCGGACGGATGGCTGTAAGTTGTCACAGGCGTCTCGCAGATTAAACCCATGTCGAAGCGTCTCTTGGCCATTTTTCTTTTTTTAAAAGGTGACTTGGTGAGTGCGTGTGCGTGTGCACGTGCGCTTGCGCGTGTGTGTGTGTTAATTGTTCTTAAAGGTAGGGGGAGGTCATTTTGGAGAAACCCGCTCGAGTGAGCTAGAATTAGAAAATACACAACCGGGGGGAAAATCTGTTACTTCCTCACAGAACCCCTCCTCCAGCACACATGAACGCGCGCCCATGACCAAAAGAGGGCACGAGATAAGTTTGTGCACAGATCCTCGGCTGTAGACGTCTGAACCCCGCACAGCTGCGGCATTCGTTTCTTGACTGGCTCTCCGAACGGATGGCGGTAAGTTGTCACAGGCATCTCTTGGTCATTTTTTCTTTTTTGAAAGGTGACTTCGTAAATGGAAATTACTGTCTTTTATTTAGTTTTGAGCATATTTCTATTTTCATCTAATTCCACCCCCCACAATCTGCCAGCCTCATAGCCAGAGGAAGGGGGGGAGGCCTGGGCTGGGAGGGGGCGGGGGGCTAGACCGTCTCACGTATAATTTCAAAGAGACACCTAGATTAACATCAAAGGCTTATAACACACCACATCAAAGGGCAAAACATCAAAGGCTAATTAGATTAGATAACCCTGAGGGGACAGGGACCAGACAGCATAACTTCAAAGAGACTGCCTAATCAACACATCAAAGGCTTAGACAACAAAGGGGTGAGGGGACAGGGGCCAGACAACATAACTTCAAAGAGACTGCCTTAATCAGCACATCAAAGAATTAGACAACAAAGGCACTCCACAGGGGGGCTTTTCACACCTACCCGTTATAACACCTCACCCCCTCACATCAAAGGGTCTCGAACAATGGGAGGCGGGACTTAGCTCAGATCAAAGGATCTCGACCAATGGGAGGCGGGACTTAGCTCATTTGCATAATTGGGGGCGTGTCATCTGTCACTTTTGTATGCATACTAATGAGACGAAAGCGGCATCCTTATAACTACTGACATTGGATTAATGTAATTAGCTTTAGCTCTCTGGCTAGTTTATTCACGCAATTGAATTCAAAGTATAGCATATTGCTGCAATATAAGTTAGTGTGCATGTTGTCGGACGTCCACTGACTAACATAGAGCGTTCACACAGGATCTACTGGTCATATGATGTCCTCTGAGGAACAGTGGCGAGCCGTGACTTTTATACCTAGGCCCTCTGACATGACATGAAAAATGTAACAACAAAAAAATATTAAAAAAAATATTTAAAAAAAAATATATACATTTTTTTTTTTTATGTTTTCAAATATTATTTTTTAGAATATCTTAGGCCCTCACAGAGGGCCTAGAGGGCCCTGACGGCTCGCCACTGCTGAGGAACAGAAACACAAGCAGCCCGCTGGACTCAGATCTCTAGATACCTCATCACTCCTCCGCTGCTCCGATACAAGTTCGGGCTGCGGTGGTTTGTTGATATGTCTTCTTCTTCTGTTTGTTTTAATCGAGGCTACGTAGTTATGCAGCGCCCCCAACGTCATTAAATGGAAGTACTACAAAGAACCCCGTTTAGTGCAATTATTTCACAAGTTTTGTTATATACACAGCTAGGAGAAAATTACCGAGGTCCGGACCTCGGTGACCTCAAAGGTGGATACGGCCATGCCTTAATGGTCCCATGTCATGGCCATTTCTACTGATCATAATTCCATTGTTGAGGTCTACTAAAATAGATTTACATTGTTCAATGTTCCAAACTCACATTGGTTTCTCATACAGCATCTCTGTATAGTATGTATCACTCTCTGTCCTAAACGGCTTGTTGGAGCTCCTGCACCCCCCTCCCTGTGAGCCCAGTGGCCGTCTGCGAGACACAGTAAAACCCAGCCCGAAACCAGCCCGAGCACACACACACTCGCAGCCTGGCTGGGAGTTTGTGTGTGTGCTCACACACAGACCACCGCCGGTGGAGGTGTGACGCACGGCCGGACTTATCTCAGCCAATGACAGCTCTGCATGCATCCTCTGGATATTATTTTAGAAACTGCTTTCATCACGTCGCGATGTTTACAGTGAGAACAGCTGTGAGGTCCGTGCAGAAAGCAGGGCAGTGTACAATATATATCACTCAGTATAACAGGCCTACATTACTCTCTTTATTTGCTGTAGTTTAGTAGATATCTACAAACAAAGAGTCAATATTTTTCTAAGACCATTTAGTGCTTCACATAATAAAATACACAACGGCTGAAGCCTGATTATGCTTTAGGAGCTGTAAGTGTGTGTGGTAGGGAGTGTGTAGCCTATGTGTGTGTGTGGTACAGTATGTAGGTGTGTGTTGTACAGTGCTTAGATGCGGCGGACAGACGGGTCTCAGTTGGTTTGGTGTCCTCTGCTTACTTGTAAATACAACTTTTGGCCCGTAATTTTATTTCCCGACCAGAGAGAGGGGGGGATATATCCAGTCTCTTATTGTGTTACGTTATTATGAGAGTGCTCTCATAATTTAAATTGTATATATTTATATAAATATATTTGTGTGTGTGTGTCCGCATCTGTAGCCTGTTATTGTCTCATTATACCGCACTCTCAATTAATTCAAAGTAAATATGTGGGGGAACAATGTTCAGCTGATGTAACAGAGATTATAAAATACAGTGCTATGACAAAACACTCGACAGCTGATGCAGCTGTTGCCACGTAATAATGAATGGACGTCGCTTTAATATGACCGCTCGAGGAGAGGAGCTTCCCCTCCTCTCTCCTCGACTCCCCTCCTCGACTCCCCTCCTCGAGACTTAGTCCCGCCCACAGGAGATGCGAGCGGAGGACCGATATAGATTTATAAATCTATATCGAGGCTACACAGCCTCGCCGGAAGTATAGATGACAGTGTACAATATCTATACGTTTTCCAGCTGGCCCTGCAGTGTATCTAACCCACGGTTCATCTAACTGTGGGTTAGATGAACGCGCATCTAACCCACGGGACCGCGCTGCCCGGCACATTCATGTTACGTGTTCAGTACTACATGAGTTTATCTTTACTCATGGATGCACAATAACAACGGACCATATCGCCTTACTGCCATACCACGGAGCTGTAATAATGGATATATTCAGGGCCGGACTGGGACAATAAGTCAGGCCGGGAATTATACACCCAGCCAGGCCACTACCAGTTTTCTTTTGTGCCATTTTCCTGGATTTATTTGTCAATATTTACAGCGTTGCTGCCTGTAGTAACTACACTAAACTTTAAATCTACTACCCCAGAATAAACATATGGACATGGGTTACTATTTTTAAAAGATTTTGCAAATCTATTTAGGAACCTATCCATGTGAACATATTTTAAGTGGAGGTGGACCTCAAATCCACTAGGGGGGTCCGGGGGCATGCTCTCCCAGTAAGATTTTTTAAAATGTTTAACTTAAATGCATCAATCTGGTGCACTTTGAGGAGGAAAAAAAGAGACTACAACCCATATGAAACAGAACTGTATACATTTAAATAATCATAAAATCATAAGAACATGGCCATAACCAATAACATACCATATCCAATATGAAAAAACATTGAAACTTGTTTATTTGTTTTTGGTTCATTTATAGTTGTGAGTGTGTCTGGGCTCCTGAACCAGCCTCTCCTGTCTCCCCCCTCTCCCTCCTGCTCCTCTTTGAGGCAACAGCAAAGACTAGTTTTAGCTCTCAACAAGTTTTAAAGTTTATCTTACCTTTTTTCACCTAGTTACATTTTTGTTTTTATTATTCATGCATATTTTACTAATCACTACCCCCTTCAAATGGAAATATGTGTTTACATAAATGGTGACCGAACCGTTTGAGACCCACAGAGAACTTAGACTAAGTTAACTATCTAAACACTCAGAGTCCTTTACCTCACCTGAGCTGTAGTTATCAGTCTCTCAGTCTGACAGGAGAGGACTCTCCCTCCACCTTGTTGACAGCTCATGATATCCGTTAGCGCAGCTAACTAGCACCAGATGATAACAACAACAACAATACACGTAACCGGTGCGCGCGCTTTCTCTCTCGCTCGCTCGCGCCGGCCACACATACACACACCCTCCCGAGCTTGAATGACACAGAGACCAATCGAGGGCATTAGTGAATGATCTGTATGAAAGTGGCCATGTCGGGAGGCCACATCATGTAGACAGCCAGTCACCCTCTGTGAGGCAGAGTCAGACCCACATTTGCGCAGCGTTGCGTTCACAATACATACAAAAAAAATTCCTCAGGCCACTTAACAGGCCAGGCCATCGGGAGACCTCCCGGTCCTCCCGATGGCCAGTCCGGGCCTTGTAATTCATCATTTGGGCTGTATGATGTAAATCTTGTACCGTAAATGTTGTATTAAATAAAGTTAATATTACCGACGTAGATTAACGTTCCTGTAGCTTCTTATTGCACTTGCAATTGTTTTAGTTACTTGTGGGCTACTTAACATGAATAATCACAGTTACTATCCTTTTACTCCATCTCATTTCAAAAAGAAATAGGCTATTGTTATTTTAACTCCACCACAGTAATCCATCATCAGCTTTACTTTTTAGATAAAGTTTTAACTCACAATTGATCATAACAGGCTTCAACATTTTTATATATTACCAAGTGGTTTCATGTACAACCCACACAAGAATCATGCTAAATGAAGCTCTGTTGCTTGGATATCACTAGATCCTGATGTCAGCGTAATATAAAAGTACATAACGATTGATGTGTAATTTAGCATAATTTACTAGCTAGCCGCTAGCTGCTAACTGCCGCCTCGTTAATATAAATCCAGGACCATGCTGTCATGTACTGTGCTGTTACGTGTACGCAAATTCACGTGCTTAATATGAACAAGCCTTTTGGGCGGCGTTGTTAAAGTTGCGCATGCTCTATGAGCGCACATACGGGTACTTCTCAGGCATGCCGGGTAATCTGTGACGTTTCGCTCTCTCAAAAGTTGGGCCATTTTGTCATCATGCGCCATTGAGCAACTCTCATAGGAATGAATGTAGCCCCTCCTCCCACGCTGTATCCAGTTCTTATTATACATCCATGGCATGAAGGCTTCCCTCTGGAGTCGACGCTCGCAGCGCCATGTCGAAGTGTGCATATTCTACGTATTTAATCAGACCTTCGATTATAAGGAGGACAAATGTCATGCATATAACCACCGAATCGCTGGAACTGTAGCTTTCCAGCGGTGCCTATTGTGAGACTTTACCCGGCGACTCAGTCTCACAGCAGCCAATAAGGCGGCTCAAAGCAGCTTGACTTTGCGTTACACTGTGGCCGTGGTCTCAATTCAGGGGTTGTATCCTTCGGGGTGCGCAGCCTACGCGGTCGACGCAGGATGCGGCCGACGAGACCACGTAGGCTTGGACCGAGCGGCCTACGAAATGAGACGGTCTAGCCTACGAGCGCTTCGTATTTACGTCACGTGATACGCGCTGTTCGGTTGCGTTGCTCCAGCAGCCTGCTAGCAAATTAGCTGAAAAGGATCCAGAAAACACTACATTTACATTTTTTGGAGATCACCGTCGGAGATAAATAAAGAGAACCATGGCCAGGTAAATAAGATGAAGCTGTTCCTTTAGCCCCCAGTAATGTTACATTAGTAAGTTAACAAGCTGATGTAATTTAATCATATTATTTCATATTTAAAAATAAGTCTGAATTTTTCTGTACTAATAAAACAATATGTTTTTTTAAATGAACAAAAGCATAGATTGATTGTTAACAATATTAGTGTTCTAATCTTAATAGCTGTGATTATCACAGTTTATATTCTCCTTCTTCCCCTAAACCAGCCCAGGTGATGTCCCACTGAACCCAGGTCAGCACCTCCAGGTCCAGCAGCACCGCTTTAGTAACTCGTGCGCACGAGTTACTAAAGCGTGCGCACGTGTTACTAAAGCGTGCGCACGAGTTACTAAAGCGTGCGCACGAGTTAATAAAGCGTGGCCTCGTTTTATGTGTGTGTGTGTGTGTGTGTGTGTGTGTGGGGGGGCATTTGTTTATGATAGTATCGTTCCTTCCGGTGCACTCCGGCAGGACTATAGCACATCGAGATTAAGATTAAACAAAGTTCTTTCACTTGGGAATACACTTAACTATGGAGAACCAGATTTGTGTAAGGTACTGTTCGTTGTAATTTGAAAACATTGAAAACATTGAGAGCACACACACACACACACACACACACACACACACACACACACACACACACACATCATGCGCCCCGGTGACAGGACATCTCCTTCATAAAACGAGGGAGAATACTCTGGTAGTTCGATGTGTGTATATGTGTGTGTGGTTAAACGTAGCAGCCTCGATCTCTATTCAGCTATTCTAATGAAGCGAAACGCAGTGAAGTAAACAGTAAAAGGTACAGCTCTTTGCAGCTGGTGCTGCTCTTCTCAGATTCTGCTGAGTTACACGTTACTGCCTCCAGTGCCCTGTACGACGAAGCCAGTTCAACAGACCCTGGACTTGGATATGTTCGATTTACCCGGTTTAACTAACCCTAACAAACGCGATGTCGATAAGCGGTCCTACGAAGCTGGTTATCAACTCAGTAAATCAACCAGGGTTTCTCTGTCCGGCTGAGAGCGCGTTCACGTGAAAGGGACGGGGTTAGCAACATTTGACCAATCACAAACATGGAGACGCGTGCTGACAGCGCAGCGTCATACTTCATGAATTAATAGTGTAAATAGCAAATCCTGCTTCGTAGTACAGGCCACTGGTGCCGCAGAGATTTCATAAAGTGAAGGAGGTTTTCCTTCTATAAAACAGCTGAGGGCAGCAGATACTGTGAGTCACGGACAGGAATCCCTCAATTTAAATAAAACGAGGCCACGCTTTATTAACTCGTGTGCACGCTTTATTAACTCGTGCGCACGCTTTATTAACTCGTGCGAACGAGAAAGTAAAACGTGGCCACGTTGTATTTATTTTTCTCTCAATGAACCCTCCAGGGCTCCGTAGAATACAAAGGTTGTAATGTTGTCGCAAAGTTTAATAAACAGTACAAAATTGGAACATGTCAGAAAAATAAATAAAGCTAACAGCAGCCACACGAAGGCGCCGGATTCATTTTAGAAGTGGGGGGGGCAAAAAAGTGCGTGTGTATGGCCCAATCCCAAACCACACCCTACCCCTACACACTCCCCCTCCGCGACGGAGTGAACTCCGTGTGGTGACGCATGAGGCTCCCAAACAAACAAATCTAAGCTTTTTTATTGGTTGTAATTTACATGGATACATTTGAATTGTGTGACAATGTCCTATTTGATTGTGTTAAAATGTACATATTCTTCCTGTTATGTCTGCCTGCTTTATTTTTACCTTATGCAAAGTGACCTGCTCTATCGAAATCAGTCGCATTGACCCGAAGACACATTTTGAGTTGTATACACTGTTGGAAAGAGGAGATTCCGAGCTTTCTCATGATATCAGGATTGTTTTTGGACTCCAAACATTAACCAAAATATGTCACATTAGCCTATATAATGTCTAGAGCAGTGGTTCTCAACTGGTCAGGCCTCGGGACCCACTTTTTACTTGGTCAGTAAATCGCGACCCAACATTAGAAGCACTCAAATCTATTCAACAAAAAATCGTGCTGTAATATATACGCTTTTCAGCATACAATATTAATAAAAGTGAAGTACAGTGCATATATCCCTTATATCCCTTCACAGAACTAAAGTATGCTTTTAAAAAAGTTTAATGAGATGATGGAATCAAAGCTGAACTGTATAAAAAGGCACATGCTGAAAACCCAACCCCAGCAGGGGGTCTGGGGGGATTCTCCCCCAGGAGATTTTTAGAAATACTAACATAAACTATGCATTCTGGTACACTGAGAAGAAAATAAATAAATCTATTACTACCCGACATGTTAATAATATTTTATGTCATTGTTTGTTTTTCACTTTGTTCTGAAGCTGAACTTGCTGCTCCTCACAGAGAGAAGAGCAAGAGGAGATAGTCTGTGTGACTTTAAATTGTGGGTAAGGGGAGATAGCCCCCATTGTTCTGTGACCTGTCAATCATCAGACCGGGGGTCATATTTCATTACGTGTTCATTTCTATCTGAAGTTGTACCCATGGATGTATAAAGAAGAGTTCTACCGCAAAGTTATTCTCCGTGGGGACTTCCAGCAACAATCTTGATTCTGATTGGCCAGAAGAACTCGAAAAAACATCAGCAAAGATGTTTTATTGAGAAGATGAATCACTACGTGACAGACGTTTTCAAAGCCGTTTATGGTCTCCGGTACTTCCAGTCCAACGCCGACTGCATGCACAGCGTTAGAAAATCGGGCCTTCAAAATAAAAGTTTGACTTTTTCCAAAAAAAAATAAAAATCCACCAGTTGAGAACCACTGGTCTAGAGTCATCATTTGATAAAAAAGCATTCAAAGTGTCCTCTTCTCTGGATCAATCTGATTGATTATTAGCGGAGCAAATGATCAAAATGCAGGGAAGATATTTTCGTTTGGATTACTGGTCTGGGGGAAACTCGCGAGTGTGTGTGTATACGTGTGTGTTTGTGTATTTTGTAGGGATGTAACGATACCAAAAACTCACGGTACGATAATATCGCGATAACAAGTCCACGGTACGATATTTATCGCGATATTGAATAATAATATTACTCGGAAAATGTTTCTTCATTAAATAATACATCTGATTTGTATAGCATTTTAGTAGGATAGCAGTATTGTCAAAAACAAAGTTACAGTAACAGACTGGAACAAGAAAACCAGTGTTTTTGTACCTATAGTACTACCAAACAAAGTAGGCATTTCCTTTGTGCCACTGCATCTCACAAATAAACAAGGACATTTAATAATCAGACCCTGCAATAAAATAAATCAAGTTTCACTTTAGTAATCTGAACGAATCACGTTGTCAGAAATTGACCCCAGCCAATGAGATTTCGTTTCTTGGTTTAAGACCCCTTTGTGCTTTCACGATTGGTTGCTGATACAAAGGAAATGACCATATTTGGATCCGATGAGATTGTGCAGGAGAGACACAGCTTTCCAACGATATCTCTGTTGACATGTGCTCACAGCGGTCGCGGTACTATATGTTACGTTAGAATGCTAATTTTTGGTGGATTTAGGAGAAATCTACAGACGCAAATAGACAAACTATAGTAAAATAAACACTTAAATCTGTATTTTGTACGTTTTCCTTCCAAAAGCCAGAAAGAAAACATGTTATGGAATCAAAATAGCACAAAATCTCAAAATTGACCAGTACTTGAAAAACGATGTTTTTGCCTGCCGTGTCTCGCCTTAAAGAAAACCCCATTCCTTACAAAGTACTTCATATTCTACCAGTTGTTAAGTGTTGCATATACCAAAGTGTGTCTAAAAGTATCTTAGTAACACAAGAAAAGAGAAAAAAGCATTGAAGTTAACAAAAACTGGATTATTCCACTGAAATAATAAATAATAATTTCAAAAAGTGCGTTTAAAGAAAATGTATTCAGATAAAGTATTTTGTTAGAAATATTAAGTCCAAGATGGTTACATTTTCCTCCTAAACCATTTGTATTATATTTTTGTTTTCCTAATAAAGACAGAGTCACCTGAATTAATTTTGTCTCCATACCTTTTTATTTTTTACATTTTGTAACTATCTTTAAACATTTGTAGAGAACAAAGACTGTGGTTAAAATGAGTGTCTTTATGACGTCTCTCACACACTTGGTATTTTTCACAAGAATCATTTTAAACACATCATCTTGATACATAGATAACACATTTTCGTAAGACCTTTTACCTAGGTAGAAAACACTGCTTTTCTTTAGGGGTCCTTAGTTTTAAATGATCTGGTGGAGGGTGTGACTTGTTATGTTGAGTGGGATACGGAGTCCTCTGCAAAAGTGAGAGTCTTTTCCACCAGTATAATGTCCATCGATGTCTGACTCTGTTTTAAAAAGTCCTTTAAGCTTGTACTTTTCTTTTTCCATCAATCATTCATTTCAGCAAAGCAGTCAGAGGCCACTCAAGGATGTCTGAAAAAACCCCTCATGTTGAGTTGAAATACTCCAAAACAAAATCATCAGAGGGGTCCTTCCCCAGCGTCACCAAACGGCTTGCGCGGTAATACCACCGCCCCGATGGTCCGCTTTTAGTTTCCCAGACGGTGCTTGTCAGGACTCTTCTCACTTCTGGCGGCGGGGGGATAGCTCTCTTCTTCTTCTTCCTTCACATTGAGGGGCAGCGGTGAAACTCTTCTTTGATCTCGCATGCTGTCTGCGTTTCTTTGCTTTTCTTTGCAAATATCTTGTACACCGCTGGTTCCACTATGGTTTCTGATGCACTACTTCTTCCGATACAGTGGTTGCGTGGAGATCTCTGGAAGACACCAGAGTTAACACAGCCCAATCTGTTGAGGTCAGTGTCGCTTTAACACTACGGGGTCCATACGTTTTCTCCTTTCTTCAGATTGTAGAAATGCAGTTCATTCGCCATATAGTTGAATACATAACCCCAAACATCGCCATTTTTCAGAGTCCATTCTTCATGAAGTTCTTCGGCTGGAGGCGTCTGAACCCGGCACAGATGCTGTATTCGTTTCTTGATTGGTGCTCCGGACGGATGGCTGTAAGTTGTCACAGGCGTCTCGCAGATTAAACCCATGTCGAAGCGTCTCTTGGCCATTTTTCTTTTTTTAAAAGGTGACTTGGGTGAGTGCGTGTGCGTGTGCACGTGCGCTTGCGCGTGTGTGTGTTAATTGTTCTTAAAGGTAGGGGGTCATTTTGGAGAAGCTCGCTCGAGTGAGCTAGAATTAGAAAATACACAACCGGGGGGAAAATCTGTTACTTCCTCACAGAACCCCTCCTCCAGCACACATGAACGCGCGCCCATGACCAAAAGAGGGCACGAGATAAGTTTGTGCACAGATCCTCGGCTGTAGACGTCTGAACCCCCGCACAGCTGCGGCATTCGTTTCTTGACTGGCTCTCCGAACGGATGGCGGTAAGTTGTCACAGGCATCTCTTGGTCATTTTTTCTTTTTTGAAAGGTGACTTCGTAAATGGAAATTACTGTCTTTTATTTAGTTTTGAGCATATTTCTATTTTCATCTAATTCCCCCCCCCAACAATCTGCCAGCCTCATAGCCAGAGGAAGGGGGGGAGGCCTGGTGCTGGGAGGGGGCGGGGGGCTAGCCCGTCTCACGTATAATTTCAAAGAGACAACCTAGATTAACATCAAAGGCTTATAACACACCACATCAAGGGCAAAACATCAAAGGCTAATTAGATTAGATAACCCTGAGGGGACAGGGACCAGACAGCATAACTTCAAAGAGACTGCCTAATCAACACATCAAAGGCTTAGACAACAAAGGGGTGAGGGGACAGGGGGCCAGACAACATAACTTCAAAGAGACTGCCTTAATCAGCACATCAAAGAATTAGACAACAAAGGCACTCCACAGGGGGGCTTTTCACACCTACCCGTTATAAAACACCTCACCCCCTCACATCAAAGGGTCTCTGAACAATGGGAGGCGGGGACTTAGCTCAGATCAAAGGGATCTCGACCACATGGGAGGTGGGACTTAGCCGTCATTTGCATAATTGGTGGGCGTGTCATCTGTCACTTTGTATGCATACCTATGAGACGAAAGCGGCATCACTTGATAACTGACGGACATTGGATTAATGTAATTAGCTTAGCTCTCTGGCTAGTTTTCATTCACCGCGATTGAAGTTCAAAGTATAGCATATTGCTGCAATATAAGTTAGTGTGCATGTTAGTCGGACGTCCACTGACCTAACATAGGAGCGTTCAACAGGATCTACTGGTCATATGATGTCTCTGAGGAACAGTGGCGAGCCGTGACCTTTATACCTAGGCCCTCTGACATGAACATGAAAACATGTAACACAAAAAAAATATTTAAAAAATATTTTAAAAAAAATATATACATTTTTTTTTTTTTATGTTTTCAAATATTATTTTTTAGAATATCTTAGGCCCTCACAGAGGGCCTAGAGGGCCCTGACGGCTCGCCACTGCTGAGGAACAAGAAACACAAGCAGCCCGCTGGACTCAGATCTCTAGATACCTCATTCAACTCCTCCGCTGCTCCGATACAAGTTCGGGCTGCGGTGGTTTGTTGATATGTCTTCTTCTTCTGTTTGTTTTAATCGAGGCTACGTAGTTATGCAGCGCCCCCAACGTCATTAAATGGAAGTACTACAAAGAACCCCCGTTTAGTGCAATTATTTCACAAGTTTTGTTATATACACAAGCTAGGAGAAAATTACCGAGGTCCCGGACCTCGGTGACCTCAAAGGTGGATACGGCCATGCCTTAATGGTCCCATGTCATGGCCATTTCTACTGATCATAATTCCATTGTTGAGGTCTACTAAAATAGATTTACATTGTTCAATGTTCCAAACTCACATTGGTTTCTCATACAGCATCTCTGTATAGTATGTATCACTCTCTGTCCTAAACGGCTTGTGGAGCTCTCCTGCACCCCCCCTCCCTGTGAGCCCAGTGGCCGTCTGCGAGACACAGTAAAACCCAGCCCGAAACCAGCCCGAGCACACACACACTCGCAGCCTGGCTGGGAGTTTGTGTGTGTGCTCACACACAGACCACCGCCGGTGGAGGTGTGACGCACGGCCGGACTTATCTCAGCCAATGACAGCTCTGCATGCATCCTCTGGATATTATTTTAGAAACTGCTTTCATCACGTCGCGATGTTTACAGTGAGAACAGCTGTGAGGTCCGTGCAGAAAGCAGGGCAGTGTATCAATATATATCACTCAGTATAACAGGCCTACATTACTCTCTTTATTTGCTGTAGTTTAGTAGATATCTACAAACAAAGAGTCATATTTTTCTAAGACCATTTAGTGCTTCACATAATAAAATACACAACGGCTGAAGCCTGATTATGCTTTAGGAGCTGTAAGTGTGTGTGGTAGGGAGTGTGTAGCCTATGTGTGTGTGTGGTACAGTATGTAGGTGTGTGTTGTACAGTGCTTAGATGCGGCGGACAGACGGGTCTCAGTTGGTTTGGTGTCCTCTGCTTACTTGTAAATACAACTTTTGCCCGTAATTTTATTTCCCGACCAGAGAGAGGGGGGATATATCCAGTCTCTTATTGTGTTACGTTATTATGAGAGTGCTCTCATAATTTAAATTGTATATATTTATATAAATATATTTGTGTGTGTGTGTCCGCATCTGTAGCCTGTTATTGTCTCATTATACCGCACTCTCAATTAATTCAAAGTAAATATGTGGGGGAACAATGTTCAGCTGATGTAACAGAGATTATAAAATACAGTGCTATGACAAAACACTCGACAGCTGATGCAGCTGTTGCCACGTAATAATGAATGGACGTCGCTTTAATATGACCCGCTCGAGGAGAGGAGCTTCCCCTCCTCTCTCCTCGACTCCCCTCCTCGACTCCCCTCCTCGAGACTTAGTCCCGCCCACAGGAGATGCGAGCGGAGGACCGATATAGATTTATAAATCTATATCGAGGCTACACAGCCTCGCCGGAAGTATAGATGACAGTGTACAATATCTATACGTTTTCCAGCTGGCCCTGCAGTGTATCTAACCCACGGTTAGATACACCCACGGTTCATCTAACTGTGGGTTAGATGAACGCGCATCTAACCCACGGGACCGCGCTGCCCGGCACATTCATGTTACGTGTTCAGTACTACATGAGTTTATCTTTACTCATGGATGCACAATAACAACGGACCATATCGCACTTACTGCATACCACGGAGCTGTAATAATGGATATATTCAGGGCCGGACTGGACAATAAGTCAGGCCGGGAATTATACACCCAGCCAGGCCACTACCATTTTTCTTTTGTGCCATTTTTCCTGATTTATTTGTCAATATTTACAGCGTTGCTGCCTGTAGTAACTACACTAAACTTTAAATCTACTACCCCAGAATAAACATATGGACATGGGTTACTATTTTTAAAAGATTTTGCAAATCTATTTAGGAACCTATCCATGTGAACATATTTTAAGTGGAGGTGGACCTCAAATCCACTAGGGGGGTCCGGGGGCATGCTCTCCCAGTAAGATTTTTTTAAAATGTTTAACTTAAATGCATCAATCTGGTGCACTTTGAGGAGGAAAAAAAGAGACTACACCCATATGAAACAGAACTGTATACATTTAAATAATCATAAAATCATAAGAACATGGCCATAACCAATAACATACCATATCCAATATGAAAAAACATTGAAACTTGTTTATTTGTTTTTGGTTCATTTATAGTTGTGAGTGTGTCTGGGCTCCTGAACCAGCCTCTCCTGTCTCCCCCCTCTCCCTCCTGCTCCTCTTTGAGGCAACAGCAAAGACTAGTTTTAGCTCTCAACAAGTTTTAAAGTTTATCTTACCTTTTTTCACCTAGTTACATTTTTGTTTTTATTATTCATGCATATTTTACTATCACTACCCCCTTCAAATGGAAATATGTGTTTACATAAATGGTGACCGAACCGTTTGAGACCCACAGAGAACTTAGACTAAGTTAACTATCTAAACACTCAGAGTCCTTTACCTCACCTGAGCTGTAGTTATCAGTCTCTCAGTCTGACAGGAGAGGACTCTCCCTCCACCTTGTTGACAGCTCATGATATCCGTTAGCGCAGCTAACTAGCACCAGATGATAACAACAACAACAATACACGTAACCGGTGCGCGCGCTTTCTCTCTCGCTCGCTCGCGCCGGCCACACATACACACACCCTCCCGAGCTTGAATGACACAGAGACCAATCGAGGGCATTAGTGAATGATCTGTATGAAAGTGGCCATGTCGGGAGGCCACATCATGTAGACAGCCAGTCACCCTCTGTGAGGCAGAGTCAGACCCACATTTGCGCAGCGTTGCGTTCACAATACATAAAAAAAAAATTCCTCAGGCCACTTAACAGGCCAGGCCATCGGGAGACCTCCCGGTCCTCCCGATGGCCAGTCCGGGCCTTGTAATTCATCATTTGGGCTGTATGATGTAAATCTTGTACCGTAAATGTTGTATTAAATAAAGTTAATATTACCGACGTAGATTAACGTTCCTGTAGCTTCTTATTGCACTTGCAATTGTTTTAGTTACTTGTGGGCTACTTAACATGAATAATCACAGTTACTATCCTTTTACTCCATCTCATTTCAAAAAGAAATAGGCTATTATTATTTTTAACTCCACCACAGTAATCCATCATCAGCTTTACTTTTTAGATAAAGTTTTAACTCACAATTGATCATAACAGGCTTCAACATTTTTATATATTACCAAGTGGTTTCATGTACAAACCCACACAAGAATCATGCTAAATGAAGCTCTGTTGCTTGGATATCACTAGATCCTGATGTCAGCGTAATATAAAAGTACATAACGATTGATGTGTAATTTAGCATAATTTACTAGCTAGCCGCTAGCTGCTAACTGCCGCCTCGTTAATATAAATCCAGGACCATGCTGTCATGAACTGTGCTGTTACGTGTACGCAAATTCACGTGCTTAATATGAACAAGCCTTTTGGGCGGCGTTGTTAAAGTTGCGCATGCTCTATGAGCGCACATACGGGTACTTCTCAGGCATGCCGGGTAATCTGTGACGTTTCGCTCTCTCAAAAGTTGGGGCCATTTTGTCATCATGCGCCATTGAGCAACTCTCATAGGAATGAATGTAGCCCCTCCTCCCACGCTGTATCCAGTTCTTATTATACATCCATGGCATGAAGGCTTCCCTCTGGAGTCGACGCTCGCAGCGCCATGTCGAAGTGTGCATATTCTACGTATTTAATCAGACCTTCGATTATAAGGAGGACAAATGTCATGCATATAACCACCGAATCGCTGGAACTGTAGCTTTCCAGCGGTGCCTATTGTGAGACTTTACCCGGCGACTCAGTCTCACAGCAGCCAATAAGGCGGCTCAAAGCAGCTTGACTTTGCGTTACACTGTGGCCGTGTCTCAATTCAGGGGTTGTATCCTTCGGGGTGCGCAGCCTACGCGGTCGACGCAGGATGCGGCCGACGAGACCACGTAGGCTGGACCGAGCGGCCTACGAAATGAGACGGTCTAGCCTACGGAGCGCTTCGTATTTACGTCACGTGATACGCGCTGTTCGGTTGCGTTGCTCCAGCAGCCTGCTAGCAAATTAGCTGAAAAGGATCCAGAAACACTACATTTACATTTTTTGGAGATCACCGTCGGAGATTAAATAAAGAGAACCATGGCCAGGTAAATAAGATGAAGCTGTTCCTTTAGCCCCCAGTAATGTTACATTAGTAAGTTAACAAGCTGATGTAATTTAATCATATTATTTCATATTTAAAATAAGTCTGAATTTTTCTGTACTAATAAAACAATATGTTTTTTTAAATGAACAAAAGCATAGATTGATTGTTAACAATATTAGTGTTCTAATCTTAATAGCTGTGATTATCACAGTTTATATTCTCCTTCTTCCCCTAAACCAGCCCAGGTGATGTCCCACTGAACCCAGGTCAGCACCTCCAGGTCCAGCAGCACCGCTTTAGTAACTCGTGCGCACGAGTTACTAAAGCGTGCGCACGTGTTACTAAAGCGTGCGCACGAGTTACTAAAGCGTGCGCACGAGTTAATAAGCGTGGCCTCGTTTTATGTGTGTGTGTGTGTGTGTGTGTGTGTGGGGGGGGGCATTTGTTTATGATAGTATCGTTCCTTCCGGTGCACTCCGGCAGGACTATAGCACATCGAGATTAAGATTAAACAAAGTTCTTTCACTTGGGAATACACTTAACTATGGAGAACCAGATTTGTGTAAGGTACTGTTCGTTGTAATTTGAAAACATTGAAAACATTGAGAGCACACACACACACACACACACACACACACACACACACACACACACACACACACACATCATGCGCCCCGGTGACAGGACATCTCCTTCATAAAACGAGGGAGAATACTCTGGTAGTTCGATGTGTGTATATGTGTGTGTGGTTAAACGTAGCAGCCTCGATCTCTATTCAGCTATTCTAATGAAGCGAACGCAGTGAAGTAAACAGTAAAAGGTACAGCTCTTTGCAGCTGGTGCTGCTCTTCTCAGATTCTGCTGAGTTACACGTTACTGCCTCCAGTGCCCTGTACGACGAAGCCAGTTCAACAGACCCTGGACTTGGATATGTTCGATTTACCCGGTTTAACTAACCCTAACAAACGCGATGTCGATAAGCGGTCCTACGAAGCTGGTTATCAACTCAGTAAATCAACCAGGGTTTCTCTGTCCGGCTGAGAGCGCGTTCACGTGAAAGGGACGGGGGTTAGCAACATTTGACCAATCACAAACATGGAGACGCGTGCTGACAGCGCAGCGTCATACTTCATGAATTAATAGTGTAAATAGCAAATCCTGCTTCGTAGTACAGGCCACTGGTGCCGCAGAGATTTCATAAAGTGAAGGAGGTTTTCCTTCTATAAAACAGCTGAGGGCAGCAGATACTGTGAGTCACGGACAGGAATCCCTCAATTTAAATAAAACGAGGCCACGCTTTATTAACTCGTGTGCACGCTTTATTAACTCGTGCGCACGCTTTATTACTCGTGCGAACGAGAAAGTAAAACGTGGCCACGTTGTATTTATTTTTCTCTCAATGAACCCTCCAGGGCTCCGTAGAATACAAAGGTTGTAATGTTGTCGCAAAGTTTAATAAACAGTACAAAATTGGAACATGTCAGAAAAATAAATAAAGCTAACAGCAGCCACACGAAGGCGCCGGATTCATTTTAGAAGTGGGGGGGGCAAAAAAGTGCGTGTGTATGGCCCAATCCCAAACCACACCCTACCCCTACACACTCCCCCTCCGCGACGGAGTGAACTCCGTGTGGTGACGCATGAGGCTCCCAAACAAACAAATCTAAGCTTTTTTATTGGTTGTAATTTACATGGATACATTTGAATTGTGTGACAATGTCCTATTTGATTGTGTTAAAATGTACATATTCTTCCTGTTATGTCTGCCTGCTTTATTTTTACCTTATGCAAAGTGACCTGCTCTATCGAAATCAGTCGCATTGACCCGAAGACACATTTTGAGTTGTATACACTGTTGGAAAGAGGAGATTCCGAGCTTTCTCATGATATCAGGATTGTTTTTGGACTCCAAACATTAACCAAAATATGTCACATTAGCCTATATAATGTCTAGAGCAGTGGTTCTCAACTGGTCAGGCCTCGGGACCCACTTTTTACTTGGTCAGTAAATCGCGACCCAACATTTTGAAGCACTCAAATCTATTCAACAAAAAATCGTGCTGTAATATATACGCTTTTCAGCATACAATATTAATAAAAGTGAAGTACAGTGCATATATCCCTTATATCCCTTCACAGAACTAAAGTATGCTTTTAAAAAAGTTTAATGAGATGATGGAATCAAAGCTGAACTGTATAAAAAGGCACATGCTGAAAACCCAACCCCAGCAGGGGGTCTGGGGGGATTCTCCCCCAGGAGATTTTTAGAAATACTAACATAAACCATGCATTCTGGTACACTGAGAAGAAAATAAATAAATCTATTACTACCCGACATGTTAATAATATTTTATGTCATTGTTTGTTTTTCACTTTGTTCTGAAGCTGAACTTGCTGCTCCTCACAGAGAGAAGAGCAAAGAGGAGATAGTCTGTGTGACTTTAAATTGTGGGTAAGGGGAGATAGCCCCCATTGTTCTGTGACCTGTCAATCATCAGACCGGGGGTCATATTTCATTACGTGTTCATTTCTATCTGAAGTTGTACCCATGGATGTATAAAGAAGAGTTCTACCGCAAAGTTATTCTCCGTGGGGACTTCCAGCAACAATCTTGATTCTGATTGGCCAGAAGACTCGAAAAAACATCAGCAAAGATGTTTTATTGAGAAGATGATCACTACGTGACAGACGTTTTCAAAGCCGTTTATGGTCTCCGGTACTTCCAGTCCAACGCCGACTGCATGCACAGCGTTAGAAAATCGGGCCTTCAAAATAAAAGTTTGACTTTTTCCAAAAAAAAAAAAAAATCCACCAGTTGAGAACCACTGGTCTAGAGTCATCATTTTGATAAAAAAGCATTCAAAGTGTCCTCTTCTCTGGATCAATCTGATTGATTATTAGCGGAGCAAATGATCAAAATGCAGGGAAGATATTTTCGTTTGGATTACTGGTCTGGGGGAAACTCGCGAGTGTGTGTGTATACGTGTGTGTTTGTGTATTTTGTAGGGATGTAACGATACCAAAAACTCACGGTACGATAATATCGCGATAACAAGTCCACGGTACGATATTTATCGCGATATTGAATAATAATATTACTCGGAAAATGTTTCTTCATTAAATAATACATCTGATTTGTATAGCATTTTAGTAGGATAGCAGTATTGTCAAAAACAAAGTTACAGTAACAGACTGGAACAAGAAAACCAGTGTTTTTGTACCTATAGTACTACCAAACAAAGTAGGCATTTCCTTTGTGCCACTGCATCTCACAAATAAACAAGGACATTTAATAATCAGACCCTGCAATAAAATAAATCAAGTTTCACTTTAGTTTTTCAAGTAACTTAACTCAAACTCACTAGTCACTCACTCGGCATCATCAGACAGGTTTTTAGGAATATGAGAATGTCCACATTTCCAGGTATTTATAAACTGGGATGTTTGGGCGTTTACAATATCCCCTGCTCTGGAAAGAACTCTCTTGCTTGGTACTGATGTTGCTGGGACAGCAGTGGTCGCGTTAACCGAATATTTCCTTTAACAATGACGGAAAAATCTGAAAGCAGTCTGTCATTTTGACAGATTAGAACAAACTCAGAACAGCGCCAACGTTTCCCCGCAGCGAGGCTCTGGTGTTATGCCGTGTTATGCATGCCCTCCAAAAGGAAATGATATAATACTTTGCCGTACAGATCAATACATGTCTGGGAGGTTTTGCTTTTTATCACGGTATATTTTATATTTTCACGACGGTATTGGGACGTTTATTTACCGTTACATCCCTAGTATTTTGTGTACACCAGCTAATTATGCCGTTACAAGCTTCAAAGTTGTATTTATCATCTGAATTTGCCGAAACAAGTATAATATTCTGAAAGCCAAGACTTTGCGAGAGAGAGAGAGAGAGAGAGAGAGAGAGAGAGAGAGAGAGAGAGAGAGAGAGAGAGAGAGAGAGATCAGAGAGAGAGAGAGAGAGAGAGAGAGAGAGAGAAGAGAGAGCGTGATGCTCTGCACTACTACTCGACGTACATGCTCGAGCTCTATCGCGCTCTCGCTCTCAATCGGATCGACTCGGCTCTCCTCAAGCTCTCGGATCATCTGATATCTCATAAGCTCTTCTCTCGATCTCGTCCGACGAGAGAGGACTTATATAAAGTTAACTACTAGTCTGGAAAATGTCATATTGTTTTGTGAGTAAACATGAAATAAGCTACTATCTGTTCTAAAGAGAACATACGTTGTATTTACAATTCATATTAAGAAAGTTCACGATTGATACCATTAAAGACCGTTTTGTTCTAATAGGGCGTGTCTGTCATAAACATTAGTGCTTAGATGGAATAAAGTGTTGGAATGTTCTCAAGAGTGGGAGTTTTCACAATGCTTTTTAGTTTTTATTGAAACAATTAAGTGATAAGGACAGAAAACTGATCCATGATGATTTCTTTAGGTTTTAGCTTTGGTAATGAAGATTACATTTTGTGAGGAAACTTTTCCACCAATAATTCCTTGAAGTGTTCCAAAAATATATTCATTGACTGTAATCAGATTACTTGTTTTTAAAATATAGTGCTAAATACAGTTAGTTTTGTATTCTGTTACAAATCTAACCATGCTTGTAACACAACTTAGATAAACAATTTGAAAAAGAATAGAATAAGCAAGTAGATAAAAGATTAATCTAAGTGGTTAAGGAGGGTTTTCCTGTTTTGCTCCTTTGACTTAGAACTGAAGTAAGGAAGCATAGTGTTTTATGAGAACTGTCATTCCTCATGGGTTTTAAAGATAAATCATCAGTTTTATGGACTTTGATTAAGAAATGGATCATGGTGGAGAATGAAGATTTAAAGAAGATTTTAAAGATGAAGTTTATTTTATTTTCCTGACTAGAATTTTAGAAGCAGGACGTCAACTAGACAAAAGAGATTTTACAATGTAGTTTTACCACTTTTAATAAAGTAAAGAATCTGGGTGGACTACTACCATTAGTTTGTTTTAACATTCACATGTTTCAGCATTCCTGACCATATAGACACTCAGCCGTTTTATTTTGTAACCCTTTGGGGGAGAGATTTAAATTGAGTTTTTCTCCAGTAGCTGATTTGCTGTGATTACAGCAGCACTGGATAGTTGTGCGCCACCTTTGTGTTGTACTTTGAATCAGTGTGTTAAGTGAAAAGTTGCTCACTACAGAAACAGAAGAACTGTGCAAAGAACGCATCTCTGAGGAGGTTTTGACATTTTGCTTGTGCCTCGTTGTCAAGGCAACAGTGGTGTGAAGAGGAACTGCAAGTTTTTGGGGATTTCTACTGTGCAGAGGACAACATGTGTCTGCTGATTGTAGCACATTGATCCAGAGGTTCCTTCCCCCTCAGGACATCCCAGTGCCAAACAAGAGTTTCATTGATCCAACTGACTACAGCTGCAGAGGACAACAAATCACTGACTGTTCTCATTATGACAAGATCTTGAGACAGGCTTGTCTCAGACTGTTCAGACTCTGAAGAAATTATGCAATTATTTGACAGCATAACTGTGCAGGAGTTTTCCAGAGGGTGGTGTACAACATTAGGCTTAGTGTTTGAGAAGGGAGGCTGATTGTTTAAAAGATGGTTTGGAATACTGAAAATATTAAAGTGTATGTTTGGCAAACAAGACATCTGATTATTATGTCACACAGGATAATCTTGACATAGAAATTAGCTATGGGTAAAACGTGTGGTTGTTATACCATTGTTATCATGAACAAAAGATAAATAAGGAAATAGTATCTGGTTAAAGATGAACGGATTTCATATCCTAGAGAGGATTAGTTATTGTGAATACTCCACAAGGTATCTACTAATGTATTTTAAAGAACCAAATTTAAAGAAATTGAATTGACTTGATAAATAAGTAAAGATAAAAAGTTGTATTACCCATGAATTAATCAATTGGTAAATTAAAAATAGCAGAAAAGAGGAAACTATTAAAGTAAAATGAGAACCATCCTAAAAACACACAGAGGGATAAAGGGGGAGGCATGACAGAGTAGAACCATATGCTTCAATCTTTTCATCATGTTAACAAATTATTCTTCAAGAGATTTTTATTCACCTGTGAATAAAGTACTGATCTCATTTGTTACAATATTGATCACCATTAAAAGGATAATTTTAGGAACCACTCTATAAGACAAATCTTTATTTGTATGGATAAGGTTAAAGGGAGAGCTGGTGCCAAGCCAAATATAGTATTCCAATCTATACATTATTGATTTCACCATTGTGCCATAGTGATTACCATAGGAGGGATTTCGGATGGACATACGAAATGACTTCGGTTTTTTAAATCCATGATAAAGTAGGGAGTAGTTGTTGCGTGTTCAGACACCCAGGGTTCCACACACTGCTAAAGAATTTAACATTGTTTTTAAGTAGACCAGAATTGAAGATAAATGGGTATAATGAGCTATGAAATGCAGAGCTACACAGATCCTAGTAATGTTTTGACACAAGATAATAGTTAAGTACACAAGTTTCTGAAATAGATCTATAAGACATTTTAATATAGATTAGGTGTTAATAAACTGCAGTAGTAGTACTATAAGGAAGTGACATTTTTTTTGGGCTAACACTTTTCAGGGAATGTGGGGAACAGCTGTTCCGATGAAAAGTTAGAGATATCTGGAAAATTATAGTTGAAATCGTGAATTAATTAATGATGGCGCTCCATATATACAGATTTTTGTAGACAAAGGATACTGGCCTATGCTGAAATATCAAAGTCTCTGCAGAGCACACACATGGCCAAAAAGACTGAGACCAACTGACCTTTGACCCTGACCCACAGTGTAACTTGAGAAGGCACTGTCAATGACTGACTCTGGGGTGAACCTGACCAGGACTTTACAACCTGACAGTGTGAGTGTGAGTGTATGTCTGCATGTGATCAGTGCAACTGCATGATTTAAAACAATGACTAATCAAGCATGTTTTTGGACTAACACATTATTCTGGGGCTCCGTGGGCAACGAGAGGTTTCCTACAATTCCACAAAAATTGGAAAACCGTACAGGTGACCCGTTTCTAATCTACTTGATATTTCACTCCCACAGGAAGTGGCAGTTTGCAGAATGTGAAACTCAAACTAAAACATGAAGATTCTGTTTCTTTTAGGACTGAAAGATGGAGAGAAACACTTCATTTCACTGAAGTGTGTACTGTGGAAATGGTGGATGTACATTTGGGAAAAATGTTTGGTATTTTCTTATAATCCATTATTACCTGAAGGTTTTCTTTGCATACAGGATTTTGGTTACACATGAGTTCATGTGTAAAAAGGGGGAGTGTAAACTTCACAATGTACATTTTTCATTTAGGGACTGAAGGGAACCTGCTGCCCCAACTCGATTGTTCAATCTGACCATTGATTGACAGTTTTAGAATTGACCTGCTCCATATCTGGGGATAAGATACTGTTTGATGAATGTTGACATGTTTCTAATATTGATTGAGTTATAACAGGTAACACAGATGCAGAATCAGTGGCCAAGGGTCTACTGTGAGAGATGTAATTCCAGAATGGAATACTGAAGAAGTTGACCTGTGATAATGAAATAATTTTGTAATATTTCAACAGGTATTAAAGTAACTGAGGTTTGAAATGTAGAAAGAACATATTACAGTTAAAGCTAAAACATAGTAATGTAATGAGACAGAATTTAATTTAGACAACATCATGTAATTAGCCTGGTAAAGAAGTAAAATCCATAAACTTGATTGTTTAGGTCATTATGGGAATATACATTCAATCTAAATTCATAATAGAAAGACATTTGATGACAGTTTGTTGGAATTCTGTATTCAAACGCAGTGGGGGGTCAAACAGTTGAGGAGCCCTGAGCGTAGGCTTGAGAGATTTGTATCAGATTTCTCCACACAGGTTGGTGATGCCAAAGGGGGACCCAGGAGGCTGATACAGCGGAGTTCGTCTGGCTGAAGGTCATCAGGACAAAGTGGCTCAACCCCAGGCTCTCCGGCCCCGACCGAGTGACCCAGCGGATCTCTCATGCCATCCGCGTAGGAGGAAAGGGGGACAGCTCGTACCACGGGAGCCAGTGTGCGGCGGGGAAACCACCTGCTAGGACCGGGGACGACATCAGGACGGACGTGGCCCTCGCTGAGGAGGTCGACTCGGAAGCTGTCATCAGTGGACGGGAGGAGCAGGATCCTGAGGACATCCCTACAGCAGACGACTCGGAAGCTGTCATCAGTGGACGGGAGGAGCAGGATCCTGAGGACATCCTTACAGCAGACGACTAGGAAGCGGCTGTCAGCGGGCTGGGGGACTTGTCGAGGCAGCAGAGGAGTCTACTTCTCTCTGATCAGTTCCACCAGTGAAGGGGAAGCCGCATCTCCCCCTCCCTATCAGCTATTCCTCTGAGGGGGGGGGGGGGGCTGATGATTCACCACACAAGGAGACTGCTTTCTAGCACTCAGGTTGCCCTCTCATGGTTCCTTCACTGCCATGGAAAGTGGTGTTCTATTCCCAAAGATTTCAAGTACTTTGGGTCTCAGTTTCTGATAGATTTATACAATGTTGGGGGACAGACACAGTAGAAAAGAATGATAGTAGATATGTTTCAAAATGCCTTGTGTAAGTTTATCTCTTGAGAATGAGATAAAAAGGGGGATTGAAGATTATATCATCTGATATATGGGAAGTGCATCGGCACCTCTGTTGTTTCCCCGACTCAGACTGCAAGGAATCTGGGTGTGACCCTAGATAACAACCTGTCCTTCACTGCAAACATCGCTGCTACAACCCGTTGCTGCAGATATACGCTGTACAACATCAGGAAGATTCGTCCCCAGCTGACCCAGAAAGCCACCCAGGTTCTGGTCCAGGCTCTCGTCACCTCACGCCTAGACTATTGCAACTCCCTCCTGGCTGGTCTACCTGCATATGCCATCCGACCTCTGCAGCTCATCCAGAATGCAGTGGCTCGTCTGGTCTTCAACCTTCCAACATTTTCCCACACCACTCCGCTCCTCCGCTTCCTTCACTGGCTCCCGGTAACTGCTAGAATCCACTTCAAGACACTAGTACTTGCATACCATGCTGCGAATGGATCTGGCCCTTCCTACATCCAGATTCTGTTGGTTTCTGTCAGAGTGTAAATAAACCAACCCACTGCTATAATCACACTCTCGACCTTGTTCTGACTTATGGTATTGAAATTGAGCAACTATTAGTCGAACCGCATAATCCTGCTTTATCCGACCATTTCTTAGTAACTTTTGAAGTACTGTTACTAGACTACAAAGCATTAGTCAAAAGCTCCTGCAGCAGAAACCTATCTGTTAGTGCTATAGCCAAATTTAAGGAAGAGATTCCACCAATGCTTAACTCGATAGCAGGTCTGCATGTAGGGGAGGAAACTTATACAAAATGTCCACCACCCCAAATTGATCATGCTGTTGATAGTGCTACAGATGCGCTGCGAATAAAATTAGACTCTGTTGCTCCTTTGAAAAAGAAGAAAATAAAACAACATAGATTAGCTCCATGGCATAATGCCGAAACCCGCAAAATAAAGCAAAAGTCGAGACAACTTGAAAGGATATGGCATTCCACTAAACTTGAAGAATCTCGTTTAATTTGGCATATTACTCTCAATGAATATAAGAAAGCACTGCGTAAAGCGAGAGCAGCCTACTACTCTTCACTAATAGATGAGAATAAGAATAATGCAAGATTTCTTTTCAGCACTGTAGCCAGGCTGACAGAGAGCCACAGCTCCATGGAGCCTTCTATTCCCATAGCACTCAGTAGTAATGATTTTATGTGCTTTTTTAACGATAAAATTGTTACTCTTAGAAACAAAATTAATGACCTCTTGCCTTTGACCAGTATAGTGTTATCAACTCCCGGAAACGTAAGTTCTAATATTACACTAGATAGTAAACTAGAATGCTTTTCAGCCATAAACCTTGAACAATTAAATTCAATGATTCTCTCTTCTAAACCATCAACGTGTATATTAGACCCAATTCCAAGCTGTTGAAGGAAGTTTTTCCATTAATTAGCACTTCTTTATTAAATATTATAAATATGTCTTTATTATCAGGCTATGTTCCACAATCATTCAAAGTAGCAGTGATAAAACCGCTTCTTAAAAAGCACAACCTCGATCCAGAGGTTTTAGCCAATTATAGACCTATTTCTAATCTTCCGTTCCTCTCAAAAAATCTTGAGAAAGCAGTCGCAAAACAGCTGTGTGATTACTTAAAAAACAATGATTTATTTGAAGATTTTCAGTCTGGCTTTAGAACACATCATAGCACAGAGACAGCTCTGGTCAAAGTCACAAATGACATTCTAATAGCCTCTGACAAGGGACTTGTCTCTATTCTTGTTTTGCTCGATCTCAGTGCTGCATTTGATACTATCGATCATGATATCTTATTGCAAAGACTAGAGCACTTAGTTGGCATACAGGGAACTGCCTTAGGCTGGTTTAGGTCCTATCTATCTGAACGCTCTCAGTTTGTACGTGTCAATGATGAATCTTCCACGCAAACCAAAGTTAGCCACGGAGTGCCACAGGGCTCAGTGTTCGGACCTATTTCGTTCACATTATATATGCTTCCGTTAGGCAATATTATAAGGAATCATTCTGTAAATTTTCATTGTTATGCGGATGATACTCAACTATATTTATCAATCAAGCCTGATGAAATTAATCATCTAAATAAAATTCAAGACTGCCTCAAGGACTTAAAAATGTGGATGACCTTAAACTTTTTGATGTTAAACACGACCAAAACTGAAGTTATTGTACTTGGCCCGAAGAATCTACGAAACAAATTATCTAAAGATATACTAACTATGGATGGCATTAATTTGGCCTCCAGTGAGACTGTAAGGAATCTTGGTGTTATATTTGATCAGGATTTATCCTTTAACGCCCACATAAAATCAATTTCAAGGACTGCCTACTTCCATCTACGTAACATTGCAAAAATCAGGCATATCTTGCCTCAAAACGATGCAGAGAAACTAGTCCATGCTTTTGTTACTTCAAGGCTGGATTATTGTAACTCTTTATTATCAGGGTGTACCAAGAAGTCAGTCAAGTCGCTTCAGCTAATTCAAAATGCTGCAGCTCGTGTACTAACCAGAGTTAGGAAAAGGGACCACATTACTCCTGTTCTGGCTGCCTTACACTGGCTCCCTATAGAACACAGGATAGAATTTAAAATTCTTCTTCTCGCCTACAAAGCCCTTAATGGGCAGGCGCCATCTTACCTTAAAGAACTCATTATACCCTACTGTCCTACTAGGGCATTGCGTTCCAAGAATGCAGGGTTGTTGGTTGTTCCTAGAGTCTCTAAAAGTACAATGGGAGCCAGAGCCTTTTCTTATCAAGCTCCACATTTGTGGAATCAGCTTCCAGTTTGTGTTCGGGCGGCAGACACCCTATCGGTTTTTAAGAGTGCGCTTAAGACCTTCCTTTTTGATAAAGCTTATAGTTAGGGCTGATTAGATTCAGCCCCTAGTTTTGCTGATATAGGCTTAGTTTGTCGGGGGACATCTTACTTCTTCCTTCTCTCTGTCTATACCTGTGTACTCCCATGTTCCGATTAACCCAGCTTCCCCAAATTTCTTTCTTTTTGGTGTCTATATACGCTGGGATCCGGAGTCATGGATGATCCTGCGGTCCTGTGTCCTGCATCACGAGCCCTGGATCTTGAGTCGTGGCTGTGGTCCTGGATCATAGGTCCTGGATGGATATCCTCGTGGATTCATCTTCCTATTATACACACATGCATTTCCAAACATTTGGACTACCTATGTTGCAAATGTATTATCTTTTCAATTTACACACGGCATCTATTGCACGACTGTCCGTCCTGGGAGAGGGATCCCTCCTCTGTTGCTCTCCCTGAGGTTTCTCCCATTTTTCCCTTTAAACTGTGGGTTTTCTTCGGAAGTTTTTCCTTGTACGATGTGAGGGTCTAAGGTCAGAGGGTGTCGTATTGTCATACTGATATTTTGTACAAACTGTGAAGTCCACTGAGACAAATGTAACATTTGTGATATTGGGCTATATAAATAAACATTGATTGATTGATTGATTGACATGGTTAAACTGTACACCCCAGCGCGTGCACTACGCTCTGCATCAGCCAAACGACTCGCTGCACCCTCGCTGCGAGGGGGACCCAAGTTCCCATCAGCAAAAACACGTGGGTTTGCTATCCTGGCTCCAAAATGGTGGAATGAGCTCCCCATTGACATCAGGACAGCAGAAAGCCTGCACATCTTCCGGCGCAGACTGAAAACTCATCTCTTTCGACTCCACTTTGAGCGATATAATTAATAACAAGGCACTTATATACTAATATAGGACTGGCTTATCTATAGCTAGCTGAGTAGCACTTGAAATGTTTGGCTCTATGATACCTGATGTACTTATATGATTCTGTTTTCTTCAGGGTTGTGTCTTCCTCGTCGTATGTACTTATTGTAAGTCGCTTTGGATAAAAGCGTCAGCTAAATGCAATGTAATGTAATGTAATTTGAAATGGCAGAAAGTCTTGTTGCAATTTCCAGATATTGAAAGAGGCCCCTGGAGTTTCTCTGGTAATTATCAATAGTAGCAGTTAAGTGAATACTGTTCAAACAATACCTGTGTTTGTGTTTTATATTGATTTCTCTGTTTTATTCTTTCATAAATGTGAGGACTAAAATTGCTACAGACATTCTGGGGTGGTTGGCGTAAACAGGTTTTTATTACTCTGTGGGGGATGTGTAGTTATGCAGGACAGGGGGCTAGGTGGATGAGAGTACCTTCTGCTTAAGATATCCAGCATGGCAGGGAAGTCTACATATCTTGAATAGTATATGTGTGTGTTTAATTACTTTGTATTAATAATAGCAGTCTGTGTAACCAGAAGCGGGAAATATGAGGAGTAAAACCATTATTTGGAGTAAGATGTGAGCAAGGGAATATTCTTTCGACCCAACTCAGGCCTCTGGAATGTTGAAGAATGTGTGTGTGTGAAAGCTGCTGAAATACGAGACAGCGAATGCCAGATGTGTTTGTTATGCTTCAAACTGAGAGACTCTTGTTTCTGGATCATCTCGGCTGGCGCGCGCTGATACGCTACGAAAGCACATCGTTTATATATGGGCCAATAGATTACCTGTATGGGGGTAGCATCCACACAGCTCCTCCCTTGTTTTTACAATATCTCCTGTTGAGTCCTGGTGTCCGGTCTCTTTTGCTCCTGCCGTCAAGATGATAAGAGTTCTCCCGGCATTAGGACCAGAGCAGGGGGTGGGCTGACCCCTTTGAAAAGTGTATTGTATTATTACCTTTTATTATTAAAACAGATTATTGTTTAACCCTCATCCTGGTTGCTTCGAGTTTTCCTTCTTTTAAAACAAACTCATATAGGAACGGCGCGGAGCAGAGGTATACCGAACTCCAACAGTACGTGTGTGTTTGTATATTTTTGCGTTTGTGTGTGTATTGTGTTTGTTTCCCGGGGAAAACACTCACGAGAAACACCGGCTGTTGTTATGCCTGCAGTGACGTAAAGTTACTCCGTTCTCTGCTTGTAATTATGCCGTCACAAGCTTCAAAGCTGTATTTATCATCTGAATTTGCCGAAACAAGTTTAATATTCTGAAAGCCAGTGCGGTCTACGAATGCACCCTTCTAAGGATACAACCCCTGAATTGAGTCACACAGGCCCTGTCTCAGGTCGACTATTTTAATTTCCTCGCTCCTCGGTCTCACCGGAAGTTGAATTGTCTGCGCCATCTTGAGTACCGTCCCATGGCTCTTATTTCTGCCGGAGGACCGAGGAGCGAGGAGCGATAATGGAGGAGCGATAATGGAGGAACCACCAGACCATCCTCCGATTAAATCCTCAGACACTCGCCCCGCCCCCTTACTTTGTATCGCTCACTGATTGGACGATGCAGTGCATGCACTGATCTCATGCTTCTTGACATGAGAGCAGTTTGCCAGCGGAGTGAAGAAAATACATGAAACTCACGAGAGTCACTCCTCAGTTTAAACTGTGTTTTGTTTCCATTCATGTATCATTTAGTTATAAATATGTGATATATCTGAACAACAAAGTGGTCAAAAATCATTTTATTCATTTATTGGAAACATTTTCATGATCGCTTTTTTTGTTTTACACTCTAAAAAATGCTGGGTTATTTCTATAAACACATTGCTGGGTTGATTTGGCTGGGTCATAATTATGGGTTATTTGGGTACTGTAAACACACTGGTGGGTTGTTCATGCTGGGTCAAAGGGGTTATTAGGGCTTCAATTGCAGTTGAACACCTGCCTGGGTTACTTTTAACCCAGAGGTTGCTTTATTCATTTTCCCACTTCTGAATCATTCTGGAACCATCTTTTTGTCATTTCTCACAACACAAGGTATGTAATAAAGTAAACAGATATTGTTCTAAACTGTATTAAAGTAAACAGGTATTATCTTGAACTGTATTGAAGTGAACATGTATTATTTGGGACTGTTTTAAAGTAATCCTCTATATATAAACCTTCTCACTTACACTCAATGACCCAGATACCCTGCTACACACACATACACCTCCTCCCACCAGCACACACACATATTCTTTTCAAGGTTCTTTCTGGGGCCAATATAATCTCAAGCACCAATATATCTGTGTACAATGTTTGATTGTCTGGAAAGGAATAGTTTGTGTGAAATCTTCCTTGGGAAAGTAAAGGAGTGAAGTTAGGTGGAAGATAAAGATTGACTCTGTGCTGGTCTACTCACACTCTGTTCAGACGTAATGTACCAATATATCTGTGTACAATGTTTGATTGTCTGGGAAAGAATAGAGTTTGTGTGAAATATTCCTTGGGAAAGTAAAGGAGTGAACTCAGGTGTAAGATAAGAAGTGACTCTCACTTTGTTTACTTCCGAGGCTCTCACGCTCTGTTCAGAAGAAAAATACTTTTTCCCAGAATTCTGATTCGCTGTATTGGCCAAAGTAACATCAGAACAAAATATGTGTTTGTACAGGAACAACTGCAGCCATTAAACTGGAGAGGGTGACTTTGAGAACAGCATTGGTGAAGGATGTCCGGAAGTTGTCTCCACAGCATCAGACCTATTCCCTGGAGGCATTTCACTCCCTCATCCTCCACTTTGCACCAAAGCACACTGGGTTCTCCTTCCTTGGGATGTACAGCAGGTAAATATGATGTGATGGTGAAATAATGTGTACGGCTTAGGGATGTTAATAATTAACCATTTAACCGTTAACGGACAATACGAAGTTTAACCGACTAATGCTATCAGTTAAACAGTTTATTCACATATGTACAAACAACTTGTGAACTGCATAATCTGCTTTTTCTACAGGCTTCTCATGGCAGCCCTGCACTTTAACCACAATAGCAGCAGAGAGGTTGCTCGAACCAGTGATGGTGAGGTGCGTTATGCAGTTCGCTACCCAAGGTTCTGCAAAGGTGGCTGGGTAGTTCGCCCTATCAAGGAGAAGCCATCATACGGTTAGTTGTTTTACTCGGTCCCTAAATATTATTTATTGTGTGATGCATCTATAATATCACTGAATGTGATCACTTGTTTCCTTCCTTCAGCATACGCTGCAGCACTGATGGAGTCTCTGAGTGAGGGCTACTCCAGGTCAACAGAGACTCTACGAGAGAGCAGTGCAGTCTTGTCCTCCACTGCCCCAGCCCCCCTTTCCACTTCCTGCCAGGAGATCGCCAAGGATGAGGCAGTTGGCCTTTATCTGGCACGGCATTCCCGGTTTAACACAGGAAATTAGTGTGAAACCAGCAGATTCTAAAGGAAATATTGTCTGGCTTCTGGCTTTGGCTTCAGATTGTCCACACTCCCTTGTGGACTCCCTTGTGGCTGGATGTTGGTCTTAGTGACGCACACACAATAGTCCATGCATTTTCAACCTCACCCCTCTAAACACTCCACGGGACCGTACTTATGCTGTACTTCTATAGCGCTTTATCCAAGCTTTAAAGTCTACATCGTGGATTCTGCTGTGACATTTTCAGAGATGCTCATTAACACATCACAAGATTTTGTCTATAAAGGTAGTGCTTTGCTTTTACGTCCATTGCCAAAAATGAGGCACTCTGGAACTCTTTTTGGAGAAACATAGGATAGGCAAAGATTTCTCCTCTATACATATTTAAAGCTTTTAAAAAAGAAAAAAAAAATAGTGAGAACAAATCATATTGAAGGTAAGGCTATATAAACATATTCTATTTAGGGCCTGAGCATGGAGGGCTAGGACCCAACGCCGTCCTAGCACGAAGTGTGAGGAACCTATTGTTATTGGTGGTATTATTAGGGCCCGAGCACGGAGCGCTAGGACCCGACGGCGTCCTAGCACGAAGTGCGAGGAACCTATTGTTCTCTGTGGTATTATTATTAGGGCCCGAGCACGGAGCGCTAGGACCCAACAGCGTCCTAGCACGAAGTGTGAGGAACCTATTGTTATTGGTGGAATTATTATTAGTGCCCGAGCACAGAGCGCTAGGACCCGACGGCGTCCTAGCACGAAGTGCGAGGACACCTATTGTTATTGGTGGAATTATTCTTATTAGGGCCCGAGCACGGAGCGCTAGGACCCGACGGCGTCCTAGCACGAAGTGCGAGGAAACCTATTGTTATTGGTGGAATTATTCTTATTAGTCGCCATCATTCCTGCTTTTGAGGGCTTTAAGACGCTTAAAAAGTTGTATAATTTTGCACGGACACCCGAACTGGTAACAATTACAACATTCTGGAGTCAATGGGTTAAATATTCCAACCTGCTCACTAGCGCCACCTTTCAAAATCCCATTTCGGAATAAATTTAAAAAGTCGCACCGTAACTCCGAATGACCTGAAATTGTGCACACATATCCGGGAGGACCTGCTCTACAAATAATCCTCTTGGAACCTTAAGCTCCGCCTACATTTTTTGTAACTTAAATTAGCATAATGTTCAAAACAGTTAAATATTCACTTAAATTTAAATTTTCAGTTTTTCAACACCAAACTTCGTATACAGCATCAGTGGAGGGTCAGACACATTACCGTAGAAAATGAGCATGTTAGGACGATAAATATTGCCATCGTCAATCAAAACGTACTCGCAAAAAGGCGGGGCTTAGAAAGAAATGCTCATAACTCATCAACAATGTATCCAAACATCACAGATTTTGATAAATAGGTTCAGTCTGTCTTGGGGAATAGGCACACCGTGGCATTTTCATTTTGGACTATAGGGGTTGCCAAAAACACCACCAATTTATAACTCAAGAGTGGATGGACTAATCTTTTTTTTTTTTTTTACACATACTCTCGGGGCGACTACGAACTCAGATTTAAAGTGTCGCCACAAATCCAGAATGTGGGCGTGGCCTATACATTTTTTTAAATTGCGATGGCATAAAATGAGATTTTGACGCAAAACTTGGGACTCTCGTCAGAGCCCACGACCTTTTCGAGAATATAAAAAAACCCCGTAATTTTTCAAAAAAACTGCTCACTAGCGCACACTATTGTGTGGTAGTCACATATAGTTTCTCAGAACTTCACAAATGTTGGCACAGACATTCCTCATGGAATTGCGGACATATTTGTACATACATTCCATTAGCCCCTGCCACCCAAGAAGTCGGCCATCTTGAAAAATGGGCGTTTTTCAGCCATTTTAAGCACATTTCTGCGGACTCCTCCTAGGGGAATGATCGGAAAAATTCCAATCCAGGACATGTTAAGCCCATTTCCAATGTGATGCTAAATTGCGAAGAAATAGTTGATCGCTCAAACGAGGACTTCGTAAGCGAACGGAGAACTTTCCATTTTTGACGATTTACATGTCACAAATTACTCCAAATGCCTCCAAACTATTTGCGTATAGTTTTTCCAATATTCACAAAACGCTGTATACATATTGCTAATATAATTGCACACATATTTCAAATTACCTACCATTAGCCCTGCCCCCCAGGAAGTCGGCCATTTTGAAAGATGTGCGTTTTTCAGCCATTTTAAGCACATTCTTGCGAACTCCTCCTAGGGGAATGATCGGAAAAATTCCAATCCAGGACACGTTCAGCCCCTATTCAATATGATACTTAATTGAGAAGAACATTTGTGATAGCTCAATCGTGGAGGTCGTAAGCTAACAGCGAATACACCATTTTTGACGATTTACATGTCGCAAATTACTCCAAACTACTCGGATATAGTTATTCCGATATTCACGAAACGCTGTATACATATTGCTATTATGATTGCACACATATTTCAAATTGCCTTTCATTAGCCCCGCCCCCCAGGAAGTCGGCCATTTTGAAAAATGTGCGTTTTTCAGCCATTTTAAGCACGTTCTTGCGAACTCCTCCTAGGGGAATGATCGGAAAAATTCCAATGCAGGACAGGTTTAGCCCCTATCCAATATGATACTTAATTGCGGAGCATATATTTGAAAAATGACTCGTGGAGGTCGTAAGCTAACAGCGAATACACCATTTTTGACGATTTACATTGCACAAATTGCTCTAAACTGCTCGCATATAGTTTTTCCGATATTCACGAAACGCTGTATACACATTACTATTATGATTGCACACATATTTCAAATTGCCTTCCATTAGCCCCGCCCCCCAGGAAGTCGGCCATTTTGAAAAATGCATTTTAAGCACATTCTTACAAACTCCTCCTAGGGGAATGATCGGAACAATTCCAATCCAGGATAACTTCAGCCCTATCCAATATGATGCTAAATTGAGAAGAACATTTTTGATAGCTCAATCGTGGAGGTCGTAAGCTAACGGAGAGCTTTCCATTTTTGACGATTTACTTGTCACAAATTACTCCAAATGACACCAAACTACTCGCGTATAGTTATACCGATATTCACGAAACACTATATACACATTGCCCTTATGATTGCGGACATATATCAAATTGGCTTTTATTAGCCCCGCCACCGACAAAGTTGGCCATTTTGAAAATTTTGCGTTTTTCATGCATTTTATGGACATTTCTGCAAACTTCTCATAGGGGAATGATCGGAAAAATTCCAATCCAGGACAACTTCAGCGCATATCCAATTTCATGCTACATTGAGAAGGAATAGTCCTTCGCTCAAACGGGGAGCTCGTAGGCTAACGGAGAATTTACCATTTTTGACCAATTATATGTCAGATAAGCTACTGAGACCTGCCTGCCTGGCACATCAACTCTCACACACACACACACACACACACACACACACACACACACACACACACACACACACACACACACACACACACACACACACACACACACACACACACACACACACACACACACACAAGCAGACACACAACACACAAACACACACATCTACTGTTAGTCCAACAACGCCCTTTGCTGGTGGCATATTCATTACAACAGACACCTATACACTCCCTAACCCTAACCCTAACCCTACTGTTTATTTGTAGATATCTCCTAAAGCCTACAAATAAAATGTGAAATGTAGGCCTGTTAGTAGTAATAAGCATACTGTTTCAATCACATTAGTATGCATAAAAAGTGCCACGTGGACACGCCCCCAATTATGCAAATGAGCTAAGTCCCGCCTCCCATTGTTCGAGATCCTTTGATGTGATGGGGTGAGGTGTTATAACAGGTAGGTGTGAAAAGCCCCCCTGTGGAGTGCTTTTGTTGTCTAATTCTTTGATGTGTTGATTAAGGCAGTCTCTTTGAAGTTATGTTGTCTGGCCCCTGTCCCCTCACACCCCCTTGGTTGTCTAATTATTTGATGTGTTGATTAAGGCAGTCTCTTTGAAGTTATGTTGTCTGGCCCCTGTCCCCTCACACCCCTTTGTAGTCTAAGCCTTTGATGTGAGTTGTTATAACAGGTAGGTGTGAAAAGCCCCACTGTGTAGTGCCTTTGTTGTCTAATTCTTTGATGTGTTGATTAAGGCAGTCTCTTTGAAGTTATGCTGTCTGGCCCCTGTCCCCTCAGAGTTGTCTAATCTAATTGGCCTTTGATGTTTTGCCCTTTGATGTAAGGTGTTATAACAGGCAGGTGTGATTTCACACTGGTGTGTTATAAGCCTTTGATGTTAATCTAGGTGTCTCTTTGAAGTTATGCGTGAGACGGTCTAGCCCCCGCCCCCTCCCAGCCAAGGCCTCTCCCCCCTTTATCCACCCCTTCCTTTTGGCTATGAGGCCGGCAGATAGTGGGGGGTGGAATTAGATGAAAATAGAAATATGCTCAAAACTAATTAAAAGACAGTAATTTCCACTTACCAAGTCACCTTTCAAAAAAGGAAAAATGGCCAAGAGACGCCTGTGACAACTTACCCCCATCCGTTCGAGCGCCAGTCAAGAAACAAATGCCGCAGCTGTGCGGGGGTCAGACGCCTACAGCCAGAGATCTGTGCACAAACTTATCTCGTGCCCTCTTTTGGTCATGTGAGCGCGTTCATGTGTGCTGGAGGAGGGGCTCTGTGAGGAAGTGGCAGATTTTTCCCGGTTGTGTATTTTCTAATTCTAGCTCACTTGAGCTGGTTTCTCCAAAATGACCTACCCCTACCTTTAAGAACAATTAACACACACACACACACACACATGTTGGAGTTGGCCTTTGATGTGAGGGTTAGAGATAAGCCTGGGATGTTAATCTATATGTTGATTAAGACACTCTTTGTGAGGTGAGAAGCGAGGGGATGGAGTTAGTTTTAAAAAAGAAATATGCTCAAACTAAATAAAACAGCCATTAATTTTCACTCACTAAGACACCTTAATGTCCTCTCTAGATTTGATTCAGGCTTTTGTTTTAAATGATTTGTGCTTGCTAAGGATGTTTCTTTTCAAGTTTTTGTGAAACTGTTAAGTACAAGGAAGTATCTGTTTGCAAAAAGGGTATTCATATTAATTTAAAGGTGACCTATCATGCTATATTTAAATGATATAGTGTATGACCATACCTATATAAGGTATATTTATACATTTTATTTTTCAAAATACCAAACAGATCATTTTTTAGCCATGCCTCGTTTCGCTCATTTTCGCTCTATTGCAAACCTGTCTTTGAAAATTCTGAGCAGCAGCTGACCACGCCCCCCTGCAGAAGAGGGGGGCATGAGCCAGCGAGAGTCACGTTACCATGCTTGCTGTGATTACGAGTGTGGAATAAACATGTCCTCTCAGAGCAATGCATGTGTTCAAGCATATTATCGATTTGATCCAGAAACTGACACTGAAGCAGCGGAGGTTTTGGTGGAGTTGCAAACATCTCGGTTGCAGCAGGACGTTTCTGAATGGTTAGTTGACAAGCTGTTGTCCCTATTTATTTTTACTCTGTTTGTTACGATGCTTGCTACTTATTGAGTTGATATTTTGGCTAATTAGCAAGAATGCAATGTGTACAGTTTGTAACGCAAAAACAGCGATATATATTTATAAAGGGAGACGTTCATATTTTCAGCATATATACAATGAACTCATTGCGTTTAATAATAATTTACAGTCCTTTTCTTCCAACATCGTGCAACAACGTTGGAAAGTTCAATAACTTAGGGTGATAAAAAGTATAACTCCAACAACACCTCAGTTGTCAGCATTATGTGTTTCATGTGTTTTTAAAAGCTCAGTTATTTACTTCTTTCTACAGGTGTACATGTGCAATTTGCGCCACGATGCCTTCTGCACCGGAGAATGTGTGCTGCATGGAGATACCACAGGTAACATTTTTGATAGCTTCACTAAGTTGTCTGTTTAGAGAATACATTTTTTACATGTCATTCAATATATGTTTATCACACTAGGTGTCAAGACGGATGCAGGAACTTGAGGACTCTGTAACCTGTATGGTGGACCATCCTGGATTGGAGCCTGTGTGCCTGAATGTGTTCTCCCTGCAGAACGCATTGAATATTTACAGAGCTGAACATGGTGGACTACAGTTGAGGCAAATAGAGCAGTGAGTGGTTTGTTTTGACTGAAATTGTAATACGAATGCTAATATTGTTCATGGAAATAAATACTGGTGTATATGGCTTTATGCAATCTTTCATTCTGTCATTGTACATGTACCATTATATACTACACAGCAATGGCATAACACACCCATGTGTACGACAAAAAAAGTCCACACACAACCTTATGCTTTTGAAATCAGAATATTCTTTACCCATCCAAACATGAATAATCACGACACATTTGATATCAACTCGGAACTTTATTGTCAAAATCAACGGTTCTTTGAACCCATAAAAAAAAACTAAATATACTTCTATTTTGTATAAATGACACTAAATATTTTTTTTATGATTCCAGGCGTCACAGGTATCTAGCCTACAGAAGCTTTGTGAGCTGGTGCTGGGGCTTCCTTGGACGCAGGATCAGAGTGGTGATTCCGGCCTGCGTTGTCCTCAGGATTCGCAGGGAGTTTCCTGATCCGCGAAATGTCTATGTTGGGTTCAGACAGCAGCCAAATTGAACCGTGTAGCATACCCGGCGATGACCTCCTTCCTGTCAGGTCGCTCATATTGGGAACACAGGTCCTCTGGGATGGGTATCTTCAGAAGCTCCTGTGTGAATGGTGCAGGGTCCACAAAGACTTGGTCGAAGATGAGGTCCATCAAGTTGGCCACGTAGCCTGTGCAATGTTAACAAAAGCACAAAAAAAATGTGGTTTAGATTAGAATATGCATGTAAAAAACTGAAAGTTCTTTCTAATTTTTTTATTTTATATTTGTAAATAGTTGTATAATAAATATTTTAAACACTTACGGAATGTGGGGTCAGTCTTTACTGGTTTTGCTCTGCATTCTCCCTTCCTGGCCTTTGGGAACTGCAGTTTATACAGAGGGTTTCCAGTGGATGTAGTGGCCTGTGCACGCTCAGCATTTTCATTGTAGTGCAGGGCTGCCAGGTACAGTCTTTAATTTCCGCCATGAGAAAAAAAAAATGTAAATAATAGCAAAGGATGTACAAATTGTCACTAATTAGTAAGTAACTATTGTTTATTTTACCTGCACAACATTCCAAGAAATGGAAACACAACATTCTTTGGAGCAAAGCGCAGGATGACGGCATGGAATGACTCCAAAGATGAAGTCTGGTGGTGGGGGCTGAGTTTGGCCACAGCTTTCAAAATCCTCTTGGTTGAGAGAATTGTCTCCAGCTTGTGAAAGGCCGGCGTTCCTAGGAATTTGAAAATCAAAGTCATATTTGAATTGTCATGCTTTATAGATTGTGTCTGACAACATCCTGTATTCAATAGTTGTCCCTTACAAATATTTATAGAGGAGTAATGTAATATGGTTTATGAACAACATACCTGCAGCCATCCATTGGTATTGCGCAATGCGCAGTGGATGAAGGCACTTAGGGAACAGGGGGTCATCATGAGAGTGGATATCCTGCACGTGGTTCAGGATGGAAGTCCATTTGGCCACTCTCTCAGGCCTGGTGGTGGAGGTTGCTGCATTCCAGTATATGTGGTTTCTTATACTCTTCACCCACCCTCGAAGTTTTTCGCAGTCCTTCTTTTTTGCAGCCTTCTCCAGTTGCTTAGAAATCCCTAATAAATACATTTAACATGTAGTTAATATACATACAAGTTTACTCAAAATATTAGTATACTGATGTGATTGGAGGAAGCCGGGTTTGTGTCTAAATAAAATAATGATTGTATTTACAATTGATTTATTTACATAGAAATTAATATAAAGAAAAATACCTTTTTCTATGTGCCAAACATCAAAGAATTGGGTGATGCTGCTTTCCCTTAGGAATTTCTGAATTTGCAGATGTCTGTCCGTGACAATACAGCCCAGAGTCACACCACGTTCCTTTAACAACTCCAGACTTCTTTTCAGGCCCTCTAACTCCATGTGGTAGATTCCACCAACCTCATTGCTCTGTTATGACACATACAAATAACCATTGATACACACATTTTAAATATAACGTGCAAACAGTGTTAAAGAAAAAAACATTGATATTTCATTTCACCCCACTTACCTGAACCAACTGGAGGTCAACGACATTGTTGTTCTTCAGGTCCATCATAGTGTAGCTTCCGAACTTTGCAGAGTGGCCTGTGAAAATATGTTTTACAGTAATTACTTTTCTCTGCGGATGGTGAATTAGTATTTTTGCTTGTAGTGTTTAGCATATGTTTTTCAGGAACCATGAATTTAACAATTCACACATAGTGAAACCCCTTTCTGAAATGTAAAATTTGAATTATATAAAAAATACATACCTGGAGAGTCAGCCCTCATATCACCACCAACTATCACTTTCTCCTCTGCATGGAGCTTCTGTTGCATGCCTTCCTGTGATTTTTGCCAGTAAGAAACAATCGCTGGCTCAATGAACATCCTGGCATGCCTTCGGAAGGTGTTGTATTTGCACAGCTGCATATTCATTGCTTTGAAGACCTAATGGTTGAAAGAAAACAGCAAGAATACATTTTAATCTCAAAGATCAGCTGTAGATTTGTTGACGAGTCGTTGAGGAGAACCTGGAAAGTGCAAATTAGCTGCCCTTTTTTTAAACAGGGGAAGAGCTGAACATGTCATTAGGGGTGCTTACTCTACAGTGCCCCTTTCACATCTCTTCTCTTTCTCCACCCTCCCAAAAGAGCTTTACATATTAGCATGTTTCGTTACCTAACAGTGCCCTATTCCCACTCTTATTACCTTGTCCTATCTTATTCAACAACAACATTTGCATTTTCAAACATTGGCAAAACAATCTTCTGCAGTTAATTTACCTTTGAAAGTTTGTAGAAAGATGCTCCGTTGACATATGTTGCAACTGATAGCTGCAGGTTTCCAACTGGAGTACTCCCAAGAACAGGCTGGCTATTCCAGTTTCTTGTAAACTGACAATGGGGGCACAGCTGCTGCACTGATATGAATGTACCGATCCTTCTGGTTTGTACATCACACACACGCTTGCACACAGGACATGATTCAAAAAGCTCCATGAGGCAGGTCTCATACACGATGTATGTGTTGATCGTCTGGGGGGGGTTTTGTTCTTGACCACTAAAACAAAAAAATAGAAGTTACGATCCATCACACAGATTGTTGCTTTAGAGATCTTTTGTGTTTCCCTATTATCAATGTTTGAATTATATACAGCAAAAAATACAATACATAGACAAACTCACACATAGTGATATTTCAGTAACTTACGACATGGCTGTTGTTTCTGTAGCATTTGTTATATATTCTGCTGGATCATAAGTTGCATCCTGGCCTTCGGAAATCACCAAAGAAGAGCTTCCCTCAAATGGATCTTCGTATTCCTCTTCAAGGTCTACACGGGCCCTCTTTGGTGGTCTCTTTATGGGGGTGGATGTTGAAAAGGGCACTGGCACTTCCAACGGAAGTGTTTCGACACCAACGCTTCTGCAGGGAATTTTAGCCTGGACAGCTGTAACATAATTGTATTTGACATTAAAAACAAAAGAAAAGATAAAACAAAAATATTTTTACAACAATTAGAAGCACACAAATTAAAGGCTACAACATCAGAATGTCAAGATGTATCCAAAGAACATTTGAAAAACGTGATTCTAACCTGTACTTCGATGTGAACCAAGAGTCCTCAAGGATAGCTGTGTACGAACAGTCCGGTACTTGGGTGGGTCAGTCTGACATGCAGAATCTATCATCACAGGTAATCTGCTGGTAGCATGTGAGGTGCTGGCCTGTAAAGAAGAAAACATAGTTAGAACAAAATCATCTCAACTTAGTATTCAGGATGAGAAAATACTATTTGGATAAATATAGTCTGAAATCCCAAAAGATGGGGCTTAAAACTCTCTATTTAGCAAAGCTCTTTGCTTAGCCTTTTCCAATCTGAGTTAGTTTTGAACCGTAACGTGCATGCTGTGTTTCTGACTCAATACAGATGATGTGTTGGAGAGGGGCTGAGCTCAGAGAGTAGACTGACTGTAATGAGTGCTAGCTGCTAATTAGCCTGTTGCTAGAGGTTAGGCCTCGTCAACAACAACAGCCCAGGGCTTTAACTCCGTTTTACTCGTGGTGTGTGTGTCCCCTCGCATACACACAGTGTTGTATCCTAACACACCCCCATTTATATTCATGTGCGCAAACAAGTAAACATACAAAAGCTTTTACATATAACGCTGCAAAAAACGGCATGTCTCATTAGCGTAGCGTAGCTTAGCTTACAGATCGATGATATCTGATCGTTCTTACAGACTACAATCACAAAAGCTTTTACATATAACGCTGCAAAAAACGGCATGTCTCATTAGCGTAGCGTAGCATAGCTTAGCGTAGCTTAGCTTACAGATCGATGATATCTGATCGTTCTTACAGACTACAATCACAAAAGCTTTTACATATAACGCTGCAAAAAACGGCATGTCTCATTAGCTTAGCGTAGCTTAGCTTACAGATCGATGATATCTGATCGTTCTTACAGACTACAATCACAAAAGCTTTTACATATAACGCTGCAAAAAATGGCATGTCTCATTAGCGTAGCTTAGCGTAGCTTAGCTTACAGATCGATGATATCTGATCGTTCTTACAGACTACAATCACAAAAGCTTTTACATATAACGCTGCAAAAAACGGCATGTCTCATTAGCTTAGCGTAGCTTAGCTTACAGATCGATGATATCTGATCGTTCTTACAGACTACAATCACAAAAGCTTTTACATATAACGCTGCAAAAAACGGCATGTCTCATTAGCGTAGCGTAGCTTAGCTTACAGATCGATGATATCTGATCGTTCTTACAGACTACAATCACAAAAGCTTTTACATATAACGCTGCAAAAAACGGCATGTCTCATTAGCGTAGCGTAGCTTAGCTTACAGATCGATGATATCTGATCGTTCTTACAGACTACAATCACAAAAGCTTTTACATATAACGCTGGAAAAAACGGCACTTGCCTACAGAAGATTACGTTTGTTATTATAACTTACTCAATATGATTTTAGAGGATACAAAATACTAATAAATAGGAGAATAAATACTTGTGTTATCGGCTAGGGTGTGGCTTTACAGCCTTCACACAGATCGCCATTACGGCAGTCTGAACATGTTCGCAAATGCCTGATAATTAAAATAAAAGACAAAGCAAAGACTGCGGAGCGTACAAAATAAAATGTTACAAAACATATAAACACCTAACCGATTACTATTTGGGTTTGAGGTGGCATTGATACGGCGAAGCTACATGCTACATGCTACATATACAAGCTAGAGATAGCTTTATCAGGAAAAACACAAAAAACAATAAAAACTTACAGCTTCAAAATTGGATGTGTCCTCACTGGCCTGGTCCCGGATGGTTGGTATTAGTGTAGCATTAGTTTGGAGGCATAACCGTGTTGGACTTGAGAGAAGTTCATAAACATGTCCGTCGTAAAATGTTTGGAACACACAAACAGAAATCTGCCGGGGTCTTCTGGCACATGTCCCTTGAAAATGAAGTCTAGCCACAGATTATTTTCTTCTTCCACTGATGGCATTGCATGCAGTCCCCTGTCTCGAGTCTTGCAGCCAACAACAGCACAACGTTTAACTGGCTTAGACATCTTGGCAAGAGCAGGCAAAAACACAGATGTGACTGGGGTTGATTTAGCCTGCCGATAGCTTATATGCGAATGAGAGGTTTGGCAATGCACGTGGCCGTGGCTCATTCCCCTGATAGGTGGAGAGTTGACCAATAAGCGGAGTACGTCTTTGTGACGTAGAAAAGTGTCGGAATGTGGATTAATTTTTTTCAGATCCGTTGCAGCCCCTTTTTTAGAGATTTGGCGAAGGAGGAAAATAGAGAGGGTTGTGTTTTCTGACACTTGGCGAGTTCCCTGGAACACCGGGGACACATAATCATGTATAAAAGACGTACAAAGGTGCATTTTGCATGATAGGTCCCCTTTAAAAAATATCTTATTTAGGTTTTAATAGTGATAACTAAGTTTCACTCTGTGAGGGGCAAAAGACGCATCGTTAATCACCTGGATAAAGGACTCTTTAAAGCAGAGACATGGCGACCAGCATACCTGATTATCAGCAGGAGAGGACTCTTTATAGTAAATACATTATAGGGTTAAAATAAGATATATATATATATATATTAGTTTAAAACAGTCACCTTACACTTTTAGTTGTCCTCTCTAAATTAGATGTAAGGTTTTAAATGATTAGTGTTAATTAAGGGCTATTGTTATTTTGATTTATAAGGGGATAGGAGTTCAACTTTTAAAAATTGCACAGGATCACTCTAAGAAGAGTGAGAGGGCTAATGAGCCAGCACCATACCTCCTCTATGCATTTTCTTGACCTGTATCTGATCTTGAAAAACTCTGGTAAGTACTTTTTTTATTTTATTTTATAATATCATGTAATTATTAAATGTTGTTTTTTTTTTGGTAGGGGTTAAACTAGTATATTATGTGGATAGTATATTATTAGATACTTAAAAATGTTATGTTTTTTTCTGTTTACAGTACAGTACAGTACTGAAATTTACTCAAACAGAGTACTTCATGGTAGTGGTCAGCTTTTAAACAAAAATGTGTATCTTTCAGTAACTTTCTCAGAGAATTTAAGCATAAATCTGTTAAATGTTTCAAAACAGCCTTGTTTCACTGAAATAACCTCAAAATCACAAACTGCCATTAAGAGTCAGATGCTTGACGAAATCTAATAAAACAGAGTACTTCATTATTTACTTTTGAGCTTTTAAAAAGAAAAGTACATCTTTCAGTAACTTTTTGAGAGAATTAAGCATAAATCTGTCAAATGTTCAAAACAGCCTTGTTTCACTGAAATAACCTCAAAATCACAAACTGCCATTAAGAGTCAGAATCCTAACGAAATTTACTCAGAGTACTTCATGGTAGTGGTCAGCTTTTAAAAAGAAAAGTGTATCTTTCGGTAACTTTTTGAGAGAATTAAGCATACATTTGTCAAATGGTCAAAACAGCCTTCACTGAAATAGCGTCAAAATCACAAACTGGCTGAAACTATACAGCGAATTGGAGAAATTACAGCACAGAGTTTTCTACTACGACACAGATAGTATAATCTATGTGACAAGACAGGGGCAGTCTCCAGTACTTTCATGGCAGTGGTCAGCTTTTTTAAATACAAAAGTGTATCTTTCAGTAACCTTTTGAGAGAATTAAGCATAAATCTGTCAAATGTTCAAAACAGCCTTGTTTCACTGAAATAGCCTCAAAATCACAAACTGTCATTAAGAGTCAGAATCCCAATGAAATCTAATAAAACAGAGTACTTCATTATCTACTTTTCAGCTTTTAAAAAGAAAAGTGTATCTTTCAGTAACTTTCTCAGAGAATTAAGCATAAATCTGTCAAATGTTCAAAACTGCCTTGTTTCACTGAAATAGCCTCAAAATCACAAAATGCCATTAAAAGTCAGATTCTTAACGAAATCTACTGACACAAAGTACTTCATTATCTACTTTTCAGCTTTAAAAAAAGAAAAAGTGTATCTTTCGGTAACTTTTTGAGAGAATTAAGCATACATTTGTTAAATGGTCAAACAGCCTTCACTGAAATAGCCTCAAAATGACAAACTGCCATTAAGAGTCAGATGCTTGACAAAATCTAATAAAACAGAGTGCGTTCATGATAGTGGTCAGCTTTTATACAGAAAAGTGTATCTTTCAGTAACTTTCTGAGAGAATTAAGCATACATCTGTCAAATGTTCAAAACAGCCTTGTTTCACTGAAATAGCCTCAAAATCACAAATTGCCATTAAGAGTCAGATTCTTAACGAAATCTACTCAGAGTACTTCATGGTAGTGGTCAGCTTTTAAATACAAAAGTGTATCTTTCAGTAACTTTTTGAGAGAATTAAGCATAAATCTGTCAAAGGTTCAAAACAGCCTTGTTTCACTGAAATAGCCTCAAAATCACAAACTGTCATTAAGAGTCAGAATCCCAATGAAATCTAATAAAACAGAGTACTTCATTATCTACTTTTCAGCTTTTAAAAAGAAAAGTGTATCTTTCAGTAACTTTCTCAGAGAATTAAGCATAAATCTGTCAAATGTTCAAAACTGCCTTGTTTCACTGAAATAGCCTCAAAATCACAAAATGCCATTAAAAGTCAGATTCTTAACGAAATCTACTGACACAAAGTACTTCATTATCTACTTTTCAGCTTTAAAAAAAGAAAAAGTGTATCTTTCGGTAACTTTTTGAGAGAATTAAGCATACATTTGTTAAATGGTCAAACAGCCTTCACTGAAATAGCCTCAAAATGACAAACTGCCATTAAGAGTCAGATGCTTGACGAAATCTAATAAAACAGAGTACTTTCATGGTAGTGGCCAGCTTTTTAAAAAGGAAAGTGTATTAAGCATAAATCTGTCAAATTTCGTCAAGCATCTGACTCTTAATGGCAGTTTGTCATTTTGAGACTATTTCAGTGAAGGCTGTTTTGACCATTTGACAAATGTATGCTTAATTCTCTCAAAAAGTTACCGAAAGATACACTTTTTCTTTTTTAAAAGCTGAAAAGTAGATAATGAAGTACTTTGTGTCAGTAGATTTTGTTAAGAATCTGACTCTTAATGGCATTTTGTGATTTTGAGGTTATTTCAGTGAAACAAGGCTGTTTTGAACATTTGACAGATTTATGCTTAATTCTCTCAAAATGTTACCGAAAGATACACTTTTGTGTGAATGCAGGACTTTTACTGTGATAGAGTATTCCTACACTCTGGTACTTCTACTTTTACTCAAGTACAATACCTGAGTACTTCTACTTTTACTCAAGTACAAGATCTGAGTACTATACTTTTATTAAGTACAAGATCTGAGTTCTCTACTTTTACTCTAGCACAATATCTATACTTATACCACCTCTGTTTATAGCCTATGAAAAAAACGAAGGCTAAAGCTAACGTTAGCAGATAGTGACAATGTATGCTAGCTAACTCAACGATTCCTTAAAGGAGAGGTGTCATGGCCATTTCCACTGATCATAATTCCATTGTTGAGGTATACTAAAATAGAAAAATACTGTGCAATTTTTCAAACTCACATTGGTTTCGCATACAGCATCTCTTTAAAGTATGTGTATTCAGCAGTATTCACTTTCTCCACTAAACGGCTCGCTGCAGCTCTTGCCCCCCCCCCCCCCTCCCTGTGAGCACATTGTGCTCCGATTGGTCGGGACCAGTTGGGACGTTGTGAATCGCGCTGAGCTCCGTGGAGGTGTGATTTCCTTGTTTAGCGATACACAGCGAAACACAGCCAAGCTCAACCTGAACACACACAAAGTCACAGCCGAAGTAAAAACAATAAGTGTGGCTTGATATTGAGTAAGAAAAAGGTTGATAAATGCTGTGTGAATGGGTCTGCAGAGAGAATGGGTCTGCAGAGAGAATGGGTCTGCAGAGAGAATTTCGCCGCGATCCCAACTGTCTGTTATCAGCCTGCAGCCAGGGAGGAGAAATCAGCAGAGCTGCCTGCACTGAGTGAGTGTGTGAGGAAGTCGTGGATTGGTCAATTTGGACCAATCAGCGGGGGCTTAACGTAACGGCTCCGCGGACGTAACGTAACGGCTCCACGGATTGGCCCATTTGGTTCCGGCTACCGCATGACCGTATCGCGTCATAGTTCTGGGCTTGGCTACTGGGTGCTTCTACGACACAGCACCCAGGAAGTAAAAAATGGACAATGATGTTTCACCAACGAGGCGTTTTGGGGAGGTATTTTCTGTTTTAGAGTTTTACTTGCTACAGGGTGTACTTTGAGGGTTCGCCTAAGGCCCATTCCCAAACTGGAAGTAAACAGAGCTAGCTCAGGCTAAGAAGCTAAGCTAACATGAAATACATGCATACCAAGTAACTGCTAACAGTGTAGTTCCCCTATATAAACGTTACATTCATAATCAAATGAGACAATCTGCAAGAGAATTAGCTATATTTTGTTATTCTTAATGCTTGTCATTCACACGTTGAGAAAAGACGGACTCCACCGCCCGGACCTAACGGAGCCGCAGTGGGCTAACTCCGGGACGCCGGCTGGAGCTAGCCCCCTGCGGCTCCGTTAGCTCCGGCGGCCACCACTGGGATAATTGGGTCCCCTATTAACATTTGCTCCGGTTTAGCATTATGGCCGTCATAGCCATAGACTATAAAAGTCTTACCCAAGGCTGAATCATAAACGTATATGTATACATAAAGGGTTACATCCTTAGCTGGCTAATAAGTAACAAGCTAAGCTACCAAGCACACAAACACCTGCGAACGGGGTTATCATGTATAATATTATCATTTTAGACTTCTTGGAAGTTCTGTTAGTACATTCAAGCGCACAGCACGACATTTTAATTGTCTGGTATTTGTAACAATATTCCCTAAAAGGCACAATCACCATGAACACGGCTAAAGCTAAAGGGTCAAGTACAGTACTATGACTAACTAACGTTGTAGCCTCTATGGTTGTAGCCTAGCAGAGTGGACAAGTTGCTGTTAGCTTACAGTGAGGCATGTACATGTCCATCAAAGTGGCCACGCCCTAATTTAAACAAAAACGTTAAGACCTAATATAAATAAAAGGGTCGTGTTAGAAAACAATTCACTCACAGATTCATAATCATGAAGGTGGAATCTAACTATATCGATAATAATATGCATTGCATCCATTGGTAGAAACATGTTTTTTTCTGCTGTAAAGTTGGGCATTTTAACATGGGGGTCTATGGAAATTGCTCCTTTCTGCAGCCAGTCCCTAGCGGCCCATGTATGAACTGCAGTGTGTGGCACTTCCGTATTGGCGTCCCGGCTGTTCCCCAGAGTTTTGCCGATTGGTTCACACGCGGAGGGTCCGCCATATTGAGGGCTGTTCCAAACCAACGAGTGTGGAGCGGTGTGGAGGGGGAATGGGCTATCAAGCCCTCAAACCAGACCCGGCGTCATGTGCGGGCCCCATGGGGCCGGGCCCGCCCATCCAGGATTTGGGCCGGCTGTTTTAATCAGGGTTGAATACAACATTTTAGTTGTTTTATTATTATGTTCAGTGGCGGCGCCAGGCTGCAGTGGAGACGCTGCGCACAGCTGATCGACAGCTGGAACACAAACCACCAAATACAAAAACATAATTCAGATCCTCCCCCCCCCCCCCCCCCCGTTGACAATTCAGATTTCCCGGGAAATGTAAGTGTCGTGGTGGGCCCGCCCTGGTAAATCAAATGCCCGCCCAGAGACGTATGTCTGCCGCCGGGTCTGCCTCAAACAGCAGGCTTGTTTGAGACGCGTTGCGGCTCGCCTCGAAAGTAGACGAGAATAGCCGATCGCAGCCGGGGGAGGTCTCCAAAAGCTCGCCTGAAGTCGGACAGCTCGGAGTCGGCTTCGTCTTCTTCTTCTCTCGGTGTTTTGGCGGATTGCAAACAACTTTAAGGTGCATACCGCCACCTCCGGAGTCGGCTTGACTCGGTTTGCATTTATAAAGAATGCACACATGTGTTTAATCGTTAATGTCAGATATGTACTAAGTAAATACATTTGTTCCTGCTCAAGATTAGATTCAACTTTATTGTTATTGCACATATTACAGGTACTGAGACAACGAAATGCAGTTTAGCTTCTAACCAGGTAACAAGCAGTGAAGTGAAAAGTAATGTACACAATAGACAGAATAAATAGAATGAATTGAATGATGAATAAACAGTGAGGGGTATGAATACACTAGATATCAGCCTGTGAGCAGTATGAACAGTGTGTATGTGTCACAAACGAGCTGAGGACCAAAATGCAGAACACGGGAAACCAGAGATAGTCGGTAACCAGCTTTATTAGAGTCAATAGGCTGGTAGGAGACAACACGGCAGATAGTAGGCAAAGGGCTGGTCGGGGACAGGCGAGGGTTCCAGGAGACAGCAGGACGGGAGTCGTAGGCACAGAACGGGTCAGGGAGCAGGCGAGGCAGGCTGGTCAGGGACAGGCAGGGTCGAAACCGGGAGAGCAATCTGAGGAGTAGTGCGGGAAAGACAAGCATGCTGCGAAGTACGATCTGGCACTGAGGTGAAGGTGAAGTGGGCCTAAATACTAATGGAGCTGATGGGTGTAACAGAGTGAGAGAGAGAGAGACAGGGTGTGACTACCAGGTGACTAAGGAATGATAATGCAGAAAATAGGTGAGTGAGAAAGCAGACTGTGACAGTATGAATATATGCTAAGATATATAAAGTATGAAAACGGTAAGCAGTGCAAGTATAGTATAAAATATATAGATATGAATTTCATGATGATAAACATTGTGGAACAATTATGAAAAATATTAATGGAGGGGGCGACGTAAAACTGACACAAAACAACAACAAACTTTTGCCGAGCCAATTGGAGAGTTTCATCACCAGCACGTGGTAAAAACCACCAATGAGTGCTCAGCTCGAGATACCAGCGAGTCGTTTCCCATCAAGCATTTCGCTTCCGTAGCCCGTAGAGAGGAACTGTGCCGCCTCGCCGCACCTCGCTCTCAAGGCTGCGGGCGTCTTTGTCCCGCGAGATTTCAACGTCTCATGTAGGCGAGCCTCCAGAGCAAGTCGGACAAAATGACTAATCATCATGCAACGCACTAGCAAGACGTTGATCGAAATTGCGCAGGTCTGCGCGGTCTCGCTTGTCTCAAACAAGTCTAGCGAGTCTGCAGCGGTGCTGACTTGAGACCGGGGGTCCTTCTCACTTCGGTTACATGGATTCCTTACGTCCCTCACTTGCGTCGTTTCCCTGCGTCTCTCCCACAAGGGAAGCATGGAGAGATGCAAGGAAACCACGAGAAGCAGGGAAATAATAATAATAATAATAATAATAATAAATAATATTTTTATAGCGCCTTTCAGGAAACCCAAGGTCGCTTTACAATTTGGGTAGGGGGGGGGGGGGGGGGAGTAGGGGAAAAGAGGCAGACAGGTTAAGGGGGGTGGGGGGGGGTGATGTAGCGGAAAAATAAACCTATTAAACTATCTATACAGTGGGGAAAGCCTTAGTAAAAAGGTGCGTTTTGAGGGCTTTTTGAAGTTGTCCAGGGTTGGGGCACTGCGGATTTGGGGGGGGGAGAGAGTTCCAGAGAGTGGGGGATGCCACACTGAAGGCTCTGTCACCGAAAGTCCGCAACCTGGTGCGGGGGGTGGAGAGGAGATCCTGTCCAGATGATCTTAGGTTCCGGGATGGAGTGTGGTAGCGGAGAAGGTCAGACAGGTATTGGGGGGCGAGGGCATGGAGGGATTTGTAAGTCAGAAGAAGGAGTTTATAAGTGATACGGTGCTTGACTGGGAGCCAGTGGAGGTGGATCAGGGTGGGGGTGATGTGCTGCCAGGGCTTGGTGTGAGTGAGCACCCTGGCAGCTGAGTTCTGCACATACTGGAGCCTGTCCAGGGCTTTACTGGGAACCCCGAACAGGACTCCGTTGCAATAATCCAACCGGGAGGAGACAAATGCATGAATGAGGGTCTCGGCCACGGAATCAGAGAGTGATGGTCGTAGACGGGAGATGTTCCTGAGGTGATAGAAGGCAGATTTAGTGACGGATTTGATATGTGACTGAAATGAGAGAGTGGAGTCAAGGATGACACCCAGGTTACGGACTTCGGGAGACGGGGAGATGGAACAGCCGTCAATGTGGAGGAGGAGATCCCCAACCTTCCGGAGCAGTGCTTTGGGGGCCACAACCATGAGCTCAGTCTTCTTACTGTTGAGTTTGAGTAGATTTGCTGTCATCCAGGTTTTTATGGCATGGAGACAATTGACCAAAGACTGTGGAGGTAGCTGGGCGGATGGTGAGGTACTGAGATAGAGCTGAGTGTCGTCAGCGTAGCAGTGGAAATTGAGACCGAATTGACGTATGATCTGGCCAAGGGGGAGCATGTAAATGGTGAAAAGTAGGGGACCAAGCACGGAGCCTTGGGGGACACCATGTTTGACTGGGGCCGAGGGGGAGGATGAGCCGCTGATGCTAACAAACTGAGACCTGTTTGAGAGATAGGACTGAAACCATGACAGAGCTGTGCCAGTGATGCCAAGGTTGTCAGAGAGGCATTTCAGGAGGATTGTATGAGAAACAGTGTCAAAAGCAGAGAGGTCGAGGAGGATGAGAATACTGATTTGTCCGGAGTCAGCAGCGAGAAGGAGGTCATTAGTGATCTTGAGGAGGGCGGTCTCTGTGCTGTGATGTGCTCTGTAGGCTGACTGTAGGGGTTTGTAGAGCTCATGGTTGGACAGATGTTGATGAAGCTGGGCGGCAACTGCTCTTTCCAAAGTTTTGCTAAGGAAAGGAAGGTTGGAGATCGGTCGGTAGTTGTTCAGCTCCTCAGGGTCCAAACCAGGCTTCTTGAGGATGGGAGTGATGGAGGCGGTTTTGAAGCAGGAGGGAACTATTCCAGATGACAGAGAGGAGTTGATGATGTCTGTTATGATGGGGCAGAGGGTGAGAAGGCAGGCCTTGACCAGGACCGTGGGCATGGGGTCAAGGGAGCAGGTGGAGGCCTTAGCATTGGTCACCAGCTTCGAGACCAGTGGAACATCCACTGGGGAGAAGGAGGAGAGAGAGCATTGGGGATTGAGGGGTTGAGCTGGGAGTGTGCATTTCTGTGTCAGGGGCCAGTGCAGAGAGGGGGAGGGGGCGGGCACCAGGAGTTGTTGATGAATGGAGATCACCTTAGCCTGAAAAAAGTTGAGGAATTTGGAGCAGAGGTCAGGAGCTTCAGCAGTGTGCGTGGCAGGGAGGGGGCGGAGCAGTCGGTTGATGGTGGAGAACAAGGATCTGGGGTGATTTTGTTGTGAGGTGATGAGGGAGGAGTAGTAGGCGGTCTTGGTCTTGGAGAGAGCCTCCTTGTAGGACCTTACATGGTCCACCAAGGCCATACGGTGGACGGTGAGGCCAGTTCGTCTGGAAAGCCGCTCCAACCGACGACCAGTTTGCTTCATTGTGCGAAGATCAGAGGTGAACCATGGTGCCGGGCGGAGAAAAGACACCGTCCGGCTTCTGAGGGGAGCCAGAGAGTCCAGGCTGAGAGAGAGGGCAGTGTTGTAGCGGGCCACCAACACGTCCGGTGAGGTGTCGGAGAGAGCCGGGGCCATTTGGGTTATGAGGAGGTCTGATAGGGCTGATGCACTCACTGATTTGGTGTCTCTGAAGGTGATTGTGCGCCTGGGGCGCTGCTTGGGCAGGGGGATAGGGATGATGAAGATGATGGCATGGTGGTCTGATACTGCCAGATCTAGGCGCTGCAGATGAGAGGGGGGGGCACCAGTGGAGCAGACTAGATCCAGCGTGTGACCTTTGGAGTGAGTGGGGCCCTGGACATGCTGTGTTATGTTGAGGCAGTCCAGAAGTGACAGAAATTCTGTGGCAAAGCTACAGCTGGTGGAGTCGACGTGGATGTTAAAATCTCCCAGCAGATAGGTGGAAGGTGATTTAGAGCAGAGAGAGGACAGAAGCTCACTCAGCTCGGACATGAAGGTGGTGGAAGCTTTGGGGGGGGCGGTAAATCAGGGCAACCTGGAGTAGAGGTGATCCGGAGAGCGAGAATGTAATACACTCAAATGATGTGATATTGGGAGAGGGAATCTCCCTGACCCGGATACCTGCTCGGTGGATAACAGCCAGCCCGCCGCCGCGGCCCGTGGAGCGAGGTTTATGGAGGTAAACATAGCCTGGGGGAGTAGCTTGGTTGAGAGCGAAGAAATCCTGCTGGTTCTGCCATGTCTCCGTTAAACATAAGAAATCAAGTTTCTTATCAATGATGATGTCATGGATGAGTAATGCTTTATTATTGAGGGAGCGGGTATTAAGCAGCATGAAGGTGGCTGCAGAGGAGACAGGAGGAGTGCTACTGTCAGAGCAGGCCAGGGGCTTCAAACAGCTGGTGCGCACGTGACGTGTGTTTAGATGACGTCGACAAGCAACACGGAAGTGCAGAGCCGATTGTACTACAGGAATACTAGAATTTGTGTGAATAAATTTGTAGCGGGATGATCTGTGTATGTAGCGGGGGCGCTGCAAGAGTCCTGATGATCTGATGGCATCCAGGCAGACTGGTGCAGCAGAGCTGAAAAAACTCCGAAGTTGGAGAGCGGAGTATTGGAGCACCATATCCACAGCAGCTAACCGGCTAGCAGCTAACCGGCCAGCTACCGAAATGAGTTTTAAGAGCAATGGGACATCCTTTCCTCCGGAGCGTCACGTGAAGCGACGTCCGTTTGTGATGACGCTGCACAGCTGATCGTCTGACAGCAGCTCTGTCCCCGTTATTTTCACACACACCCCCCCCTCTGTTAGTACACATTTACTGACACAAACATTTGTATCATCTGTTGTAGACCCAAATAAATAAAATAAAATAAGAACTCATTCTCAAAAAAGATAAACGCCATTCTTAAAATGTATAAACGAACAATAGTTAGATTAATATTGATTAGAGTGCACAATAGAAATAAAATAATTGAGAGAAGAAAAAGAGATATGTTATCTATCAAAACCCAGTTAGATTAACATTCATTGGATTGCACACTTTGTTTGTTTGTGTGGATATGTAGCACATTAACATTGTAATAGCACTTAATGACTGACTGAATGGAAATGACAATAAATGAAAATGTAAAACGAAAAAAGCGATCATGAAAATGTTTCCAACAAATGAATAAAATGATTTTTGACCACTTTGTTGTTCAGATATATCACATATTTGTAACTAAATGATCCATGAATTGAAACAAAACACGGTATAAACTGAGGAGTGACTCTCGTGAGTTTCATGTGTTTTCTTCACTCTGCTGGGAAACTGCTCTCATGTCAAGAAGCATCAGATCAGTGCATGCACTGCCTCGTCCAATCAGTGAACGATACACAGTAAGGGGGTGGGGCGAGTGTCTGAGGATTTCATCGAAGGATGGTCTGGTGGTTCCTCGGTTATCGCTCCTCCATTATCGCTCCTCGTTCCTCGATCCTCGGTCCTCTGACAAAAATAAGGCCATTGGGACGCTACTCAAGATGGCGCAGACAAATCAACTTCCGGTGAGACCGAGACCGAGGAGCGAGGAAATGAAAAATAAGAGAAGTGAGAAGGGCCCCGGTTGTCACTGTCACTACTCGATCCGTCCCCCTGCCCGATCGGTACTGCACATGTGCGAGATGGTCCGCCATATTGGACAAGTCCGGACGGCAACCCAAGTAGGACACTTGACACAGTGGCTTTTAGCAAAGCTCAAAAAGAAAAACCGAGAGAGATGAGTTATTGTTATTACAACGTGACTTCAGTATTATTTAACAACTGTTTTTATGGGGTTCTTTTATTTGGGGTTAAGTACATTGTCAGAATAAGTGAGAAATGGATTTAACTTCTGTTAGACAGCTATCATACTGAATAAATATTTAGTGTGAATGTTTGCAAAAATGTATGGCATATAGCTGTCGAACAGAAGTTAAATACATTCCTCACTTATTCTGACAATGTACTTAACCCCAAATAAAAGAACCCAATAAAAAGAGTTGTTAAATAATAGTGAAGTCACTTTGTAATAACAATAACTCATCTCTCTCTAGTTTTCCTTTTGAGCTTTGCCAAAAGCCACTGTGTCAATGTTGTCCTACTTGGGTTGCCGTCCGGCGTTGTCCAATATGGCGGACCATCTCGCACATGCGCACTGCGGATCGGGCAGAGCTGCAGATCGGGTAGTGACACCAAGCCCCCAGGAAGTGCGCCGGAGTCTGATGAGAATATTTGTGCTGGTCAAACGGCGGTACTACACTTCCTTTAGGTTGCTGGGCCCGGAAACACTTGTTCACATTAAATTACATCGGGAGAGAGTGGTCTGTAACTCGTTGGATAACTTTTTTTAAACTAAATAAACTACCCAGTATGAACGTTTGTATAGCCCTTATTAAAAACATTCGTTCCTCAAGTTGTACAAATGTGCTAATAACGTTATTCTGAGAGTTATTTCCCTCGGCATTATGAACGCGCATCTAACCCACGGGACCGCGCTGCCCGGCACGTTCATGTTACGTGTTCAGTTATATATACAGTCTATGGTTCAGTACTACATGAGTTTCTCTTTACCCATGGATGCACACTAACAACGGACCATATCGCCTTACTGCCAGCCCACGGAGCTGTAATAATGGATATATTGCACATGTTTGCTGTAATTCATCATTTGTAAAATATTATACTACATGGGCTGTATGATGTAAATCTTGTACCGTAAATGTTGTATTAAATAAAGTTAATATTACCGACGTAGATTAACGTTCCTGTAGCTTCTTATTGCACTTGCAATTGTTTTAGTTACTTGTGGGCTACTTAACATGAATAATCACAGTTACTATCCTTTTACTCCATCACATTTCAAAAAGAAATAGGCTATTGTTATTTTAACTCCACCACATCATCAGCTTTACTTTTTAGATAAAGTTTTAACTCACAATTGATCATAACAGGCTTCAACATATACATTTTTATATATTACCAAGTGGTTTCATGTACAATCCACACAAGTATAATGCTAAATGAAGCTATGTTGCTTGGATATCACTAAATCCTGATGTCAGCGTAATATAAAAGTACATAACGATTGATGTGTAACTTAGCATAATTTACTAGCTAGCCGCTAGCTGCTAACTGCCGCCTCGTTAATATAAATCCAGTACCATGCTGTCATGAACGCTCGGTGCTGTTACGTGTACGCAAATTCACGTGCTTAATGTGAACGAGCCTTTTGGGCGGCGTTGTTAAAGTTGCGCATGCTCTATGAGCGCACATACGGGTACTTCTCAGGCGTGCCGGGTAATCTGTGACGTTTCGCTCTCTCAAAAGTAGGGCCATTTTGTCATCATGCGCCATTGAGCAACTCTCATAGGAATGAATGAGGCCCCGCCTCCCACGCTGTATCCAGTTGTTATTATACATCCATGAGTGACACCCATAGATATATATAAACACTAGATGACTCACCCGCGCTGCTGGCCAATGGAGACCGACGTTGCCACTTGGCCGCCATCTTGCCACAGGCAGTTCTCTCATTCATAACATTATGGTTTACTATTTAAATAACCATAGCTTGCTCAATTTTCAACCAATTTTCAAACGGTTTGGTTTTTTATAAACATCAAAGATGTAGTTATGATACTGCATACTTATTCAGTATACATATTCATGGACTTTCATATGAAAATAACATTAATCAGATAAAGCAATAGCTATACACACACACACACACACACACACACAAGGTATTTATATTAAATATTTGCCAGTGTATATATTTCCATTTATTTTATTATATTGTTAACATTTAAAATAAATTATAAATAAATTATAAAATTAAAATAAATTTATATTTTATATATAAAAATCGGTCTCATGTTACCACTCTGTAAGCCAAGAGTTGTTAATTTAGCAATGCCTTAGCTTGAAGAACAGGGACACAACTAATGACAATAGCATATGTTGGTATATTATTTAGATATTCACACCTTTATCAGAAGAACCAAACCAACATAAAATGTGCTCACAGACAGGCCAGTTCTGTCTCATTGATCACAATTATTTTTGACATGAGATCTTCATATCATCCTAGTTTTGTATTTAGTTTCTAGATTTGTAAACAAATCCAGAACCTTTGAAATATGTTATTGAAAAAAGACCAAGAATAATATAAACTGTACCATGTGTCCTTTTGTGTCCTTCTGTAGTCCATTTGTGGTTTGTCTCACCCCGGCTGATATATCACAAAATCCACTGTTTAAATTGTTCCCTATATTGCCCCTATGCCCCTGTAAGGTCTCCTTGGGTGTTATGAAAGGCCGCCCCCAAAATAAATGTATTATTATTATTAAGAACAACAACTTGGTGTGGTGTGGAGGGGATGTAGGAAGCAGGAGCAGGTGGGGAGAGATGGGGCTTCAAGGTTATTTGTTTTAAATGTGTCTTGGAGATAAGGACCAGCTGCACACAATAAAATACAGTATAACACAAAACCAATAAGACACACGGTGACACATGGCACACCAACAATCAATCATCGTCCAGCCTCAGCTTTGGTATTCTTTCACAACCATGTTATGGGTTTATTAGACTGAGCAAACATAAACATATGTGGGGAATATAGTGCTCCGTTTCATGGAACATGAAGATTTAATAAATACATAGTAAGTGGCGATATATGCTCCTAGTGGTAGCGATTCGCCATTAAACATCCGTAGGCTGCACAAAGGTCTGTCATAGTCAGGTACTTCTGTAAACACAAAGCCAGCAAATTCCTGTATCATAATGCAAGATGTTTTTAACAAGCCAAACCACTTGGAAGAAATCATGTGTAACTTAAGTTATGTTGAAAAGAAAGAGCAGTTCTGCCTCTCCCACTGGTGTAAAGTTGCTGGGTCAACTTTGTAATACTAGGTCTCACTCACAGCCTCTTGTTATTAGCTAGCTAATAAATACAACCACATACACAAAGAAAAGCTGCAATTTCAACATGTCCAAGCATCCTGTATCATAGCCATGCTAATAATTAGTGATGTTACGTATTGCGCCGAGGCTTCGGAGCGTGTGTCGAGTAATCCCCGAAGCTTTTTGTGAAGCATGTATCGAGGCTTGTATCGTTTTGGGCCAGTGACGGCATCGATGACAAACGAAGCCTCGCTGCCTGTCGATACCGCGTGACTGCTTCAGGAAGCCATTCAGATCGGTTGAACCGTTGAACCACAATGCTCATAATACCCATGGATGTATAATAAGAACCATATTACCCCTCCTGTACCCGGGCCCGCTGGTGACACGATGGAATTAAAATAGCTCAAAACCTCAGTTATATAGAGGTCGGAACATGTCATAAGTATAAATAGATACAAGCATAAATAAATGTAGGAAAAAAAACATGAATGAATAAATACAGGAATAAATATGTTACAGTGTTTTCAAGAAGATTCAGTGTGTGTGCTGTGGCTCAGCTGGAAAGCAGTTGACTCACGATCACAGGGTCCCTGGTTCAACGACTCATCAATACGTCTTTTTTGTTGTTTATAAAAGCTGCAGCTAAATGAGATAATGTAGTTAATAAATGTATTCTTTGATATGGTTTAGCCTTTCTCAGGTTACAACATGGTTAAGTTTATGAATATTAGTAAGGAATACAAATCCCTCTTTGCAATGTTTACCAGCCTCCTTAGGCTTTTCAATCACAATCATTCAACTGGAATAAAAACAATATTGTTAACATGAAAATATGATTTTATGTTCGTTGTTTGAGTTATTCTCTAAGGCTTTACTCATTGGGAACTCGGTATGAGAGAGAGCACACTGTCGAGATGTCCAATCTGCCTGCTTTACACACTTTGACCAACAGGGGGTTTGTGTTCAAATGAAGCCCATGATGAAGCCTCATGAGATGAACCCTTTTGCGAACCAATTGGCTGGAAAGCTTCATCACTACTAATAATGTTTATAATAAACCAAACCGTTTGTAAATCAGTCAAGATTTCAGCGAGTTAAGAGTAATTTTGTGCAGATCACCCACCTTACAACAGCTACCATAACGCGAATCAGAGTAACTGTTGACTGTGGCAAGATGGCGGCCGGTCAGCTAAGCTGGAAAATCTCCCATGAGCCATCTAGTGTTTATATATATCTATGGTGACACCGGTCTATACCTGACTAGAGTCACGCTGTGTGTGTCCGTCAGGAAACACGCTGTTTACAAGTAGTTCCAGCAAACATCCACTGATAAATTGCGATGTTAACAACCTCATGATAACCTCATATGTTTTTAACTTAGGATCATACCTGTGTTTAGTCTAGAAAAAGGTAAATGTGTCCATTTCATTATAAATTTGTGTATATTTACAGACCGTTGCAAAAACTAAGAAGCTTATAAACATCAGATTTAAAACTAAAAGAGCTTTGAAACACAATGAAAGATGTTTGGAGTTTTATTTGAGTTATTCATTTAAACTTTTTGTCTAAGAGATGCTGATTTGAAACCGTTGTTACATACAGTTACGGCATTTCCTGTTTCTGCGGGAGAGAGGGGAGGCCGTCCTAAAACTTGCTGTTGTATTTACTCCCTCCATCTGAAAGGAGGGAGCCTCGTTGAGTTGTGAGTGTGGCTACAGACAGAGTACACTCAGGCACGGGGGGCTAGGGTCGAGGGAGTGGTTTGGGATTGGGCCTAAATGCGCTATGCCACACACACACAGAGCCGAGTTTGAATGACACAATCACACGTTTATTTCCATGCAACTCTCTGATTGGTCTGGTGTCATGCCTCTGTTGCATTCACAGAACACGGGAAATTACAGTTCTACCGTCCTCTCTTGTGTCATGATGAAGTTCACGTAAAGCACGGTCAATGTAGGCAGAGGCGCCGCCAGGGATTTTGGGCCCCATGAAAAGATATCACATTGGGCCCCACCACCAGGCACAGGCCACACCAACCAAGCACAATTGCTGTAACCACACCTCCAGAACCCAACCGACTCATTCATGCTTTAAATATCTCTACCTGTACAGGCTTGCATCTATCGTGTAGTCCAATACTAACCGCACAATATTTACTGACACTGAGCGGTGAAAATATAACACTGTGCAGACTGCACATTCTACTGCAACATTCTGCTGCAGTAGAATTCACTATTTGATATAACACTAACATTCCTGACAATAGATCTCAATAGTCATCTTTTATGGTGTACATGCCTTTTTAATAACATTTTTGAATGGAACATTCATAAATCTAAATAAATCTAACTTAAATATACATGACCTCTTAAATAAATATAAAGTGAACATTAACACCAATATTATCATTTATAAAATGCTATAACAAAAAAAATAACATAAGCAGCAGATTGTTTTATTAAATATACATACCAACTACAAAATAAGCGGGTATTAAAGTGTAAATGGACAACAAAACGGAAATGGAATGGTGCTAAATCAGAGCCTATCACCTATTCTCAGTCTTTTTCTCATCATGCATCTTGTGTGTAGTTATCCAATATCGTTACCATAGCCTTGCCCTTTAACAGTTATTACGAGCCCTTGCTCAGCCTTACTCACCAAGAGCCCAGCGCCTAGCCTTCTTACAGGCAAAGTCACTGATCAAGTCCTTGAAGTCCAGCTTTCTAGCCAACTGGCTTTCAATAGACAGCATGGTATGACTGCAAAGCATTATGGGGGGACAGGGCTGCGGAGCCTAAGGATGGATCTGTTGGTCCTGGCACCAGGGGGAGGGACAACTGATTTAGTATGAATAGCTGCTAAAAATGTACCTGCATTTATTAAATGTCAGCTAGAAGAGGAGTGAAATGAATAACCTCAGAATTTTCTGTGAAGATATTAACAGTACTATACTTAAAGGTGGGGTAGGTAAGTTTGAGAAACCGGCTCGAGATACACTTTTTGTTATATTCCATGGAATACTCTTAACATCCCGATAGCAATGAATATCTGAAGTGCTTTGACAAAAAATCCATGAAAAAAGTCATCTGTGGAAGCCGTAGTACTGTAAAAAGCACGACCAATCATCTGAGCCGGCCCGGCTAAAATAACTGGATGGCCTACCTGCCTGTCAGCCTTCCATCTGTGCACAAACTTATCTCGTGCCCTCATTGGTCATGTGCGTCTTTGTGTGTGTTGGAGGAAGGGCTCTGTAAGGAAGTGGTTTCAAATTCTAGCGCACTCAAGCTGGTTTCTCCCAAATTACCTACCCCACCTTTAATGTCAGCAAAACATTACAATTATTATTTACAATGGACTAAGCTTAGCTAACAGACTAATTTCCACCACTCATGGACCACACCCACCTTTTCTTTTGAAAAACTGGGTGACATACTGTCGCCCTTTAGTCCCTCTCTCTTGTCTTTCTCTCCTTTCTTTTCTTTTTTGGAAGCCTGACTTTGTTAGTCGTTGAGACATGGTACACACGTAAGTACTAGCATCCCTCCTCACATGCTCTTACGGCCCCTACACACGGCGGCGTGCGTTGTCGCTTGCCGGCGGGAGGGGCTGGAACTCGACCAACAACCAATCACATGAATCTCCCGCCCCAGACACACAAGCATGCGGTTTGATTGGCTAGAGCTTGCACTGGCATATGATTCGATTGGCTGACGCCTCCGTCGAGGCGGCAAAAGTAGAACATTGCTCTACTTTTGCAGCGAGCACCGCGAGAGAAGCTACGCTTTGCTCCCACAATGCAGTTCGGCGAATCGTGACGTCACCCCATTCAAAGTGAATGGGTAGAAGCGTTGAAGCGGCAACGCACACCGCCGTGTAGGCTCCGTCACTCTCTGCTGCTAGAAAGAGCGGTGCTGCACAGCGTTTGGAGGCAGGACCAAACCATTACATGTAATGGTACAGAGGCTTTGGATAATTAACTTTTGGAAGAAAAAAAGTGAAAAGAATCGTAAGTTTAGTGAGTACATTATCAATTTAACATTATATTAATGTTAATTATTGATGATTGATGAAAGGTTACTTAAACATTTTTTTCTTACGGCGCCCCTGAATGTAGGCCTATTATATTATATTATTGTCCGGGGCTAGGCCAGGCGACGCCACTGGCCGCCACACTGCCTGCTTTTAAAGCGCTTCTTAAAACCCACCTCTTCTCCTTACCGTATTAACATCTTTTAGAGTGTTGCTTTTATTGCTTTTAAATTGTCTATTGTTTTTACTTCTACTTGTTTTATGGTGTATGGTGTTTTTTGTATGTTTTTGTTTTGTTTATTTGCCTGTACAGCACTTTGGTCTGGAGGTGTAAAGTGCTTTATAAATAAAGCTGTATTGTATTGTATCTCACCAGCGCAAGTAGGCCTAATATAAGAAGTAATGTTTCCTATCTTTCCCGTGGAACATTGAATGCAGCATTAAATGTGTCCGTTGATGACAAATGTGACGTCAGCGGCACGGCTCACCTTTACCTGTGTGCGCGCTCACGAACAGCAGTTACGCGTGGACATGCGGAAGTGAACGCCAGCAGCCAGAGTTCCTGTTGAAGTACTGAGCCCGCCGAGGGATGGTGAACATGTGAGGGGGAATACTGCCTTTCATCCCGGGACACAACATGTTCTTCAGGACCGCCGAGGTAGGCCCTGGCCCGGGAAACGGCTGCTTACACTTGTATTGAAACGTTACAGTTACACTGCTGACCATTGCGTGTCCCTGTCCGAGATCACGGACTTCAGTAGTTCTGATTTAAAGGACGTGTATTCCTCTGTCTAACCGAGAAGCACTGACCAGTCATTCCGGTTTAAGAATTAAAAAGAGGAACACTGTAGAATATTTGAATCACTCAGGAACTTCTCTTTATTTTCAACAAGAAATCTCCTAAAATACCACGACGCTGCAGCGTGAGAGAGAGCTGCCGCGCACACAGAGCAAGAATAAGGAGATTGCAAATTAGAAACAGAGTTGGTTCGATTAAATGTAGGTAACTTTTATGTAGCAATAATAAATATGAAAGCTGTTTTATATATATTTTACATTTCTCCAGTACCAATAACGAAACCGATAACGTCGGAGCTTTATGGGGAAAAAAACAACATATATTATATAGCAGTTTCATAATTACTTTCTACAGATCTTTGTAGAGATTTGTACATTTAAAAGGTTTCTTGAAAAGTCCAGCTCACTAGTTTTACTTCTGAAAGATGATTGTGACCCGTCATATATCAAATATTCTTAATTGTGAGATCCAGGGCTTACCTAATTGAACAACAGCATAAGGTGAGAAGAGTCATGAAGTTAGAAAAGATAGTCGGTTAAGGTGTGTTATGGAGCACAACATTAGCCATTATAAGCTCACTTGTCACACCAGAGCAGTGTGCTTCAACTATAATGAATTTCACTTGAGGATGATTGTGTTATTTCTGTATGTGTGTTACAGGAAAGTTTTGAGCTGTCGGACAGACAAAAGGAGGGTTACAGCACTGAGCCTTTACTTCCTTCATTGGTAAGTATAAGTGTCAACAGTAACATGCAAACAGAGAATATATCTGCTCATATGAAAGGATTCTTTGACCCTGCATGGCCAGAGAAACCTGCGTGTGGTGCTGTTAGACAAACAGAGAGTGTCATCCTAAAGGCCCTTCCGTCATCATACATTAGACCGGGCTCTGTCTTTGCATCTTATTGATTGTGCTCTCTGTTCTATCATGGTGTAATTTTGAGCTGAGTCAAACCTGACAGACCCCAAATCTGAAACATGGACATGCACACAACTAAATATGTGTAAACATCCAAACCTGCTTCTTGGGACAGAGCCCAGCTTCGATGAGTGGGTATGCTTGCTAGCACCACGCTATGACACATACATCAGACAGGATATACTTAAGATGAGGCCCCCTCCGCAAGATGAGGCCCAACACAGCCTGCGTGTAGGGAGGGGCGGCCCTGGTTAGTTAGCAACTAGCAAACCAACTAAACGGTTTGCTTTTTGAAAGTATTACAGTCTGACTGTCCCACTAGTAACATATGCACATTTCTCCATAAATATATATTTTTTTACATTTGATATTTTTCAGTAATCGATCTGGCCACATAGCACCGTAGATAAAGGCTTATACAATGTGAAGTTTCTCTCATGTTACAGCGAGTATATCTAATGAATAACAGTCCTGAAATAATACTTTTTATCACACGTTATATTACATATTATGTATTCACTGTGGCGGCTAAATTCCCATTAAATTGAGTCACCAAGAGTCTAAACTTGGCTTTATGCTTTGACGTGTTTTCAAGAAGTTGAAATGTTGAAATGATGGCGTTTAATTAAGAAAATTAAATCCACAATAACTTAGGTAGGACCAAACCAACCTGGTATCACGGCTAGACGTGAACATGTCCCGTTGGTCCACTGGGAGACGTCAGTGTTAGGGATTAATTGTGTCTTTACTCCTAGACATTTAACCTTATTTTGTGTGTTGACATGTACGACCATCCCTGCTTCTAATCTGACGTAAGGAATGTGTTAATGCAGTCGTATGTTGATACTAGGGTTTATGGCCTGACACCAGTGGGCACAAGGGGGTTTTCTAAGCTCCAGAGACGTGAGAGACATCTCCTGTGTCTGCAGATGTGTTTACGCCCATCCCCAATATGTGGATTTGACTCTCTGTAAACTAGTTAAAAGGTCTACCAAGATGCGAGGCTGATCAGATTTGACATGGCAAACCACCCGTGCAGTCAGAACCTTTGACTGTGTGACTTGTGATGTGAATTTCTCCGGCCGATGCTTGTATTAAATATCAGTGTTTGACATCAGAACTCCTGCTCGTCCCGGGTGTTGACAAGCAAGCCTCAATCACGACTTTTGGTTCACTATAACACAACAGTTTGTGGACAATACGAAGATTTGTTCAGGTCTCACCAGGGAAATGTTTATATACTACGTATGTTACTAAAGAAGTTTTAGATTGGCCAGTGTCCATGTAAAGTTATCGTCGTCTCTCGGAGTGAAAACAGTATTTCCGGTGTCGGCGTTTTCATAGTAACGTTGTTGCTAGGGACGTAGCTCACGCTTCATACACCCGGAAATGAGTAATCTCATCACTGTCGGTTGATTTTACAGTGATATCTGCAGTACTCCTCAAATGAAAAAAATTGTTTGTATAGAACAAAGCCACTACCCATGATCCTCTGGAATCGTTGAAGCTCTGTGATTGGATGTGTTACTCGCAATGCATTTCGGGAGACGTAGTTGAAACGATAAATAGAACAAAAAAATGTGTTGAAAAGAAAATCATACTTTAATGTGCTTGCTTTTCTCTTTGAAAGTCATCACATAAATGCATTGTAATAAACGGTTCGGCTGCATTAAATATTACACATCTGCCGTGGTTCTTTATTTATAGGGCCTTGGGGCCTCATTTATAAAGCAATCTTTGCGATTTATAAAAAACAAACTTGACGGGAAAATGTGCGTTCCTCCACGCAAACTCTTGACCCATGCGTACGCACAAAAGACAGATGAGACGTTGGCAGAAGGAAGAATGGAGAGAAATATGTGAAAATAATAAATTAAATGTTACTGCTCATTTATCATATGTGAAGAATTAATTTGCAAAAATTGATTTAAAGCCAATCTTAATATGATTAACCCTTGTGTGGTGTTCATATTTTTATTTATTCAGCCAGTGTTCTTGGGTCTGGTGGACCCGCTGCCTTTTTGGGTTTCAATTCAACACAATCAAACAATTGTATGTTAAAATACTCAACATATGTTGACTTCATCCCAATTACAAGCAATATAAACAGCATATATGGTTAATATTTGCCATTTTACATTTGTTAGATCACATTAATTAATGAAAGTGCTACTCGTTTTGTTGCCCGCTGGTCCTGTGGCTCGTCTTTTTTTTGTAACTACCTGATGCTCAATCTCATCCTCTTCTTCAAAGTCACTGTCAGATCCTCACATTCTGAAACCCCTTCCTTTACAGCAAGGGTATTCAACTCAAATTCAGCAAGGTCCAGTTAGAGAAAACCTCCCCATGCAAAGGTCCAGAACATCAAAATGTCTAACTTGCTTTATGAATTAGTGTGATATATATTGAAGTAGCCTGTAGCTTTATCAACGTCTGCATGTAATCAACGACTGACTGCCAATCAAATAAAGAAAGTACAATTCAAAAACAACAATATTTATTGTCAATTAACATTGAACTATACAGATATACAGTAAATACTGTGGATATGTGTAATGTTCCTCTCGGGCTGCATTTAAAAAAATAAAATAGCTTTTGAAAATATGTGCATCTTAAAAGTGCTTAATTTTAGATAAATAAAATAAAGTGTAGAAGCAGCTTGAGTTTCCCTTTTTCTTTGTTAACCGTTTCACATCATGACTTTTCAGCCGATTATAGAACAATATCAGTCTTTACACATCATAACAATTGAACAGTTTTAAAGTTTCTCTTTCTTTCCCTCTTGTATTTCAGTCCCTCACTCACTTTGTTTTTAATTCAGTGTGATAATTGAGCTTGAGCTTGTCCTGCCAGGAGTTTAAATCTGGGCTGAAATGGAGTCAGGGCCATTCTCATACACACATGCAGGTGCACATTGGTTAGCCTCGGTTAGCCTCGGTTAGCCTCGGTTAGCCTGCCCTGGAACGATATTTAGTTTGGAATTTTGATCCTGGTGGACTGATCACATTGGGCTCTGAGACTGCTTATTTTTTGTGACCTCAGTTCTGACTTGAGAGGGAATGTTTGGACAAACACTTTGTGTTTTGGCAGTTTTAATGAGCGCCACGGTCTCTGAACAAATGAGACACTGGTTTTGTGCTCCCAGTGGGCAGGATGAACATGAATGAATCCACTCAGGGTTAAAAGCTCTGTTCTCACTGTCCACTTTCCTCTTCTTGGAGAGCGGCATGTGTAATTATTTGTCTCTCCCTCTCTGCCGCTAACACGCCTGTTCACTCTCCTCTCCGCTTCTCTCCCTGTATCGCTAATTATTCTCTTCACTCACTTTCCTCTCCGCTTCTCTCTGTCGCGCTCTCATCTCTTCTTCTGTGTTTCTCTCCCTGCATCGCTCTCTCGTCTCTTTCAATCAATAGGATACGGCTGTAATAGGCCTAAGGCCTTTTAGTCGCTCATAAATAAATAAGTAGATCACTGATTCTTTATTTACTATGGATGCTGGCAACAGTCACAAAGTGAAGGTGATGTTTGACCAGTAATGGTCGAGGCGGGACTTGAGACAGTTAACCGTCTTGGATGTGACGGCGCTTTCTGGCAGATCATTCCACAAGTCAACCACACGCAGGCTGAAAAAGTTGTGCCGGATAGCCAGTCTTGAGTACTGTTTCTTCAACTTGAGGCAGTGTCCACAAATCCTGGTGTTATAATCCCGTTGTAGTGGGCATGATGTTTTGTAGATTTTGTGGAGATATTTGAAAACGTCGATCATATCTCCCCTCGCCCTTCTATAATACATACTCGGGATTTTAAGACTTTGCAGTCGTTCTTGATATGGTAGGTCCTTTAGTTCTGGAACCAGCTTCGTTGCCCTTCTCTGTATTTTCTCGATGAGCTCAGCATCCTTTCTGTACATGGGGAACCAAGCGACATTCCCATACTCGAGGAGTGGCCGTACAAGAGAGATGTATAAACTACATACTACGTCAGAGTCCAAATAAGTGTATGATCTGCGGATCATTGCTAGGATACCATTCGCTTTGTTACTTGCCCGAAGGATATGGTCACTAAATGTCAGGGTATTATCAACATTCACACCAAGGTCCTTTTCATTCTGCATCTCGGATAGGTTTATAGTGTTTGAATTATCACTCATATTTTTGATTCAGAAAACCTAAGTGCATTACTTTGCACTTTGCTGCATTGAATTTGAGCTGCCAACACTCGGACCATCTTTGCATTTCTCTGAGATCTGACTGGAGTTTTTCTGCATCCTCTTTACACTTAATTTCCTTGAAGACTTTAGTATCATCTGCAAACATCTGGACCATGGAGCTCACATTATCAGGTAGGTCGTTGATATAGAGGACAAACAGTGCAGGACCCAGGACACTACCTTGTGGAATTCCACTGAGAACTGGGCACCATCCAGATGGTTTCCCGTTAATAAAGACTCTCTGTCGCCTATTTTTGAGATGGTCTGAGATCCAGGTGAGTATGTCTCCACGGATACCATACCCATAGAGCTTCTTCAGTAATCTTTTGTGAGGTACAGTATCAAATGCTTTCTGGAAATCCAAATAAATGGCATCGAGACTTCCTCTCTCATCTATGGTACGAGACCATATGTCAAGGCAGGCCAGGAGCTGGGTTGAACAGGATCTGCCTTGGACCAAGCCGTGTTGGCGGTCTGATAATAGGTTGTTTGAGTCAAGATGTTCTATGACGGCATCACGCACCAAGGATTCAAGTTTGCATACTACTGCTGTAAGGCTGACAGGCCTATAGTTTCCAGGATTGCTTCGGTCACCTTTTTTTAATATAGGAGTTACATGACCATCCTTTCAAGGCTGTGGTACCACACCTTCATCAAGCGATTTTTTAAATATAGTAAGTAAGGATTTATCTAGTTCGTCAGACAATTCTTTGAGAATCCTGGGATAGATGCCACCCGGTGCTGATGCTTTTGAGGCATCTATGTTCGATAGTTTTTTATGGATGTCCTTTGATGTGAAGTCCAATTTATTGAGTGTAGTATTAAATGGCCTGTCCTGGAAGTCTGATATTGATGAGGTATCCTCCTTTGTGAACACACTAGGAAAGAAGGAATTTAGTGTATTGGCTTTATCCTTGTCATTTTGAGCCAGGCTGCCATTAGCCTTTTTCAGATCTCCGACTGTGGCATTGACTTTTAGCTTGCTTCTGGCATATTTATAAAAAGCTTTCGGATTCTCTTTGGCTTCCTTTGCAATTTTTCTTTCATGCTCTCTTTTAGCTTTCCGACACTCCCATTTAACTTTGTTGCACAATTTTACATAGGAACAACGGTCACTCTCTGTACCAGATAATCTTGTAAGCTGCACTTTTTGATTTGATTTGATGTTTCATTCTATCATTTATCCATTCTGGAGTAGAGCGATTTTTCTTACTTTTTCCCGATGACATAGGGATGTGCCTCTTGCAACTTGTTAGGATTTTTTCTTCCACGGCCTCCCACTGTGCTGAAGCTGACTTGTTTTCAAAGGTCTGTCCCAATCATTTCCTGTTTCAGGCCTTCATAATTTCCTTTATCAAGGATGAACTTGCGGTTTGGATTATCCCATATCTCATGGTAGCATAGAAATTTGAAAGACAGGCAGTCATGGTGACCTTTTCCTAGTGGTGCTTCATGGCTTAGATCCTCAACCATTCCCTCCTCATTTGTGATAATTAGGTCAAGCACGTGTGGGGTTTGGTTTCCTCTTGCATGAGTTGGTTTTGTTACATGTTGAAATACGTAGCAGTCTCTCAAGCATTCAAGGAACATGGATGCAGGGTGGTTTTCATTCTCTGGTGCCCGTATGCGTTGCCAACCAATTTCAGGATAGTTAAAGTCTCCCATAATTAAAACGTGGCTGCGGTTTAGTGAGGAAGATTCTTCAACTAAACCTCTAATTTCAGAGTTGCCGATATTTTGACAGTTTAGTGACCGGTAGACACATTCAACCAGAAGACGGTCCGTATTGCAGAGTTGTATTTCACACCACACATCTACAGAATGTAGATGTACAGCCCTTCAAGTTCTTAGGTACTGCTCTGAGGTAAGATTTAGTGTAGATACAGACACCTCTTCTACTCTCATCTAGATTGCTGAAAATGTCATATCCACTGATGTTCAATTCACATAACTGGATTGGTACTTGTGGGTTTTTTGGAAGTGCTTCACTAATAGCTATAATATCTGGGTCATTTTTATCAATGTTTGCTACCAGTTCATTTCTCTCATTCATAACAGAATCTGCATTGGTGCAAAGACATTGAATGCCCTTAAAGTCATCTACTACTCTCTGAGTTGTTATTTATGTATGTGTGGGTTCTGTCTTGTTTTAATTTGGTTTGATTTGAATAACTTTCATGTCCCACACTGGTCCTTGTATTTTGAAATGCCACATGTTCGTTCCGTCCTCTTCCATTTAGATTTTTGCTTTCTTGACAAGGTCGTTCCTCTGTTCCCGTTCTTCTTTGGAGAGGTCGTTTGCCACACTTAGTAACTTGAACTTTGCTGATGCGTTCTTCAATTTGTGGAGACTTGACATTATTTTTCGTTTCTCGAAAGTGGAATTTGTGGTAATCAGCATTGGTCTGTTTTTTTCCGGTTCTCGAGTCCCGAGGCGTATCACCTTTGATGCCAAAACCCCTTCGTTTTCCAACTAATTTATCAGATCGTTTATCGTATCTTCATCATGCAGTTTCCTGGCATCTATATTTTCGTCCTCACTTTCTTGTAATCTGTGTATAACAATGTTTTTTTCTCTGCTCTCTTCTGACTGTTGTTCTCTCGTAAACTCCATGATTGCTGACAACATCTGACCACGTAGGTGAAGTATCATCCTCAGTTACAGAGTCACTGTCTCCCTCCTTGGGTGGGCTCACCACCGGTATGTCTTGGGAGATGAGCTGTGCGATAAGCTCTCTGGTGTAGTTTTGTTGTTTCTCTGCTTGCTTAATTATCATCTCCTCTAGTGCGTCCAATCTTTTTACTAATTCAGGTGATGAAATTGTTTCTTATTGTTTTCCAACAGTTCCTCTGATTTTGAATCCTTCAGAGCCTTGCCGGTTTTATCCTGGCATTGCTTACTACACAGCCACATCAAGTCATCACGCTGTGTGACTGCATACTGTGCATTTGGTAGTTTCAGACATTTTGCACATGTGTGTTTATTGAAATGTTCACATTCTAGTATCTTTGTGCTGACCTCACTGAATATGACTTGGCAGATATTACATACCCAGGAGTCTTCATCTGCTGTTTTATTGACATTTGTTACATCGTTACGTCCCTCTTTTTTATTGTCAGGTGGCTCATTTCCGGCAAGCTGTTTGACTTACGAGCCTCATCTTCCCTTTATCTTCTTCATTCTCTTGCTCGTCTTTCTTCTGTTTTGGATTATTTTTCCCGGCATGTTTTGTTGTTGTTGTCACTAAAGATTTGTCTGATTGTTGGCTTTTCCCGGAGCTGACAATCGGACAGCTGTTAGCTCCGTTAGCAGCTAGCTCTCCTCCACTACTGTTGGCTCCGCTAGCAGCTAGCTCTCCTCAACCCACTCACCGGGAAACTGATGCAAATGTTTCTCATCTGTCTTCTCCACTCTCACACTGAGAGTATTTATTCACGCAGAGCCTGAATAAATATTATCATGCCCCACTGGGTCCCCTATTAATGTATTGATTATAGGTCCGGGTCCGTATAGGTCGGCGTCCGGATCCGGACCGCGGTCCGCCTGTTACTGACCTATGCTCTACATCAGGGGTGCCCAACCTTTTTTGAACCGAGAGCTACTTTTAAAGTTGCCAGTCTGCCGAGATCTACCAGTCCAAATAGAGAGGCGTAGCCATTACTGACAGCCTACTACCAGGTAAATACACACTTCTACTTGTATAAAACTGACCTTTGTACGATTAATACTTCATAAAATACTGCAGATCATTTATCTTACCTCTTTCTAATCTACACACATACAAGTATTTAACTGAAGTTACACAACAGTGTTGTTGATACAGAGTTGGAGTTTATTCACACGTCACTACAGTGGGTAATGTTTTCAAGAAACATTGAACAGTGCTGCCACATATGATACAGGAAAAAAAGAAAAGACTCTGAACCCTTTCTTTGCCATTATATAAAAAAGTGTTGCTACAAAAGTATAAATTAGGCTTACTAATAAGACATGTCAGATCTGAAGCTACTCAGGAATCTGCTGCCAAAGTGCAATAAAAAAAGTTTCAAACCCTTTTTTTTGTTGCATTTTAGTAGATTATAAAAAGAAATGCCTTTTTTAAAATAGGATGCAAGCAACACTAGCTTCTTAACCTGAATTGATAATAGACTATAATCAATTTAAACAGAACATATCTTAATGTTTGCATTCTTATACAATTTTGTACAATAATTATAATGAATAAGTTCAAACTAAAACTTACAGCTGATTAATAACGGTATCTAACTTGAGTTTTTATTATATCAAAAACCTGTTGAAATGCTACTGTTATTTTTACTGTCCCCCAAAAGCGCGTCGGCAGCCTCCAGGAATGCTTCTTTCACAACTTCGCCATCTTTGAAAGACTTCATGTGTTTCGCCAGAACGTGACTGACACGATAAGATGCTATGGTAGCAGCCTTGCTCTTGTTGTTGGGCCTGGTGAAAATGGACTGCTGTGCATTTAGCTGTCCTTTCAGGCCCCTTCCCTTTTGGGAGCGTAGGGCAGAATTAGGAGGGAATTCTGTCTCGTAGCGTTTGTGCACTGTTTTGAAATTCCGCTCCTAAATTACCCTTCTTCGATAAAGCCACGCTCGCATTGCAGATGAGACAGATGGACTTTGAATAGATACACAAATAATCATCCTCCCACTCGGAGTGAAAATGATATATTTTGGGCTTTTTTGCTTCTGCCATAATTGCGGTCTTGTGTGCGTGCGGACTGTCACTCCTGTTGTTGACACAGACCACGTCAGCGAACTAGTGCCCACCAGCCACGCCCCGACACATGGGGTCACGCCAATCACAAAGCTTTGATGCGTTCAAGTGCATTATTCTGGCACAGGAAGATTATGTTAGGGGTGCACATAACTGGTACGCATGCGTACCGTGACTTGTGTCACAAAGCGCATTTGCGTACCGACGTACTTGTGAAGCTTTTCCAGAAGGCGGTTAGATCACCGGACGACAGAGTCGGTCTCCGTGTGCACAGACAGGCTGCTGTTAACGTCGGTCTCTACAACGGAATTGTGCCGAAACTACGCCAACCGGCTGCGGAGGGAGACTCACTTCACTGGAAAACTGCGCCCCCCCCCCGGGTGACGTTCGCGATACAGAGGGCTTCATCAAATAACTTTGAGTGGAGCCAGAAGATGGAGTACCAAACACTGACTCCACGTACTGATCTGAGTACCTCACTGAGAAAGTTATGTGCACCCCTGGTTATAGAACATTAACGATAAAACAGAATATTGTTGTTCTATTTTTAGACACATCTCGCGATCGACTGGGAATCTCCGATCGCGATCGACTGGTTGGGCACCCCTGCTCTACATCATCATCAAATTCCTAAATCATTTGCAAGGCCCTCTGAGCAGAGAATTGTTTGGCCATCTTGATCAGTTGTGATAAGGACCCAAACTGGCGAAGCTTTATTTATTTCCTTAAAATAGGTTGAAAAATGACTTTCAGTCATTTAACAGTTAGATATTGTAATTCTGATTCCATAGATGTGTCTCCCATCACCTAACACCACTGACTTTTCTCTCAACTCAGTGTTTACATTCTAAAGAAAATCAATAATATCCTTAAAAACTACAAGTTCCATTATATCAGCTTTGTACCGTGATGCAAAACGACAACATTTTTGTAGTTTATTTTTGGTATGCAAAGAGCTGTTGTGATAAGGGTTTTAGAAAAGCCTATCTATCGATTTGATCAATATGAAAATAAGCCAAATTACTATTGATACTGCAAGGAGACGTATTGTGTGAAGAGAAATGAAAGATGTTGTTTAAATGCGTTATATTTATGATCCACTTCATGCATTCAGTTTTATTGTCAGAGTTCTTCCAATTTGTCCAAATGTCTTCTAATCAGGGCTCTATAAATAAAGAACTACGGCAGATATGTAATATTTAATGCAGCCGAACCGTGTATTACAATACCGTTATGTGATGACTTCCAAAGAGAAAAGCAATCACACGCGGAATAACGTATTTTCTTTTTAACACATTTTTTTGTTCTACTCATTGTTTCAACTACGTCTCCCGAAATGCTTTGCGAGTAACACATCCAATCACAGAGCTTCAACGATTCCTGAGGATCATGGGTAGTGTAATGTCTTTGTTCTATCCAAAACTCAGAGGGACATTTTTGTCTCGTCGAAAGGGAAAAACACAAAAGCATTGAACACAATTAAAACCAATGAATGTTGTGTAATAATTACAGTAAGGACACACTGGTGTTTTTTTATTTGATGAGTACTGCAGATATCACTGTAAAATCAACCGACAGTGATGAGATTTTTTCCGTGCTTTGCAGCGAGAGCTACATCCCTAGCAACCACGTTACTATGAAAACGCCAACACCGGAAATACTGTTTTCATTCCGAGAGATGACGATAAATTTACATGGACACTGGCCAATCCAAAACCTCTTTAGTAACATACGTAGTATATCAATCAATCAATCAATCAATCAATGTTTATTTATATAGCCCAATATCACAAATGTTACATTTGTCTCAGTGGACTTCACAGTTTGTACAAAATATCAGTATGACAATACGACACCCTCTGTCCTTAGACCCTCACATCGTACAAGGAAAAACTTCCGAAGAAAACCCACAGTTTAAAGGGAAAAATGGGAGAAACCTCAGGGAGAGCAACGGAGGAGGGATCCCTCTCCCAGGACGGACAGACGTGCAATAGATGCCGTGTGTAAATTGAAAAGATAATACATTTGCAACATAGGTAGTCCAAATGTTTGGAAATGCATGTGTGTATAATAGGAAGATGAATCCACGAGGATATCCATCCAGGACCTATGATCCAGGACCACAGCCACAACTCAAGATCCAGGGCTCGCGATGCAGGACCGCAGGATCATCCATGACTCCGGATCCCAGCGTATATAGACACCAAAAGAAAGACATTTGGGGAAGCTGGGTTAATCGGAACATGGGAGTACACAAATATATAAACATTTCCCTGGTGAGACCTCAACAAATCTTTGTATTCTCCACAAAATGTTGTGTTTATAGTGAACCAAAAGTCGTGATGGAGGCTTGCTTGTCAACATCCGGGTATTTCTCCAATGGTTGACAATCCTGTGACGTTTTGAGGGGGTAACATCGTGTCATCCTGACGTTTCCCAGTGGACCAACGGGACATGTTCACGTCTAGTCGTGATACCAGGTTGGACCAAATGGTCGTCAGAAAGAATATCAGCGCAAGCTCACCCTGGTCAAATGTTAACATTAGTTTATTTTATTAAACGTTACATTTTCCAAATCTCTCTCAGCTGACTGTATATGGTCCTACAGCGTCTCTAGTAACAGTCTGCTGCACCATAGAATGTCCAAATGGACCAGTCAGACGTGAGTATTCCATTAAGCAATGCAGAGATGTTTGACCAAAACCTGTTTTGCAAAGATCTGTAGTGCATTTGACTGTTTACAGTTGAGGTTTAACATCTTTCATTTGTTTTATTTTTCTCTTTCCTTTATCTGGACCAAACTAAGTCTAATACTTATTTTGAGCTTCTTAACAATGTTGAACAATATGTTGTTTTTTGAACAGCCCACCCAGAAGACATATGACTATGTACTGGTGGCCCATCAGGTGGATGATGAAACGGACCAGAAGGCTCAGAGACAGAGAGCCTTCATCCAGAAGCTAGAAGAGAAAAACATCACAGTTAAAGTGAGTCTGCCTCTGTTACACATTACATATCATTATCTGAGGCTTTTACCCAAAGTGACTTAAATACACTCGACACCGTAGACAATTCTTTAAAACACTGTGACCTGACACCTGACTCGATGTACTGATAAGGATTGTATGAATCAAAGAAGACAAAGTGTCCTTTATTGTGTGTGCTGTTTTTGTGTGTTAGAGGATTGAACATGATGACAAAGTGTTTTTTGGCATCCGTGCTCCCAATGAGATGTTCAAAGACTACCAGTACCTGCTCAAAGTCTCTGACTCCTGCAACTGGTGTGGAGATGTAAGGGGCTCTGTCACCCAGGCTACCAGGTAATATAAACATATACATATAGATTTGATTGTATCACTGCTCTGACCGAAGTCCTTGTTTAACAACATATTTGTTCCTGTATGAACACTGATCAGAGGGCATCAGATGAATGCTGCTTCATAACATTCTTCCACATGAAAGTCTGCGGCAACATTGAGCAACAACACCGCTTTAACTTCCTTGCTTTTTTTCTTAAATAGATAGTACTGCTTTGCAGAGGTGTGGAGTCAGACTCGAGTCACCAATTTGATGACTTTGGACTCGACTTGACAAAATCACAAAACACTTGCGACTCGACTTGGACTTGAACACCAATGACTCAGGACTTGACTTGGACTTGAGCCTTCTGACTTGAGGTGACTTGATACTTTAATTCAGAGGTCTCCAACACGCCGATCGCGAGATGCTGCTAGAAGAGCAGACTCCCATCGGGGAGAGCAGAATCTTCAGCCACCATGCGGCCAATCATATGCAAGGACACACTAGAATCATACCATTATGTGAAAGAAGGGTGGGGGGCAGACGCTCCAAAGACAGCAGGTGTAGTGGTACAGGCCAGCTACAGAGCGACGGAGTCAAGACATTTGCGAAAACCGAAAAAATAAGCAGCATCTGGCTGAATTTCAATGATATTGGAGAAAGCAAAGCTGAGTGCAGGATTTGTAAAATGAAAATAACCTTCAGAGCAGGTTTTTCTTTTGGTAACCACTCAGGATTTATTGCCAGAGGTGGGAGAAGTTCAGATCTTGTACTTGAGTAAAAGTACCAGAGTGTAGGAATACTCGGTTACAATAAAAAGTCGTGCATTCAAAATGTTACAAGTAAAAGTAGAAAAGTATTAGCATCAAAATATAATTAAAGTACCACCTGCAGAGGGACCTAGATTCAGGTGTTCTCTTCCCCATAGAGACCGCCTCGCTGCACATTATCCCTTGCATACAGATGGATTGTGGGTCCCTTATAACATGTTGTACACAGTGGAAATAAACATTCTGGTTACCTCAACATCAGGGATCTTATACATTAAACTCCTTCTGAATCAAACCGTCACAGTAGCCTTACCTTACTGTTCCCTCTTAAAATAGAAGAAAACACGTTACTTTACCAGCAGAGAGAAAATGGATTATTCAATTATTAATCCATCCATCCATCCATCTTCTTCCGCTTGTCCGTGGTCGGGTCGCGGGGGTAGCAGTTCCAGCAGAGAGCCCAAACTTCCTTTTCCCTGGCGACATCAACCAGCTCTGACTGGGCGATCCCAAGGCGCTCCCAGGCCAGCGAAGAGATATAATCCCTCCACCTGGTCCTAGGTCTACCCCTTGGTCTCTTCCCAGCTGGACGTGCCTGGAACACCTCCCTAGGGAGGCGCCCAGGTGGCATCCTAACTAGGTGCCCGAACCACCTCAACTGGCTCCTTTCGACGCGAAGGAGGAGCGGCTCAACTCCGAGTCCCTCCCGGATGACCGAATTTCTCACCTTATCCCTAAGGGAGACACCAGCCACTAGGGCTGTGCAATTAATCGTATTTCAATCGCGATTACGATTATGGCTTGCGACGATTATGAAAACCGCATAATTGACAAAATACGATTATTTTGCTGGGTGCGCTTTCGCCCCTCCCTAAAAGCCCACTCGGCCACGTGGGAGTGGCATGTGTTGTGAGTGTTCAGCGCGAGCGAAGTTGTCAGAACAAGAGCAGCAACTCGTTAAAAAGAAGGGTAAAACTATGTCCACTATTTGGAAGTACTTTGGCTTTCAGGAGTCCGACGTGGAGCAAAACAAAGTACAGTGCAGGATTTGTTACCAGGTTGTGTTGGCACCACACGCTAACACAACCAATCTCTTTAATCATCTGAAATACAACCACAAAGTGCAATACGACCGGGCAATAATACAACAAAAAGCAGATGCCGCTCGACTTCATCCACCACATCATCACAGTCATCGATTCAGGACGCATTGTACAGAGCAACGGCCTACGCGACGAGCTCGCAGAGACACAGAGATATTACAGGTGCCATTACATTTCACATCGCTAAAGATATGTGCCCAGTTAGCACTGTTAGCAACCAGGGCTTTAAGCAACTTGTCAACACGTTGGACAAGCGGTACGCGAAGCCGTCTCGGTATTATTTCAGCAGGTCTGCGCTGCCTCCGCTCTATGACAAATGCCGTGGGGAAGTTGAGAGAGATGTGGCTTCAGCTGACTACTTTGCCACCACAACGGACCTATGGTCTATACCAGGGGTGCCCAACTAGTCGATCGCGAGATGTGTCTAAAAATAGAACAACAATATTCTGTTTTATCGTTAATGTCCTGTAACATAATCTTCCTGTGCCAGAATAATGCACTTGAACGCATCAAAGCTTTGTGATTGGCCGGCGTCACCCCATGTGTCGGGGCGTGGCTGAGGGTCTTCAGTACAGGTGGCAATATTGTCACCTGCCTGCGCTCATCTCTGAAACCAGACCATGTAAACAGGCTGGTGTTTCTTGCAAATAATCTTTAAGAGATGACATGAGCAGCCCTACCAGCATTTGCCATGGTGGCCAACATTTTTTTATTTGGTCTTAAATTGTAGTTCAACATGTATTTCCTGTTCTGGACCGTGACGGTGGGCCAGACTTCAACGTTTAACTGAGTGGAATATGTTGAATATGTTTTACCAACATGTTGGCTATATGTTAAGGAGTTTTCAGGTTGTGACAGCATCATATTTGATTTCATTTATTTTGGTCTAATTTATTTTTATTTATCATATTAATAATATATGTTTAGTATGGTTTTGGAAGTGCGCTCCAACATATTTGTTGATCTTGTTTATTGGTAAAATATTATTTGTTTTAAAGTTCAATAAATGGTCAATGAATAATCGTCAAAATAATCATGATATCAATTATTGACCCAAATAATCGTGATTATGATTTTTGCCATAATCGCACAGCCCTACCAGCCACCCTGCGGAGAAAACCCATCTCGGCCGCTTGTATCCGCGATCTCGTTCTTTCGGTCATGACCCATCCTTCATGACCATAGGTGAGGGTAGGAACGAAAATGACCCGGTAGACAGAGAGCTTTGCCTTCTGGCTCAGCTCCCTTTTCGTCACAACGGTGCGGTAAAGCGACTGCAGTACCGCTCCCGCTGCTCCGATTCTCCGGCCCATCTCACGCTCCATTGTTCCCTCACTCGAGAACAAAACCCCGAGATACTTGAACTCCTTCACTTCGGGTAAGGACTCATTCCCTACTTGGAGTGGACAATCCATCGGTTTCCTGCTGAGAACCATGGCCTCAGATTTGGAGGTGCTGATCCTCATCCCAGCCGCTTCACACTCGGTTGCAAACCGATCCAGTGAGTGCTGAAGGTCGCAGACCGATGAAGCCATCAGAACCACATCATCTGCAAAAAGCAGTGGTGCAATCCTTAGCCCACCGAACTGCAGACCCCCCCCCCCCCCATGACTACGCCTCGAAATCCGATCCATGTATATTACAAACAGGATTGGTGACAAAGCGCAGCCCTGGCGGAGGCCAACCCTCACCGGAAATGGGTCCGACTTACTGCCGAGGACCCGGACACAGCTCTCGCTTTTTCAATTATTAATGTGACTAATAAAGAGCATTTGATTATTAAGTATTATTCTGTTGATCGATGTCATTACATTTGGGGAAAAGCACATAATGACTTGTTTAAGAGTCGTTTTGTCAAAGTTTAAGACTTGGACTTGATTTGAACTTGCCCATCCTGACTTGAGACTTGACTCGGACTTGAGCGCAAAGACTTGAGACTTGACTCAGACTTGAGCGCAAAGACTTGAGACTTGACTCGGACTTGCAAAACAATGACTTGGTCCCACCTCTGCTGCTCTGTGTACCCTACCATGCAATAATGCAACAAGCCAAATACAACTTGATTTAAAAATAAGGCTGAACACACTTTCTGGAGCTGATGCAGATTCATCACCAGTCACCTCACTGTCTACGTGAAAAAAAAGTGTTCATTCAAGCCCTGGTGACTTATGTCCTCAACACAATATATGGAGTATATTATAGTATATGTTGGAGCTGGGAAATGTGGATTCAACCAAACTGTTTTATGTAAAAATGTTGTGTTCTGTGTGAGAGCCAGGTGGGTCTGTGGGTGGTGCAAACTAACACCTGTGCTGTCGGCATTATTCATGATGTTTAAAACTACTCATTCGGATCCTGCCCGGGGTTTTTTCTCTTACTGCAACATTTATTATTCCTCCAGGATCCGAATTGTCCATTTTATCCTTCAGCAGACCTTCATCAACACAGGAGGTGAGTGGGATTTATTTCAAAGAACTCTATATTATCACCTCTATTTTGACTATTCACAGGCAGCCATGCAAATTGATAATTAACCATGTTTTGATATTTTGAGTTCCCTGATGCTGATTTTTCCTGCTTTTGGTATGGTTATTGATCAGAAAACCTGGAGGAACTGATAAAGAAGGGTGCGTTTGAAACCATGTTCTGCCTCCATGAAGTAAGTCCTCCTTCAATCTTATTATTTTTGCTGGGACAATTGCAAAATCAGGTTTTTAGTCCTTCAGGATTGAACACCTGCTGGTACCATCTGACGGTTATATTGACCGGAATGACACATCTGCACGCTTAACTATCACCTGAAAATGTGCCAAATTTTTTATATATATATATATATATATATACAAACACGTATTTCCCCATCTTAATCCAGATATTGAAGGTGCTGATTGAAAGCTAAGGTTAATACATATTTGATCTTATAAGAAAAGGTTTTACTGGCAGAATGTGTTTCCTGAGAGGAAGTGAGGAGATGTTTCCCTCTGTCAAAGTGTATGAACTAAAGAAACAATCACTGAAGTGGCAGTCAGCTGAAAATGCAAAGCTCCTACCTAAAAGTGTTTTGTATTATAAGGAAGACGGAAGAGAAAGAAAGATTTGTCAGCAAACTGAAATGTATTGGACATCATCATGTGATACACTTGCACACATAACTGCTGGTGTATTATGTTTGAGCCTGGTATAAACCGCTGAAAAACCGGATAACTTAACTAACGGATATTAGAAGCTGTTTTTACAACAATGTGGAGGGAAAGTCCTCTCCTGTCAGACTGAGAGACTCAGGTGAGCTAAAGGACTCTGAGTGTTTAGATTGTTCACTTTAGTCGAAGTTATCTCAATGGGACTCAAATTGTTTGATCACCATTTATGTAAACCAGTATGTCCAAGGCACACCTTTTATATGATCATTATAGGTATAAAAAAACAAGAGAATAATTTAAAAACTGGTATGAAATACTATATGACAGTAAAACAAGAATACAGTTTAAAAGGGGAGTGATTCATAAAATAACCATAAAGAAAAAGTAAATCTGTGTACAGTTCTGTTTCATATGGGTGCTGAGAGATGTATCAATAGATCTCCTAATGTTGCTCTCAAAGTGCACCAGATTGATGCATTTAACTTCAATATAAAAACATCTTCCCGTGGGAGCATGCCCCCGGACCCCCCTAGAGGATGTTAGGTCCACCACCCACTTATAAAATAGCACTTTGCCCCTGCTTACACCTAGCCTACATGCCGTGAGCTAATCATCGAACTTTCATTGTAAGAGTCGCGGGTACACTGTGTATGTGCGTGTGGGGAGTGTTGCATTAGAAAATTCAACTGTAGTGCCCAATACATTAATGGGAAACCCTACATGTTTGAGCACCCTCTATGAAACGTCAAGCACAGCACCCCAAAAAGAAAATCTCTGGCGCCGCCCATGTGTAATATTAATGTTACAAAGTGTAAATGCATATTGAGTAGGATAAACACCCAATGTATGTGCTGATATTTGACCATGGTTCACAGAGAAAGAAGCAGAAGCAGCTGAAGAAGAAGTGGGCTCGATGGTCGGGTCTGTTTACAGGACAACCAGTCAACGATGTCAAGTCAGTGTCTGTCTGTCTGTCTGTCTGTCTGTCTGTGTGTGTGTGTGTGTGTGACACTAATTGTTGGAGCTTTGTAGGTGTAATTCTTTCCCATTCTTGCGTGATGTACACCTTCAGTTGCTCAATAGTCCAGGGTCTCCTTTGTTGTATTTTGTGCTTCATAATGCACCCCACATGTTCAATGGAGAACGGTCTAGTACCCCCACTCTTTCACTACGGAGTCAAGCTGTTGTAACGTGTGAATGTGGCTTGGCATTTTCCTGCTGAAATAAGCAGGGACGTTCCTGAAAAAGATGTCGCTTGGAGGGCAGCATACATTGCTCCAAAACCTGTCTGTACCTTTCAGCATTAATGGGCACGAACACCCCCCCACACTATCACAGATGCTGGCTTTGAACTTTGCGCTGATAACAATCTGGATGGTCCTGTTCCTCTTTAGCCGACACGACGTCCATGATTTCTAAAAACTATTAGGAATGTGGACTCATCAGACCACAGAACACTTTTCCACTCTGCAACAGTTCATCTCAGATGAGCTCGGCCCAGAGGAGAAGGCGGAGTTTCTGGGTAGAGATGGCAAATCATACGAGTCCTTTGAGTCATGAGTCAGCATCACCAAGAGCGTAGAAATCCTACCGGTGAAATAGGAGCCCATAGTCTCCAACTTCAAATCCATTTTAGAGCTACTAGTGAGGGCGGCAGTCAACTATTTGTGTATTTGTAATTTTTCACGAGCAAATTATACTAACGTTACATTAACCTCCGCTACACAAACATGATCTAACAACGTTTGTGTCTTAATGCTTGTTTATTGCAGTATTTGGTCGTCAAATGATCTGTGCACAGTATGCATCTACGTTATCACAAACAGAGCAGACACTCACTGAGGCCCCGGCCACACAAGGACGATAACGGTGAAACGCAATCGCAAAAAAGGCTTCCGTCCACGCGCAATATTCACCGGATAGTGTCTGTCCACACGAGACAGCTCCGTTTAGCTCCAACCGCTGGAGAAGCTGCAGTACATATGCCGAGCCTGTACGTGGCGCTGTAAGTTCCTACACGGAAGCATGGTTGTCATGGTTGCCCTTCTGTTTATTCTCCGCGGTGGGGGCCGAGGGAACCGGGCAGAGTTTTTCGCCAGTCAACGTGTATGTATTCAGTATGGTGTTCCATGTGTTCCTAAGCAGCCCACGTGGTAATATCCTTTACAGCAGGGGTATTCAACTCAAATTCAACGAAGTCCAGTTAGAGAAAATCTCCCCATGCAAAGGTCCGGAACATCAAAATGTCTAACTTGCTTTATGAATTAGTGTGATATATATTGAAGTAGCCTGTAGCTTTATCAACGTCTGTGTAATTAATGTAATTAACAACTGACAACCAATCAAATAAAGAAAGTACAATTCATAAACAACAATATTTATTGTCAATTAACATTGAACTATACAGATATACGGTAAATACTGTGGATATGTGTAATGTTCCTCTCGGGCTGCATTTAAAAATAAAATGGAGAAAATAAATAAAATAGCTTTTGAAAATATGTGCATCTTTAAAAGTGCTTAATTTTAGATAAATAAAATAAAGTGTAGCAGCAGCTTGAGTTTCCCTTTTTCTTTGTTAACCGTTTCACATCTTGACTTAACACTTTCAGCCGATTATAGAACAATATCAGTCTTTACACATCATAACCATTGAACAGTTTTAATGTTTCTCTTTCTTTCCCTCTTATATTGCAGTCCCTCACTCACTTTGTTTTAATTCAGTGCGAGAATTGAGCTCGAGCTTGTCCTGCCAGGAGTTTAAATCTGGGCTGAAATGGAGTCAGGGCCCTTCTCATACACACATGCAGGTGCTCATTGGTTAGCCCCCTGGACCGATATTTAGTTTGAATTTTGACCCTGGTGGACTGATCATATTGGGCTCTGAGACTGCTTATTTTTTGTGACCTCAGTTCTGACTTGAGAGGGAATGTTTGGTCAAACACTTTGTGTTTTGTCTCATAGTGGCGTTTTGGCAGTTTTAATGAGTGCCACGGTCTCTGAACAAATGAGACACACTGGTTCTGTGCTCCCAGTGGGCAGGATGAACATGAATGAGTCCACTCAGGGTTCAAAGCTCTGTTCTCACTGTCCACTTTCCTCTTCTTGGAGAGCGCCATGTGTAATTATTTGTCTCTCCCTGTCTGCCGCTAACACGCATGTTCACTCTCCTCTCCGCCTCTCTCCCTGTATCACTAATTATCCTCTTCACTCACTGTCCTCTCCGCTTCTCTCTGTCGCGCTCTCGTCTCTTCTTCTGTGCTTCTCTCCCTGTATCGCTCACTCGTCTCTTTCGCCCCCTGTAGGCGGCGGTTAAAATGGAATCGCCCCGTCAAAATTGAAATCCCCTATTAATGTATTGATTATAGGTCCGGGTCCATATAGGTCGGCGTCCGGATCCGGACCGCGGTCCGCCTGTAGCCGACCCCTCCTTTACAGGATGAGGTCGGTTTAAAATGCAGTGCTGGCTGAGGGGTCGAAGGTCACGGACATACAATGTTGGTTTTCAACCCTCCCTTACGTGCAGAGATTTCTCCGCATTCTCTGAATCTTTTGATGAGGTTATGGACTGTAGATGATGAAATCCCTAAATTCCTTGCAATTGTACGTTGAGAAACATTGTTCTTAAACTGTTGGACCTTTTGCTCACGCAGTTGTTCACAAAGTGGTCAACCTCGCCCTACTTTGCTTGTGAACGACTGATTTCAGGGATGATCCTTTTATACCAAATCATGACACTCACCTGTTTCCAATCAACCTGTTCACCTGCAGAGGTGGAAAAAGTACACACTCTTTACTTAAGTAGAAGTACAGATACTTGTGTAAAAAAATACTTTGCTAAAAGTAGAAGTGCTGATTCAACATTTTATTTAGGTAAAATTACAGTCTCTGAAATGTACTCGCAGTGAAAAGTAACTTTTAAACTGGCTGTTTTTGTGCAAAACTAACTGAACCTTACATCATATTAATATAATTGAGAAGGAGCTTAATTTCAACTTGTATTACTGCCATTCTGAATGTATTCAGTGTGAACAACAAAAACAAAGTACCTGTATTTGCTGTCGCCAACATTGTAGATGCGTTCCTTTGCCTTAATATAGTCCTAAACAAATCAAACTAAAATGATTATAGTGCATTCTTTCCGCCCACAACTTCAAACCTCTCCCTTAAGTAAGGCCATGGATGCGGGATGTCTTGCTGGTGGTCTGATGAATGGCCTCTGTCGATGTTATCTTCATTTTCAGTCCTGTCGCTGACTGTAGGCCTACTAGCGTTACGCTTGGACATTATGCCGTTAGACCTTTCTCCCGTCTCTGCCAAGCTGTTTCGTCATACGTCTTTTACGTTGTTTTCGTCTGTCGGGCATGATCTGCACACCATGGCTCGTCTTCTCTACTTGTCACATCCATTTAGTTTGAAATCAGTCTTGATGTCGGGGAAGGCCCGCAATGATGCAAAAAGTATTCGTAATTCACCTCACATGCATTAAAACCAAAGTAACGAGCCTGTTTTGTAAATGTAAGAAGTAGAAAGTACAGATATTTGTGTTTAAAATGTAGGAAGTAAAAAGTCGTCAGAAAAATAAATACTTAAGTAAAGTACAGATACCGGGAAAATCGACTTAATTACAGTAACAAAGTATTTCTACTTCGTTACTTCCCACCTCTGTTCACCTGTGGAAGGTTCCAAACAGGAGTTTTTTTCAGCATTCCTCAACTTTCCCAGTCTTTTGTTGCCCCTGTCCCAGCTTTTATGTACGTGTTGCAGGCATCACATGTTGTGGTGTTTTATGTAGATAATGTTATTGATTCGTAAAATGTGTGAAAATCGAGAAAGGGTACTTCTCTAAAAGTGTCATTGAAAATTATTGAGATTTGAATTTGATAACCTTGGAGATAGGGGACTCGATCAGATATTCCCAGTATACCCTCACTACTTAAACCTGACGAAAGACCTGTTAAACATTAATCAAAATGGATTTTGTTTATGAAAAATATCTGATTAAACACTGTAAACCAATAAAACATAAGAAAGTCCCAGGTGACCAAACTATTTTTATAGTCGCCAATGTTTTTTTACTTCATGTCTGCCTGTGTGTTTCCTCCCTGCAGGAATTACTTCGGAGAGAAAGTGGCTTTGTACTACCTGTGGCTGGGCTGGTATACCAAACTGCTGGTCCCGGCTGCTGCTCTGGGCGTGGTCGTTTTCCTTTATGGACTTGCCTTTTTCAACTCCAACCCTCTAATGTGAGTCAGAAGCTGAGAAGGTAATATTATATGGTAAATGAACTTAAACATGGGAAACACTGGTCTTTTTTGATCATACACTTTAAGGATTTTTTTTATTTGGAATATTCTGGACATCTGTAGTTGTTGTAAATCACTCCATGTAATTATTTCTGATCTGTGTGTGGGAAAGTTTAGACCAATCAATCTATCAATAAACAATAGGGATGTAACGATATACCGAATATCGCGGTATCGTGGTAAATAAACGTCCCAATACCGTCGTGAGACTGACAAAATCTACCGCGACAAAACATTTTTTTTTTAAAAACACTTTTTTTTGTTTTAAACCTTTATTTAACCAGATGGTCCCATTGAGATTATCGATCTCTTTTTCAAGAGATACCTGTCCAACATGGCAGCAAGTAGGTTACAACATGAACATAAAACAACAGAACACAAAAGGACATCGTATTCATATGGAGGTTATTCCCTATCTTTATTCAAGAGCATGGTATTTAAATTTGAGAGCATACTTTATGTATTTATTTCCCTCAAACCCCGTCCTCGCACTCAAATAGTGCCTGCTTGCACTTAGATTTGCTTCTGCTCAAACTGTACGCTTGCACTCAGATATATTGCTGTTTACAGATTTGTTCTGCTCTCAGATTTATTCTGTGCGCGCTCGAAACTTTTGTGCAACAATCCTGTCAAAATCCCTCAACCAATAGGAGGCCAGGTGTCCTTGCGGGTGCGTTCGCTTTACTCATTACAGCGTCCCGTAAGGGCGGTTAATCTTTGGTTTATAAACTCCCGCCCTCCATATGGCGTTATATTTGTGCCTCTATCCTGAGCACGCAATGAAACATGTTGAGCATAGAAAATGCTATTGAGCGCGCACTTGAACATTTTTGAGCACAGAGAAATATATTTTCTCTCTTAAAACTCCTGCTCCGTGCGCAAGCAGACCGCTGCACGCGCTCTCTCTCCCTCGCTCGCTCGACCTCTCCAGCCTGTGCGCGCTCAGCTTTGCCTGCGCTTGCTCAAGTTGTCACAGCGTTACAAATGTGCCACAAAACCAACCAATCGGAGAACTGAAAGAAGGTAAATTCTGATTGGCTGGTCGTCTCCAATCATATCTTCTATCTGAGATGAGAGAGGGATTTCATTTCATCAGGCTGTTGACGTTCTTATTACACATCCATCGTTGACATTTACAGGACATGACAGACTCGAATGAAGAGAATAGTACGCTGTCAGGTGAGTTATATATTTCTAGTTTTCTGATATCACGTTATTGTTTGCAATGCCTGAGTTTGCTAGCCGGCAACATAGCTATAGGGGTAGTTTAAACAAACAGCTAACAAACCGTAGCCTACATGTACATGAACCCTTCTGAGGTATTGATTACTTGCTGTAAGCATTAGAGTTGGCAGAATGACAAAACATGTTTCTCTCTCTATCACAATTTTGGGTTGACCAGAACCTGGACCAACTTCTGTTTTCTGTTCTACAATGGGCATAGAGTTTGCGTTCATTTTCAACCGGACAACTAAACAGATTAGGCTAGCATACCGGATAAAGTTAGCAACTCACGTTATCCATGAACAGCCTATTAATCCAACGTTGTGGAATTAGAGAAAAGGGGCTTCTTAACGTGCTTTTATCCGGGGTGGAGGGAGTTACATATTAGTTAAATATAAAATTGGGGCGTGTGATTGTAGGTGATTTAGAGTGGATATTTGAGACTTCTAAACAGTAAACAAAAACGTAATTTATGGGTGAGTGTCATATAATGTCCTTGTGATTCTGTTGATTATTACCTGTCTGTATTATGTTGCAGCTCAGCTGATTTTGGATTGATAGCAAAGGGAGAGGGACTTAAGTGAGAGTGAGAACACAAGGTATGTTTCAAATAGGTCAGCAATTTCCCATCCTATAGGTTGCTAGATGTATCTAACCCTTTCTCCTGTCTCCCTCTTTCAGCACAAGAACCCCAGGGGATTCAATGGAGCCTGAAGACCTGCAATGAGACCCTCACCCTGAGCCTGAGTCTCAGCTCCCAGAGTTTTGCAAAGCCTCTCCCTGTTCCTTATTTTGATTAAACAGACATTAAGCTTCCCAATGGTGTGGTCTTTGTTTTGTTTGAAAAATATGATTACCTCACATGTTGTGTTGCTGTTGTTAAATTGCTCCTGCTGACTTGATCCAGCCATTCTTTGCTCCTCTCTGTGTCAGTGGGGAAAGCTTACACCCGGCAGCACAGCAAACCATGGGGGAGACTATATGCCAGGACAACAGAGGAAAAGGCACAGACAAACTGCATGCATGCTATTCAATGTTTATTGAATTCCATTTATTTACAATGGATGTTCCTAAAACAACACATGTGACATCATCATCATCATCATCATGCTGCTGCTGCTGCTAGCCCTTTGACTCATTGTGCTGTGCATGATGCACCTCGCGGGAGCGCGCACAGCGTAAAGCAAAACCTCCCAGACATGTATTGATCTGTACGGTTTGGAAACGTTTCAAACGATATCATTTCCTTATGGAGGGCATGCATAACACGGCATAACCATACTTGCCAACCCTCCCGATTTCCACGGGAGACTCCCGATTTCATTGCCCCCTCCCGGTTTCCTCCCTGGGTCATATTTCTCCCGCATTTCTCCCGATTTCTGACAACATCTAATTTACTCAGGACTGTTTCCACTCGGACTTTAATACAACTACACCATTGTTTGGTTTCCATGGTAGCACGTCTCTTTAGTAGCGCGCAACTGAAAGTCTGAGAGGGTGAGGAATAGGGCTGCGCATCTTCACTGGTCTCACGATTCGATTCGATTACGATTATCCTGTCAACGATTCGATTCAATTCGATATCCCGATGCATCCCGATGCATCACGATTCATACCAATGCATTGCATCCTCAATTTTCTATATTACTGCACATGGCTTATTTTTCATCAATGCATACATGCAGTAAATACATATGAACTCTCTTTTTATTATTTAGAAAGTGCTTCAGAAATCAATAACATAAATGTCTTGACATTAATTTATAAACCAAAATAAATGAATTGTATAGGTCTAGCCTCCCTATATCTGTGTGTGATACTGTGTGGACTTGAGTCTGAACACAGCAGACAACAGGAGTATTTACAATAGCATATACAAACTAAAATACTGCATGTGGGTGCACACTTACATTCTCTGTCTTACTGTTACATAAATCCCATGAATGTATGAGATTAAATTAGCTTCATTATATCTCAGTGATTAAGTGAATAATAAAGTTTCAATCGGGTCACTATCAGCCTGTCACTCATTATTTTCAGGGAGGGGGCGGGGTTTGGAGGAACGGAGAGGAGACGGTGATCGCGGAAGCTTTTTTCCTCCTGCCTTCACAAACTTTACACACGTATATATCATCTGAAAATTGCTAGAGGACATTCATACTTTGTAATCCAAGACTTAATTAAATCCACCAAAAACCTGACATGATTGTAACGCGATTATTTTTGAAAAACATAAATCCCTGTGCCGCAGCGACACAGAGTGATTCAGAGCGGGTCCTTCTGCTGTTGGTTCTGGACTGGTGGTGTTGTGTTGGTGGATAAAGCAGACAGCTCCGTGTTTGGTGTTGCTGTGCGCTGTCATGTCTGTTCCCTGATCTCTGCGTCACTGACCGATTTGATATTAAAGTGACAGAAAAAAAAAACTTTATAGTAAAGCCGCGGCCGGAAAATCAGGAAGCAACGTTACTACGCTATAACCGATTATCTTCCGTCACTGCATCGGTACCGAATCGTCCACGTCCGCATCGCAATGCATTGTAGAAACGATTATTTTCAACACCCCTAGTGAGGAAGATATATCACTGAAAACCGAACAAGAATCGACAATTCTACCCTCTGCTCACTCCTTTCCTGTAAAATACAGGTCCAGCCCACATGCTCCATCAAGGATGGTGCTACAGGCCGCAAGGCAGTGCACTTACAACTACACTAAGCATGTTAATCTAATTAACCCCCCGCGGTGGTTTTGAAATGCTCCCGATTTCTGAGGTCTCAGGGTTGGCAAGTATGGGCATAACACCAGAGCCTCGCTGCGGGGAAACGTTGGCGCTGTTCCGAGTTTGTTCTAATCTGTCAAAAATGACAGACTGCTTTCAGATTTTTCCGTCATTGTTAAAAAAAATATTCGGTTAACGCGACCACTGCTGTCCCAGCAACACCAGTACCAGCAACACCAGTACCAGTAACATCAGTACCAAGCAAGAGAGTTTTTTTCCAGAGCGGGGGATATTGTAAATGCCCAAACATCCCAGCTTATAAATACCTGGAAATGTGGACATTCTCATATTCCTAAAAACCTGTCTGATGATGCCGAGTGAGTGACTAGTGAGTTTGAGTTGAGTTACTTGAAAAACTAAAGTGAAACTTGATTTATTTTATTGCAGGGTCTGATTATTAAATGTCCTTGTTTATTTGTGAGATGCAGCGGCACAAAGAACATGCCTACTTTGTTTGGTAGTACTATCGGTACAACAACACTTTTCTTGTTCCAGTCTGTTACTGTCACTTTGTTTTTGACAATACTGCTATCCTACTAAAATGCTGAACAAATCAGATTTATTATTTAATAAAGAAACATTTTCAGAGTAAAAAAAAATTTGGATTGAAAAAAAAAGAATTAAAAAATGTTTTTTCCCTTTTATTATTCAATATCGCGATAAATACCGTACCGTGGACTTGTTATCGCGACATTATTGTACCGTGAGTTTTTGGTATCGTTACATCCCTAATAAACAACCAATCAAATTACATTTTTATACTACTTAAATATTGGCAGAGACACAAACACTCCGGGAATCATGCCCCAGATGTTGAGTTATAGTCTAGCAGGAAGGGCCCTCAGATTTTGAGATACCCCTACCCGAGGTAGAACAAAACACAACAATGATTTTTCTTATCTTTAGGGTCTCCCATTAATGAAATTGATTGTTGTCAAATCAAAAAAGAAAAAGGACTGATGATCACAAACTTGGATGAACTGAGGTTCATAATTGCATCAACAACAGAAGCAGCCTCGGAAAATCTGCCGCCAACAGAGGATGCATTTCAACAATGTTGAAATGCATGTTTCAAGACAATGTTTCAGACAGCGATATGGTGTCACAGCTCGAACCCAAACCCTTGTTATGGAGTCCTGTTGGCAAGGGGTGGATTGTCAGAGATGAGGCCATTCAACCAGTGCTATTTACAAAACCCCCAGCACCTACAGAAGTGAGAGACATTTACTCACTTGTATTGCAAAGGTGCAAAGTGTGGAGAGAGTGGAAAGTGCCAGTGCCTCTCTGTTGGCCTTCCCTGAACGGAGTTCTGCACCTGCCTAACGTTTCTGAGGAACTTGACATTTAACATTATATTCTAGTATCTATATACTTGACCTCTCACCGAATTATTTGATTTATATACTGTACTTTGAATTAAGGTTCCAGTTTCAATAAAACCTGTACTATTTACACATGTTTTAGAGGCTTGCAATTTAGAACTAATACACTTTATTTTATTGGGTTACTGAGTGAGCATTCTTAATTTATAGGCTATTATGCCATCATGTTTTGGGACATGAATGTATAGAGAGAACGTGAGTGCATTCAAAAGAGGAAGAGAAAGGGATGCAAAGTGAACGTCGAATGTCCCCCCACAGTGGAAGTCTTTAGCAGCATAACTAGGGTCTGGTTCAAGGCAAGCCTGAGCCGGCCCTAACTATAGGCTTTATCAAAAAGGAAAGTCTTTAGCCTACTCCTAAATGTGGAGAGGGTGTCGGCCGCCCGAACACAAACTGGAATAACCATTCCTAGAATGCAGGGATATAATGGGTATAATGATAAGGACCAATTCTGATCAAAGATAAAGCCGAGACTCCTTACGGTGGTGCTGGAGGCCAAGTTAATGCCATCCAGAGTGAGTGTAGTGACTTTTTAACCTAATCTATACTTAAGCCACTGAGGGATTGGAGCGGGAGAACTTTGTGAATACCAAGTGAATGCTCCATCTTGTGTTCAATGGCAGAACTGCATGTTACATTAAACTTGTGCAGTTAAAATAAAAACAATGACACATACATTGTGGCTCCAACAGTGAGTATATCTTTAGATAGTTTGTTTCAGAGTTCACAATAACTTCAGTTGTCTGTTTTTAACATCAAATAAATGCAGGTTATCTAAGTGTGTAAGTCCTTGAGGTATTCTTGAATTGTATTTAGTTGATTGGTTTCATCAGGCTTGATTGATAAATATAATTGAGTATTATCCGCATACAAACTAAATGTAACAGGCAATATTATAAGGAATTACTCTAACAGAAGAATATACAAGTTGAAAAGAATAGTACAGAGCCCTGTGGCACTCCATGACCAACTTTAGTTTGCATGGAAGATTCATCGTTGACACGTACAAACTGAGATAGTACAGATAAAAAGGACTTAAACCAGCTTAGTGTGGTAACAAAATGTATGTGGTCAGACTAACAAGTTCAATGTCAATGCCCTTCCCCAGTTCAAGTTGTATTGTTAACTTTAGGTTGGTTTGGGTAGGTCTCATGAATTTCATCACCCATTTCAATTAAAAATATTGATGAACGCCACAGGTTCTCCTAAATTACCTTTATTGGCCACTTTGGAACTAATATGATTTTGAGACTGGTTGTTGCATGAGGTCGAAATGTCTCTAAGTCTCTGTGATGAGTGACGATAACACTTTCTGTTACCTAAGTTTGTTCTGAAAAAAGAATCTTCTGAATGACATTTTATTCTGAAAACCCTTTAGACTTTGACTCTCTGTGTCCTTAGTATGGAAGTGTGCCAGTCCAGCATCATTATGTGTCCTCGCTGTGATAAGAGGTGTGTCGTGTGGCAGCTGTCAGACACCTGCAGCTACGCTAAGGTAAGCTCTTCTTATGTCATGTCATTCTGTTGATTTGATCACTCACATTGAAAAGAGCAATGGTAAGGACCACACAACTTGATCCGTTGTTTACATTGCAAGTTGTGCTCCTTTTATGCTACACAACAGTAGGTGGGCGTTTGGTGTCTTCTTAGTTGGCTCTGTGCAGACACTTCACCACACTAATCTAATCTTGTAAACAGAATAATCATGGGAGATATTAACCCATGCTGGATTTGCATGAACAAAATATATGTCGTTTTTTTCTACTGAAATGTGTATGTGTGAAGATGACATTGGATGTATCTAAAAACATCATTAAAAGGGCAGCCCTTATCATGAAGTGTTTATATCCACTCAGGTCAGCCACCTGTTTGACAATGAAGGAACTGTGGCTTTTGCTATGTGCATGGCAATCTGGGGTGAGTTTCTAATTAGATTTCATTCAATGTATTATGATATCCAACCCAATGTTTTTTACTATAAGTCTTATCTAACATGATTCTACTATTATAGTATAATCTAACGTGTTCCCTCTTTAACTGGTTGACTCTTTTCAGCCACTCTGTTCCTAGAGCTGTGGAAGAGACATCGAGCCAGACATGTTTCTAAGTGGAAGGTCTACGACTGGTGTGAGGAGGAGGTACACATATAAATCTAGATCCTGTGTGTGGTTGTCTGTAGTGTTCTGTTTAATTTAAGAATACATTTTAGATGGGTTGTTTTAACGTTTGTACATTGAATTGGAATCTACATGAAAAACAATCCTATGTAAATGTTTATATTGTTGAAAAACATGGCCAACTACATATGGGTCTAAAGTTATTAAAGCAACATGGATCATCACTTTGAAACAATGGAACGCCTGTTTACAAAGACCAGATGTGAGCAAGTGGCTGCATAACTGAATGCTTCACCTGTGCTTCTGAAGATAATTTTAGTTAATCTATTATGTCATTTATTTCTTGGACATGAGGGGGTTTAAGAGAATACATGGTCGGAACATACTCTAGTGGATTGCATTGACAAGCTGCTATTTTGGGAGATAACTCTTGACCAATATTTACAAAGAAGTCATAAACAGAAACCCAAAATCTTTAAGTAGAAAGAATAGTTATTAAGTCGACATAGTATTCTGCTAATTTGCAGTAAAGAGTATAGACAATATTAGATTAGATTAGATAAGATTAGATTAAATGTATCTCGAATAAAATGTCAAAAAGAAGCACATTGGATGCACACACGGAGAGTTGCTGCAACAGGCTTTGTAGAGTAAAGTGTATCCAAAATATGAAGTATAATATGCAGTCAAAAAGTAAAAAGTACCTTTACACTCATCCAAGCAATATATTTAACATACAAGGACATACAACCGACTCCAAATATTTAGTGTGGGAAAGAAACAGCAGAGCCAATTGTTCACTTATCAAAGTATTATTGGATATTTAATTACTGTTGTCTGGAACAAATCTGATTATTGTTATTTTAGAAACATTTCAGTTGACTCCATTTTGTGTAAATGATTATTTGTGGGTTTTGTGTGTGTTTTGACAGGAAGAACTCATTCTTGAAATAGTCAATGACCCAAACTGTAAACCCAAACAGTTCAGACACTCCTACCTGCGCAGCACCTTGGTCCTCTTCTTGGTTACCGTCATGGTGAGAGAAACACATACACACACAAAAACACTTTCTATTTTTCAACAGTGAAATACTGGCGGAACGCTGCATCAACAAATTGACAAATTAAGACTGTATAAGACATGATTTTACCATCTTTATGCAACTCTCCTGCTATCTACAAATCATGTGTATGTATGATATGTACCCTAAAAGTCTAGAGTAGGACTCAATAGTGTCTAAGTTTGGTACAGACGTCACAAGAGTCACCACATCTTAAATGTCATCTGCGTAGCCTGCGTTCCTTCCTGATCCTAACAGCTAATGTTTCTGAAAGAAAAGGATGGACATTAAGAGGTTCAAAGGACACCCTTGACAAGTCCAACTAGACAGGTTGAAAAAGTGAGAACTAACCCTGTTGGTTATCACTATAGACTTTGTTTCTTTATATATTATATTAAATGATATGGGTCTGCTTTGTCTCTATCTCTGTGAGAAGTTAGAGATATTAAAGCATCACTAAATGTTGGTGGCATGTGGCCTTTTTTCAAAAGCCTCTTGATAAACCTGCAAAACCAGAGCCAAGATTTCCACATATTCCTTATAATATTACACTGGAACCCATCTTACCCTAGTGATTTACCAGTTTTCGTTTTTAAATTTGCTCTTCTTATTTCACCCTCAATTATTGGTGACTCCAACTCTGCCTGCGGAATGTAGCTTGGGCAAATGATATTAGAAGAGTAGCTGTTGTTCCTCATCATTATCACTATCGGGTACTGTTGCTGTATATACCGTATCGTAATATTGATGAAGTACCTTGTTTATGAAAAATCATCACCTATCACAAACTATTAACCCCACCAGCCTGAACCGTTGATACAAGGCAGGATGGATCCATGCTCTCGGGTTTTTTACGCCAAATTCTGACCCCACCGTCCGAATGGCGCAGCAGAAATGGAGACTCATCAGACCAGGCAACATTCTAACCTTCTTTTGTTTAGTTCTGGTGAGCCCGTGAGAATTGTAGCCTCAGTTTCCTGTTCTTATCTGACAGGAGGGGTACCCGGTGGGGTCTCTGCTGCTGTGGCCTGTCTGCACAAGGTTCAACGTGTTGTGGTTCAGAGGTGGTCTTCTGCATACCTTGGCTGTAACTAGTGGTTATTTGAGTAACTGTTGCCTCTTATCACCTTGAACCAGTCAGCCTTCTCCCAGAGAACTGCCGCTCACAGACCATTCTCTGGAAACCCTAAAGATGGTTGTGTGTGAAAATCCCAGAAGATCAGCAGTTTCTGAAATACTCAGACCAGCCGCCTGGCACCAACGGCCATGCCACGTTCAAAGTCACTTAAATCCCATTTCTTCCCAATCCGATGCTCTGCTCAAACTCCAGAGCCCCAGAGGGGTCTCTTTTGATTTGCTTCTTAAACTAATCCCTTCGTTGTAAGTACCTGTAGAAGTCATGTTTGTCTAGATCATATTTATCTTTCAAATGTTGGAAACTCTCAGGCTCCCCATCCTTCTCTCGGTGCACCATGCTGTAATACCCATTGTTTGAATCCCTTATCGTTCCCAGCTGGTTTTAAATTACTATTGAATGCTACCCATTTTAGTAAACGTGCACTTTTCTCTAACTTGTTCTTGTTAATTATTTCGAACCATACTTTTTAGAGTGAACAGTGTAATTGTATATAGTTAGTTTAGAATTTTCTTGCATGTTTCTTTATCGCCAATGATGTTCTGGATTGGTTTATCTACAAACTCTTTTTCAATTTCATTCCACTTTGCTGTGTAATCTGGTTTGCACAACACACAACATATCTTAACTGGGCAGCAATGAAGTATTCCTTTAGTTTTGGAAGGCCTATGCCTCCTTTATTTTCCGGTAGCTGGAGAGTTTCGTATCTGACTCCAGGTCTTTTGCCCTCCCAGATAATCCTTGATTTAAACCTATCCCATGTCAGACATTTAGTTTGGGGAACCTCTACTGGCAGGGACCGGAAAGGATAAAGACATCTAGGCAGAAGATTCATTTTGTCTCAATACTTGAGGTCAAATCTAGTGGTAGATTAGAACACCTTTTTGTATTTCTTGATTTATCTTGTTATAGTTTGCTCTATTTTTTTTTGATTTCCTCTTACTGATGATAACCCCAAGATATTTGTATTTGCTTTAAATTCCAATTAAGATGAAATGATTCCCTAATCGTTGTTGATGGTGTGTAATTTAGAGCTAGTATCTGTGTTTTGGAAATATTCATTTTGTATCCCGAAAGGTGCGCATACAATCTACAAATAAAGTGGGTGATCTCTGAAAGCTACTTTTATCAGTCAGGTTACCATTGATGTTATTCTAGTATTTGGCTATTGATATAATCTTCTTATACATTGTGTTGATTTGGTATACTTCCAAATCTTTCCAAAATGTGATACAAAAATTCCTAATTTAGCCGATCAAATGCTTTTCTGCGTCAATGCTTACTAATAAAGTATGTACTATGTTTAGTGTTATGTGTTTGGTCCAATATGTGTAGAGTTCTTTTTGATATTATCCTGTGTTTGACGTTGGTTTACGAATCCTGTATGATCTTCTTCGATTAATTCTGTCAAAAAATGATAGTCCACATTCAATATAGAGATGGGTTTATAGTTCCCACAGTGTTCTTTATGCCTTCCTGGTTTTGGTGTGACTGAAATAACTGCTTCGGGAATAGAGAGAGCCCCTTACCGCCATTTTTTTTGCCGCACCCACGTGACTCCAATAAATAACAAATGTAAAGGCAGATTGCAAAATCACATTGACAGAACAGAAAATAAAGCAAGATGAGCACTATAGAGGCTGTGATAAACAGTGTGTGTGTTTTGTGCTCTAGCTCATGCTGATCATCGGCCTGGCACATGCCCTGGTGGTGTTTCGAGTGGTGGCTGCACCCTTATTGTCTGAGGGCAGCTGGGACTTCATCAGGGATCATGCCAACACTGTGGCTGTGATGCTGGGAGCTGTGCTGCACTACCTCACCATTCAGATAATGACCCGGGTACGTACACATCCCCCCTCTCATCATCGTGCATTCACACACTGAAGAACAGGAAGAATTGATATACCACATCATTCAACAGATCATTGCTTATTCTGTAAGAAAATGTAAACTACATAATGACAATGTAGCTCCTGTGCATTTTGATGTGCTATGTGCATATTTATCTAAATAGAATAAAACCTTTTCTGACATATTTGTTGAAACATTGAAGCGTCAGGTTATTGACTGACATGAGAAGTCCTACAAAGTTGCTTGAATTTGGATAATGTTTGCTGTCCCTCAGTCGTCAATAAAGATCATATTGAAGCAGCATTAAGAGAGGTGAAATGTAACTTGAGTACTGTACTCACCATAACAGAGATTTAGCTTATTACAATTTGTACTCTAAGATGGCATGAAATTGTTTGTATTCTAAAACTTTTCAACCAAAATACTTCAGACGTATTTCAAACTGATGACCAGAACAAATACATAATGTAATACCACTTCTAAGCAGAGATTCATTTTAATAACATTCCAAATCATTTTTTATTTTAAAGTTATGTATCCGTCCAAGCTTTTAATGAATAACAGTAGCAAGAGTGACAATACATTCAGACATTTAAAACGAAAAGGAATGCACTTGTTAGGGTAAAGCACTTGTTTCTTGCAAACTATTTCTTAGACCCCCGCCAGAGAGTACTGTGGATAGTTAATATCTTCATATTTATAATGATTTAGACCTTGGATATTATTTGAAATTGTGCCACCCAAATGTATAAAGCATCAATAAAATGAGCTTCAACTTTACCTCTACCGATGCAACATTACAATTATGACAACTTGATTCATTAATCAATAATTATACTTTTAAACACTTACAGCCATGAAATAAAATAACAGTGATCACTGCAAAATGGAGTTTCTGTAGTTTTACTACTTAGTCTTTTGGTTGAGTAAAACGAAACAAAATGATTTTATTTTCTAACCTTCTGAAAATGATTCACGATGCACGGTGTCATTGTCCTGCTGGAGAAATCAAACCTCAGAATTACAGATTTAATATGGTATATTTATATTTCATGTGCTTATGAGCTTAGTACGTGGTGATTGTGATTTGATGTTTCTGTCACTTCAGAGGAAACAGCTGGAAGCTGCTAAGAAACAGCTGAGATAAAGGAACACCATTCAACTGTTGTAGGTCTGCCTGCCAGCAACGGAACCATCACTTATTTCTGTTTCTCTTTCACCTGTAGGTAAACAGATGGGTGTCCCTTAAGCTCTGTGACATAGGTAAGACCAAATCATAATACTGTATTCGATATGAATCAGAATCGGTGTATTACCTGTAGGTTTACACATACTAGGTATTTGCTTTAGTACATGTGGTGCATACAAAGACACAGAAAGAAGAATTCGTAAAAGATACAATAAAAATGGTACTGTTATGACAACTATTTAAAAAAACAAAACAATTTTATGACAATTGTAACAAACTAGAAAATTCTGAGAAATGTTGACTATGTGACTGAAACTTGGGTGCACGTCCCGATGCTAACATTACCCCCGCTGAGTAACGGAGCCTACACACGGCGGCGTGCGTTGCAGCTTCAACGCTTCTGCCCATTCACTTTGAATGGGGTGACGTCACGATTCGCCGAACTGCATTGTGGGAGCAAAGCGTAGCTTCTCTCGCGGTGCTCGCTGCAAAAGTAGAGCAATGTTCTACTTTTGCCGCCTCGACGGAGGCGTCAGCCAATCGAATCATATGCCAGTGCAAGCGCTAGCCAATCAAACCGCATGCTTGTGTGTCTGGGGCGGGACATTCATGTGATTGGTTGTTGGTCGAGTTTCAGCCCCCCCCGCCGGCAGGCGACAACGCACGCCGCCGTGTGTAGGGGCCGTAAGTATTCATAGCATTAGTTGTATTGTTAAGGTACAACAAAGAATAACCAATAATTTTAGCTGACTATTTGAACTGTTTATCTATTACATTTTTGGATTCTTTTACCACATTCCTGCATCTTCAGATTTGACAGCTCCACTCCCCTCTAGCCGTGATGTCACCCACTCTAAGTCTTAAAGGTCCCATGTCATGGCCATTTCTACTGATCATATTTCCATTGTTGAGGTCGACTAGAATAGATTCATATTGCGCAATGTTCCAAACTCACATTGGTTTCTCATACGGCGAGACAGCGAAACCCAGCCCGAAACCAGCCCGAGCGCACACGCACCCGCAGCCTCGCCGCGTCCCGCTGTCTCAGGCTGGTGTGTGTGTGTGTGTGTGTGTGTGTGTGTGTGTGTGTGTGTGTGTGTGTGGTGTGTGTGTGTGTGTGTGTGTGTGTGTGTGTGTGTGTGTGTGTGTGTGTGTGTGTGTGTGTGTGTGTGTGTGTGTGTGTGTGTGTGTGTGTGTGTGTGTGTGTGTGTGTGTGTGTGTGTGTGTGTGTGTGTGTGTGTGTGTGTGTGTGTGTGTGTGTGTGTGTGTGTGTGTGTGTGTGTGTGTGTGTGTGTGTGTGTGTGTGTGTGTGGGTGGGTGTGGGTGTGGGTGGACGGGTAATAACCGGAAAAGCATGACAGGCTCCGCTCTGAATGAAGTCTAAGGGGGTTTTCCGGCTGACGCATTACATGCAGCGCACGGATGGACCTTTTTTTTCAACTAATCGCCTAATGAAAAATTGCCCGATTAAGACTTTATAAATCGACTAGGGATTAATCGACTATTAGTGGGCAGCCCTAGTTTTCTGCGATTTGAAAATTGGCTAGGCACATCCCTTTTTTAAAAGACATAGCAACCCGATCCCATTTCATTTCATTTCATTTCAAACCTTTATTTAAACAGATAGGTCCCTTGAGATCATGGATCTCTTTTACAAGGGAGACCTGCATCAATTTGTTCCACATGAAACATAAAAACAAACAATAGAGGACATCATATTTACATATTCACCAACACTTACAAACACCCATAGTGTCATAAAGCATTTCGTGCAGACGTGCCTTAAAAACATTCAGAGAAACAAAAGTGAACAATTTCAATTTGGACTGTAGGCTGTTCCAAGCAAGTGGAGCTGCGCACATAAAAGCTGTTTTACCTAAGACAGTCCTCACTCTTGGTACATCTAACATCTAATAAGACTACATCCTGTGATCTCAGACAATAGCTGCTTGCAACTTTCTGCTTTACCAGAGAACAGATGTAATACGGGAGTTTGCCCAACATAGCTTTATAAATAAAAGTGTACCAGTGACTGAGCCTCCGTACAGAGAGTGATGGTAAACCTGCCTTGGTATACAGTGTACAGTGATGAGTAAGCGTTTTACAATTAGTGACAAATCTCAGAGCGCTGTGATATGCAGCATCCAATTTGCTCAGGTAATTGGCAGGTGCATTCATATAAAACAAATCACCATAGTCCAGCACAGGTAAAAAGGTCACAGTGACTAGCCTTTTCCTGGCCTCAAGCGAGAAACAGGACTTGTTTCTGTAAAAGAACCCTAACCTAACCCTCAGTTTTTTAAGCAGGTTATTGACATGATGTTTAAAAGCGAGACAATTATCAAGCCAGATACCAAGGTATTTGTAACAGGCAACAACTTCAAGTTTTGTTCCTTGCGTAGTTACAATATCCGAAACAGGCTCTGGTGTCTTTTTAGCTTTTGAAAAGAGCATTACCTTTGTTTTATCCACATTTAAAAGAAGCTTTAATTCAGAGAGCTGAGTCTGAATAGTGTTAAAAACAGCCTGTAATTTAACAACAGCCTCATTAATGGAGGGACCTGCACAATACATCACAGTATCATCCGCATAAAAATGTAAAGTAGCTTCATCCACATTCTCACCTACGCTGTTAATATATATGGAGAATAAAAGTGGTCCTAAAACAGAACCTTGTGGTACACCATTAGAAATGTTTAACCACTCAGAAGACAGTCCATCAAAATGAACACATTGGGACCTATCAGAGAGGTAGTTCACAAACCACCCCACTGCATGGCTGGATATGCCTATACTGAGTAGCCTCTGCTTTAAGATGCGATGATCAACGGTGTCAAACGCTTTGGAAAGGTCAATAAATAGAGCTGCACAACTCTGCTTATTATCTAAAATACTAGTAATGTCATTTACCACTTTCATTGTCGCAGTGATGGTGCTGTGTTTCTTCCTGAATCCTGACTGGTGTTTAGTCAGGATATCATTTAAACATAAAAACTCCTTTACTTGTTCACTCACAAGTCGTTCGAGCACCTTAGCCAGAACTGACAATTTTGAGATTGGCCTATAGTTATTTAAAATAGTTGCCTCCCCTCCTTTCAGTAAAGGCAAGACATAAGCAGACTTCCATACTTTTGGGATTGTATTTGTGCTGAGGGAGAGGTTAAAAAGAGAAGTAAGAGGTGGAGCAATAAAATCTGCAGCTATCCCGGTCATTCCACACCTTTTTGATGTGTTTTTTGTGTGTTTCTGAAGGAGAATAAGATAAGATTGTCGAATACTAGACTGTGTGGCTTCGCCAGTCACACAGAATTAACAATATTTACATTGTGTGTGTGTGTGTGTAGAGAAGACCAACTCGTTTGCTGCCACAGAGAGGAACTTCACAGTGAAGATGTTCACCTTCCAGTTCTTCACTCTCTTCTCTTCGCTCTTCTACGTGGCCTTCTTCCTGGGCAGGTACTCTGTAACTGACTGTGTGTTCTTTTGTTGTTTGTATGTTTTTCAAGCTCATGTTGTACTTCCTGCATCCTTCTGTTGGACACGGTCCCCTTGGGTGTGCGTGTACATTTCATCAGCAGATCCCTATGTTTCCATATCTTACTACTGCTAATTTGTTCTCATGTTTGCACCACTAACCTACCTAGCTTAGCTATTTGCTGCGCATATTGGGCGCCTTACAGCGGACAGAATAAACAGAACTAACACATCCAAGACAGACTTGGCTACAGTTATATGTAGCATCCAAGTGCTGCATGGCCACTTTCAATGAATTGATATTGTATTTAGCCACTAGTGGCTGATTGCATTCCTTTGGAACTGGTGGCTTAGAAATACACTTTGCATGTTACAGCCTGTTCACAGCAGAGAAAATAAGTATTTGATCCCTTGCAGATTTTGTAAGTTTGCCCACTTCAAAATAGATAAACAGTCTATCATTTGAATAGTAGGTTTATTTTAACAGTGAGAGTAAGAATATAAAACAAAAAGATATATATATATATATATTATATAAAAGATAAATGTTGATTTGCATTTAACTGTGGGAAATAAGTATGTGATCCCCTTGCAGAAGATGTGTTAGTACTTGGTGGAGAAACCCTTGTTGGACACACAGAGGTCAGACGCTTCTTGTAGTTGGTCTCCAGGTCTGTGCACATCTCAGGAAGGATTTTGGTCCACTTTCTGAAGTTCCTCTCCAAATCCTTCAAGTGTTGAGGCTGATGCTTGGCCTCTCGAAGCTTCAGCTCCCTCCACAGATTTTTCTATTGGATTAAGTTCCGGAGACTGGCTAGGCCCCTCCCTCACCTAAATGTGCTTCTTCTTTAGCCACTCCTGTGTTGCCTTGGCCGTATGTTCAGGGTCATTGTCCTGCTGGAAGACCCCTCCATCACCCATTTTCAGTGTCCTGGCTGTTGTGAGAATATTTGCATAAAAACATAAAGTAGATATATATCTGGTCTTTGTAGTCTATTTAATTGAATATACTGTAGGTCGAAAAGGATTTGCAAATCATGTATTCTGTTTTTATTTATGTTTTACACAACGTCCCAACTTCATTGGAGATGTGAACTTACTCCACTTCTCCTCCATGTTGCGCCCTCTTTTTATAAATAACTCATAGCTGAGTAGCTAAAACATTATATATATATCTCCGTCTGAAATAATAGATTCAAACTATTGGTATCAATTGGGCAAACAAATGTGTTAATCCAAATAATACTGTTATTAACCATGATCAACCACAAGTTTAAAATACTTATATTTACTTGTATTTTGGGGGGAGATAAAACAAACGTGTGGTGTTGTAATGAAGAAATGCCAATAACAGACTGGTTAGATATTATAACAGATCAGCTTAGATTTGACTATTTCTAAATGATCACATGAAGTCCAGCACATATCCGACACTTAGATAAAGCATTGAAAAAGCCGCTGTTAACATTTAAAAATCAAACCTCTCATTGTCCCTTTTTCCTCAGCATGTACTGCTGTCTCATGTACTGCTGTCTCATGTACTGCTGTCTCATGTACTGTAGTACAGGAGGACTGTAGCCACTTTCAAAATGCTCTTTGTTGATGTGAAGCTAAAGTTTTGTTGTCACAGGATTAACGGCCATCCAGGGAACTATGTCCGTATCGCTGGATGGAGACTGGAGGAGGTGAAGAGACTTTAGTTTAGGATTTTAGTTATTTGTTGCCTTTCATAAAGCATGTTTGCACCACATTTCTTATTCTACGATATATGTTGTGTGTTGTAGTGCCATCCTAGCGGTTGTTTGACAGACCTCTTCATCCAGATGGCTGTTATCATGCTGCTCAAACAGACTCTCAACAACATTTTTGAGTTCATTGTGCCGTGAGTGTGCTGTATTTTCATTTAGGATCTACTATTAGGCAACAATGGTTATAGTGTCCATTGAAAATCACAATTACTTTGCATTCATGTCAAAATGTTGTGTTTTCCAGTTGGTTAAAGAGCTGTCTGAAAAGAAAAACAGCAAAGAAGCTGCAGAGGAAGTGCGGTCACTGTTACAGGAAGGCCTGCCGTGACGAACAGGGACGCATTGAACCATGTGACGTCTGCAAACTTCGCCACTGGCTGTCTAATTATCACCTGGCCCACACGGATGCCTTCAGTCTGTTCAATGAGTTCCTGGAGATGGGTATGTCCACAGTCTGCGCTGACACTCACAACCACAAACCCAACTCTCTAGCTCCACGAGGGATTGTATCCATGTGCAACATCCTTGTGAAGTCCTGACACGTCTGCAATGTCTGCACGAGGTTATGTTATCTTGATTTGAAGAGTTTGTTTGTGCATGGGCATAATACGAGAGCAGACTCAAGGGCAGAACTATACAAAAACGTTTCCTCTTTAGAGATGAGATTTGTTGTTAAGAAGACTCTTTAGCAAAAGTCATCCACTTTTTCACAAATAAATAATACTTTCAAAATTAAGGAATTAAAACCCATTATCAAATAAAGGCTATTTGGATTTGCTCTCCCTATACTACAGGCCTATAGAAGAAAAAAACTCCCGGCACTTCTACTGTTTTTATAACAACAATATCTGTACAATGAACCATCACTGTGACAAACTAGCATTGCTCCTTTGGATTGTTTGTTTATGCTGCTATATGTTAGTTTGACATTGCTGCATGAACTTCCACTGGAGGATTGTTAGTCTCACACTAAGTTTGAATGAGGTTATCACCGCTCCGTCTGACAGCCTTCCAGCGAGGAGGAAGATCTGCATACGGAGATAAAAGTAAAACACTCACTCACGTCGTACATACTGCATGAAAATAAAGATTGTAAATATGAAACTAAATGTTGTACATATTGAAGTAAATGTCATGCATATTAAAGTGCAACACACCAGGGTCTGCCAGCAGATCTGAATTATGATCATTTTTCGTTTGAAATCAGATTTTCCTCCAATTTCAATAGTGACATTGTTGATGTTTTTTGAAAAGTAGAAATCATTTCATCTTAAAGTTCTTAGAACGTCCACGCTAAAAGTGTTTTTCAGGCGGCCGGATGCTTCTGCATACGCTCACGCTAATGAAAGGCTTGAAATGACTTGCAAAAGTAGCATGACAGGTAATAATACACAATAAGCTAACATATTAATATAGAAGAAAAGCACACATTAGTTGTACTAGAATACAATATAGACAAATAAGTAGATAAGTACAGCCACTTCAGAACTTACATATGTGAACATAATTCAATATGTGTTGCCTGCTGTATATAGAAAATCCTCAAGTGGTAAATCCTATTATTCTTTCTTATGCAACAGTATTTAAACAACACCCATTTCTCAGAATTGTTTTCACTTATTCATAATGCACTTTCCACATTCCTTGAATAATTACCTTTCTATCTTACTTATTGTCCCTCCCATCCAGTGGTCCAGTTCAGTTTCACCACCATATTCGTGGCAGCGTTCCCCCTGGCCCCCCTGCTTGCTCTCATCAATAACATTTTCGAGATCCGTCTTGACGCCATCAAAATGGTCCGCCTGGAGCGCCGGCTGGTCGCTAGAAAGACCAACGACATTGGTGAGCTGTGTGTCTGTTACTATAATAATACATGAGAGCAGTAGCCCATAAAAGAGCCTTAAATAAAGGATCACTCCACGGGAAACTTTTCACATCCTGTTGCAATAGCATTCACCTATACTGAAACATGTGCAGGCATCTAATGTATTTATTAAACCACAAACTGTGAAAGTGTGTCCTGTTTGTGTGTCAGTTAGCAAAACATCTCACAGATTGAAATGACTAAGAATAATTGTTAGGATGGTAAGAACATCTGCCACCATGTGATCTGAAGACTCCTGACTGCTGTTCATGTAAAGATCCTCTTTTCCCCACGCTTCCTAACATAATGCATGAATCATATTTGGATGAGTCAGTTTTTTCGATGATGATACAAAGTTACTTGTTTTTCTTTTCTATAACCTGTGACCATACCTCTCTCTGATTGTTCCTTCAGTCTGCCGTTGGTTATGCTCTGTGCAGGTGTGTGAGTTTAACAGCACTGTCCTCTGTCTGCAGGTGTGTGGACAAAGGTGTTGGAGGTCATTGGTGTGTTAGCAGTGATTGCTAATGGTTTGGTTATTGGAGTCTCCTCAGACTTCATTCCACGCCTTGTTTACCGTTATCGTTATGGACCCTGTGCTAATGGAAGCACTTCCACACAGTGAGTTCTGTAACGGCTGGGACTAATGTATGTTTACACGTCGGCCAACTGTATAGTGTGTCATCATGATGGTTTGTGATCTCTTTGCAGCTGCATGCAGGGCTACATAAATGACACTCTCTCCACGGCTTTTGTAAGACACCAGGCGGTTAGAACTGACTTTATTCCAGATCAGATGATCACAGGAGGCTTTAATGTCACACAGTGCAGGTAAGGAGATTTAATCCAACTATTAAAGACAAACCTGTCACAGGTGATAAACAGGACTCTCTGTGTGGTGTGTGCCTGCAGCTACAGAGACTACAGGAGTGATGAAGACTACAATCTGACTTCTCAGTTCTGGTTGGTTTTGGCTGTGCGCTTTGCCTTCGTCATCCTGTTTGAGGTGTGTACTCCATCATTCCTTCGTCAGTGCTGTCCATATGAACTGAAGAACGCAGTGAAATAGTTTCTGTGTATGTTCTCTTTTGTTTTTCCTGTAGCATGTTGTGGTGGTGTGTAAGTTCATTGCTGCCTGGTTCGTTCCCAACAACCCCATTCAGGTGAAGAATGATCGGCTGCACGACAAACTGGACCGTCTGAAAGAGGAGCTACGGTAGGCAGCATGCCCGAGAGCAACACACCAATCAATCTGATTATAGTTACTTTCGTAAACCTGAAGTGAATACATTTTGGAGAGAGAGATTGATTAAAACAAGAGCATTGGGACTCAAACCAAATTGAAAAAGTGTATCTTGAGTTCTGTAAAAACATACTGAGAGTCCATAGAATCTGTCCAAACCACGGCTGCAGAGCTGGGACAATTTCCCCTCTTCATTTTTGGAAGCATTTGATAGCTTCAGATTCACACCAACACAAAGCATACTTAGAACAGCGAAGCTATCTGAACCCAGATAAATATACCTTGAATAGAACATTATGTCAAAGTGATGCTGTGAAAATAATTCCCAACCCACAAGTAAAACAAATAAACAGGCACTAATTACATTTAAAAGTAACCCTCCCAACCCTGGACACAACAGTGTGGCCTTTCTCCTTTTCCTAACTGAGTGTGTTTTTGTTATTTCAGTGAAAGTAAGCGCAGCAAAACGACAGATGTCTGACCTGCAGCAGCTGAGTCCGCACGGCTTCCAGTATCATAGGAAACCTGATACCCGTGCTAAGATTTCACTACACGACCATCACACTACACACAACTGTCATGTGATGTTTTTTATGTGTGTAAGAAAGTAAATGTATTGTCATTTTATTTTGTTCATTAATTGTTGTTGTTTCAAGAAGAATGTCTTCCGTAGGGAAAACCTACACTTGATACATGGACTGCCGGACAGAACACAGTTTTCATGAAAAATGCACTGAATGAACCGTCATTCTAAAGCATTTATTATACTAATAAATAATGTATTGTTTTATCATGAGAAAAAAACTTGAAATCTTTATCAGACAGAAACCGTTGGAAAAATGTGTTTTGTACTGTAAACCTAGTGTACATGCTCCCGTGTAATTCTGTGTGATGGCGAAGCCACACAGAATAGTACTCGACATACTTATCTCATCTTATTCTCCTTCTTTCGCCACAAATGTTGTCATGCTACTCGTCCGGCAGCGTTGACATGAAACACACAAAAAACACATCAAAACGTGCGGAATGACCAGGATCGGGTTGCTATGTCTTTTATGAGAGATTTGCCAAGCCGTTTTCACGCAAATCGCATAAAACTGCGATCATTTGCCCCATAGGAATGAATGGGAAATCCATTTGAACAGAACTCAAAAACACCCCACTTTGACCTCATACCGATTCCGCATACTTTAACGTAGAATGAAAATTTCAAGTTTAAACGGTTCTCGAGACTATGGACTTTATTAGACTAATTGGAAATGGTTTTGGAAATTAAATGCCCCTACTGTGTTGCTGCACTGTCAGACCATACATGCCTGGAATCACGTGATGGACAGGACAGGCTGAAGAAGACCCATGTCTATTTCTATCAAGTACTGACCCAGTTATTTATATGCGATGTTGAATATGCTGACTTTGTTCTGTGGGTGAATGGAAAGATTCATCTTGAACGCATAACCCCAGATATTGACCTTTGGGAGAACATATACCCCAAAGCTCATGAATTCTTTCAGAAGGTCATTCTCCTCGAGTTGAGTGGGCAATTCTTCACCAGAATTTCCAGTGCAACTACACCAGTCTCCATTACTGCACCAAAAAGGCCTCTCTGCCTGATACCAGACCCTGCTCTATGTGCCACTCTGACTCAGCCAACCGATACCCAACCACTGATACCCAAGTGGTGCCTTTGTCGTGGAGAGGAGAAGCTTCCCATGATAGGATGTGATAACACACATTGTGAAACTACCTGGTTTCATTTTGAATGTGTTGGTATAACAGTTGCCCTCAAAGGAAGCTGGTATTGTGACACATGTCATCAGCATGTCCCCTCTCAAAAGAAACAGAAGTATTAATCAATCTGAATGACAGTGTATATATGTATTTGATTGAACATGTTTCTTTTACATCACATCTATATAAAGAACATGTATGTGTAACAATCAAAAAAGGTTGTGCACACTAAAAAGCATCATTATTTAAACTGACACTCAAAGAGCTCAAATATCCAAAACTCTAAACACATGTTCAGCTCTGCACCCAATTTGCAATTCAACTTTTACACTTTTTGAAAAGTAAAAGTATAACAACAGTATATTTGTGTTTCTGCACATATTTTGGAGACTTGAACAATATTTATTTGCAGAATTCTCTATCAAACGCCATAAAAGATGAGTGTGCTTGTGCACGATGGTGTGTAGTTGGTTTTACAAAATGTCTTGTTCTATAAATGAAGTGTGTGCCATTTGGTGCAACAGTTTGGTTTTGGTAAGTGTTTATGGTGCAGTGCTTAGGTCTGCAGTATATATATATGAGGTGTTTTGCACTTTGTGTGTATGGTTTTGTGAATTGTGTTTAGTGTTTTGAGAAATTAAGCCCTGCTTTCAAAAAATGTGTTTTAGCATTGAAAAAACTGTAAAATGGACACAATGTTAATCTATCTCTGTTATGTGAGGTGATCTCTGCAGCTTACAGTTAAAGGCGCATGTACTTGTTTTTCACCCTTTTTCAATGGGTCAATTGGAAACCTGTAATAAATATAATACTTTGCCCTTTCAATTGTTTTTTTCAAAATGTATTTACCCAAGCTTAAATATTCTACCAGTACTATTCCAGTGTGCAGTGCAGGTCTGAAACCACATTCAAGCAATTTGGGATGTGTCCAATCTGACAATAGAAAACCTGAGAGAAAAACAGTAATCTTCCATGCCTGAAAACAGCTTAAATACATTTTCAAACATTCCCCTACACAACCAAACCCCAAATCACTGCTCTGATTATCAAGAAATATAATCTACCAAGTACAACATTGACAATAATGCAATAATAATTATAATACAAACATGTAATATTTTTAAATCTGATATGGTTGGGATGTAACAGAATGTAAAGGCTCAATCAACGGGTATTACAGTGTCACACAAATTATTCAGGTCGCAGCACACTTCAGCCATTTTATCCATCAATGTAATCCCATCTACATCTTTAGAAAGTAAAAAAATCTATAGGAATTGGTCCTCCCAAAATGGTATATCGCTGCCTTACACATCCTATGACACGCTCAACATGAATTCACACGTTAGGAATTTTCCTTGTGTCGATAACATCTTTCATTGATAATTGTTTCCGGCCTTTGATGAATGCAGGCACCTTAACCTCAGCACACATGAAACCCACTGAGTCACTTATATTGAAACCTCGGTCTGCCAAAATCAAATCACCAGGCAAAATGTTACCTAAGAAGCCACCATTTTCTGTAATATGCTTATCACTGGACCTGCCACCCCATGCCCTTGAAATGAATGACATAACACCCTGCGGACAGATTCCTATCAGAAATGTTATGATGTTTGTAGTTTGACCAAGTCTGAGCCCGTGCCATTACATTTGATGGCCTGTCAATGACACTTCGAAGCAGTCCATTATAACAGCCACTTTAGTACCAAAATGAGTGCGGAAATCCATAGGCATTGTCAGTTGGAGTTCCTCCCGAGATGGCCATTTAAAAAGGAAACTCATACGTTTGAACATGACGTCGATAATTAAGGTAAACACACGGGATACTGTAGACGTGGATGTGTTGTATTTATAAGCCAGCTCTTGCAGGGGTTGATTTAATCTTAATTTCATTAGTGTCAGGATAAATTGTTGAAATTTAGACAGTGAACTCTTAGCGTGCACACTGATGTGCAGTTCCACAAGATTGTACACCATCATTAGAATGGCAAAAGTAGGAAGTCCCGTGTAGAACCGCACACGGTCATCATCGCCCTTAAATGTGAAATGGTGGACTTTACAAGCATTTCTTTTAAATTAACATTTTCTGTTGTTACATTATTTATTTCAAATGACATTTTGTCAATCATTTCACCAGTCAAATCAGTCTGAGTTGCAGTGCCAGTCTCTGGTTCAATCAGTCCTTCTTCTTCTCCAGTGGCTCCCAGGACTGGTGCGGGCTCTGCTTATAGAGATGGTATATCAGATACCATGCTGTAGAGATCAAGTATACTAGGCGATGGATGACCTTTTTCTGGCGCGTTTATACCTGGCATGTGCTGTAATTCTCCCATGGCCCAATTTGACAGACGGTGCCCAGTCAGGATGATTTTTGTCAAAAAGTGCCACTGGTTTACCTGCAAATAAATCAGATTATAGGTCAGTTATATCCTGGGCGAACTGTTAATTAATACAAATTTGACCTCTTTTGACAGGCGAAGTCAGACTTTACATATATTTAGATATAACGAGTAATGAATAATACTTTATAGGGATCTGCAGATAAATGTTTAGTCTTCTCAAGAACCAACTATCAAATATCTCTCCTGATTGTTGGCACCTTTCCCTGAATTTGACTCAGGTGTAACTAAAGTCTGATTTAAGGGTTGTTTATATTTCACATCATTAATCAGAATCTGCAAAGAAACTAAAATAAATGTAGTGGAGTAAAAATGCCAGGTTAACCTCTGAATTGTAGTGGAGTAGAATTACAAAGTAACAATGAGCTGTCATGTGGGTATATATTAATGCTGCCCATTATGGATACAAGCCATTTTCACCCATTTATTAATTATATGTTTTAAATTTGATTTCCTAACAATGAACACACACCTGCAGTCAGCCAATCAGCCACACAAATGTATCTCACAGAGTTAAAGGAGATCGCGAAACTAAGTGGCAAAGACTTTGTGGATTTGCTGAGAGGAGAGCTCTCTTCCATCAGTGACTCTGTTGAAGACACTTTTGAACAAAGAGAAGACACAGGAACAGAACATGCCTTGGAGGCCTTAGCACAGGTGAGTCCTCGACCCAGTTCTCTTCCCCCACAACATGTTCATGTGCCTTTATCTGTTCCAGCACCACCTGAACGACCTTCCTAAGAGAAAATGCAGGCCCCTCTAGGCCTCTCCGATCTCTATCCGCCTGAACTGAAGAAAGTTGTCGTCGAACATCTAGTCAAGCACGAAGACTCTGCAGCACAAGCTCCGTTGAGACTTCGACCCTTCTCTGGACGCAGTCCCCGTCCAAACAATGAAGTGGATTATGAGACATGGCGATCTAATGCAGATTTCATAATGAGATACGCACAACAATCAGATCTACACAAATCACGGAAAATTCTTTAAAGTCTTTCGTCACCTGCTGTCGACATTGTAAAACACTTGACACCTCACTCTTCCCCATCAATATATCTGGACATTCTAAACCTCCAGGTTTAGGTCGAACATCTAGTCAAGCACGAAGACTCTGCAGCACAAGCTCCGTTGAGACTTCGACCCTTCTCTGGACGCAGTCCCCGTCCAAACAATGAAGTGGATTATGAGACATGGCGATCTAATGCAGATTTCATAATGAGATACGCACAACAATCAGATCTACACAAATCACGGAAAATTCTTTAAAGTCTTTCGTCACCTGCTGTCGACATTGTAAAACACTTGACACCTCACTCTTCCCCATCAATATATCTGGACATTCTAAACCTCCAGGTTTAGGTCGAACATCTAGTCAAGCACGAAGACTCTGCAGCACAAGCTCCGTTGAGACTTCGACCCTTCTCTGGACGCAGTCCCCGTCCAAACAATGAAGTGGATTATGAGACATGGCGATCTAATGCAGATTTCATAATGAGATACGCACAACAATCAGATCTACACAAATCACGGAAAATTCTTTAAAGTCTTTCGTCACCTGCTGTCGACATTGTAAAACACTTGACACCTCACTCTTCCCCATCAATATATCTGGACATTCTAAACCTCCAGGTTTAGGGGATAGAGTTAGGGACACAGTTTAATACTGGCAACTTCTTATTGTAGGAAAAAACGAAAACGTCTTTTAAGAACTAATGGTACAATTATATTTTTATCATTCATCAAAGATAGCAGAAAAACATGCATTATGGATGGAACTTTGACAGAGGATTACTCACAAAGTACACAGTAAAAGTACTTCATTTTATTTCTGGTAGAGAAGTCAAACTAGTACCGAGTCCAACAGTGTCGGTTTTCTTAAGAACTTGAGGTAAAAAAATATTTGTATCACTAGTCAAATATAGCAGGAAAAATGAAGAGCAGCTGATTTGAAAAAACAAGCTCGAGAGACGGCTGAGTTGACAGAATCGCGGTATAGTTTAAATCGGTATAGTTTAAATATCCTAACAATGTTGTCCATTTTAGATATAGGATTATTATATTTACAGCCCTTAAAGGGAAATGGAAACACTTTTCAAACTGCTTTCCATGCGACAATATTCCCATTAGGAAATGTATTTATCTAGTCTATTTCCAATGTAAACGATCGAGATACGCAAATTTATTTTTTGAAATACGTGCCTAATGACCTTGGGCGCTTCCATCGATCCGGGACTTTCCCAGTGACGTCACTGTGTGGGTACGGCTTCCTGGGCCAAAGCTCAATACAGCTGCAAACAACATGGCGTGCAATGCACCAGTGGTTTCCAACAAAAGAAAACGGTCGTCGTCAGGACCGTATTGTATTGCCCCAGGCTGCATAAATGGTTTTTATACAAAGAAGGAAGAAGTACATTTCCATAGGCTGCCACTAAAGGATGAGAAGCTGCTCAAAGCATGGGTTAGCACTAACTATGCACGTACTATGTGGCCTAACTTAAATCCCAAAGCATTAAACTCCATTTGGCCGAGTTCAAAGTGAATAAAAAAATATATCCTCTACATCGGTGACGATTTATTCATATTCTATGTACCCATCTATGTTTACCTTTAGCTAGCGGCTAAGCTAGTGGGACACTACGGAGCCCAGCTATCCGCCCTATGAAGCTTTTAGGGCCGACAGGGGGAGGAGAATGTCCCGCTAACGCTGGGTGTGTGTGTTTCACATTAGCTGGAAGGTACGGAGCCCAGCTATCCGCTCTCTGAAGCTTTTAGGGCCGTCAGGGGGAGGAGAATGTCCCGCTAACGCTGTGTGTGTGTGTTTCACAATAGCGGGACGCTATGGAGCTCAGGTATCCGCCCTCTGAAGCTTTTAGGGCCGACAGGGGAAGGAGAATACAACGCTGTGTGTATTTATCGCTAAGCTAGCGGCTAAGCTAGCTGGATGGTACGGAGCCCAGCTATCCGCCCTCTGAAGCTTTTAGGGCCGTCAGGGGGAGGAGAATGTCCCGCTAACGCTGTGTGTGTGTGTGTTTCACATTAGCGGGACGCTATGGAGCTCAGGTATCCACCCTCTGAAGCTTTTAGGGCCGACAGGGGGAGGAGAATACAACGATGTGTGTATTTATCGCTAAGCTAGCGGCTAAGCTAGCTGGATGGTACGGAGCCCAGCTATCCGCCCTCTGAAGCTTTTAGGGCCGTCAGGGGGAGGAGAATGTCCCGCTAACGCTGTGTGTGTGTGTTTCACATTAGCGGGACGCTATGGAGCTCAGGTATCCACCCTCTGAAGCTTTTAGGGCCGACAGGGGGAGGAGAATACAACGCTGTGTGTATTTATCGCTAAGCTAGCGGCTAAGCTAGCTGGACGCTACGGAGCCCGTAGCATCGTTCAAAACGTCGATCTCATTGCAAAATTCCTCCATCGCTGCCATATCTGCCACGTTGTGTTGACTTCCGGTATGGATACCCGGAGCGAGGACCCACACAGTGACGTCACCATTTGGGACTCCCCTGATGGCAGCGGCCTGGTCCCGGAATTCCCCACCCGGTCGGCGGATAATTAATTTTCTTTTGGCGAGTAATATCATATACAATCAATATTAGGATCAATATCCATTGTAAAATGAATAAACTACCGGAATATTATAGCTGTAATGGTGTTTCCTTTCCCCTTTAATAACATTCTGGGCTCAATATGTGTCTTGGCCGTTTTCGTTGTGATCGCTTAATTCCCCTTGTTTATAATATTATCACCGTTCCAAGCAAACAAGTGCTTTTGTTTTGAAATCACTTCTGTGAGTTTCGCCTCGCTCCAAGGACCATTTAGTAAGGTAAAAAGCAAAAACGCCTCGCAGACGCTCTTCCGTTTACTTTTTTAAAGAAACACAAATGGACCGTAGATACACGGATTGACCGTCCTCATCTGTGCTCTTATTTTGTAAGGTAACTTCCGGTAGCAGAATATGAAAAAAATGTAGTTTTTATGTTTCTGTTTTCTAGTGATTTTATTTTTTGTTTTGAGAAGTAGAAAATGAAAATCATCCCGTTTTTTAAGTTGAGTAAATCCCTTTTTGACCATGATAAAGAAAAACGAAAATTAAATATCCACTCGTTTTTTGTTTTTGAATATCCTTTTGTGAAAAGAAAATCCAATGAACACACACCTGCAGTCAGCCAATCAGCCACAGAAATGTATCTCACAGAGTTAAAGGAGATCGCGAAACTAAGTGGCAAAGACTTTGTGGATTTGCTGAGAGGAGAGCTCTCCTCCATCAGTGACTCTGTTGAAGACACTTTTGACCAAAGAGAAGACACAGGAACAGAACATGCCTTGGAGGCCTTAGCACAGGTGAGTCCTCGACCCAGTTCTCTTCCCCCACAACATGTTCATGTGCCTTTATCTGTTCCAGCACCACCTGCACGACCCTCCTAAGAGAAAAAGCAGGCCCCTCTAGGCCTCACCGATCTCTATCCGCCTGAACTGAAGAAAGTTGTCGTCGAACATAAGTCAAGCATGAAGACTCTGCAGCACAAGCTCCGTTGAGACTTCGACCCAAAAAGGCAAAAAAGGCTGTAAAAGTGCTCATTCCCTTAACCTCCACCTACCTGTGTGAGTGCAGGTTTTCCGCATTGACTTTGATCAAAGTAAGTACCCGGTCAAGGCTGCAGCCAGAGGATGATCCGCGTGTATTCCTGTCTACGTTGCATCCCCGCCAGAGTCCTGCTCGGGTCTGATTTTCAAGACCCGCTCCCACCCCGTACCCGCAACGTGCAATACCGAACCCGCCCCGTCTCCCGCACATATTGCCAATTAGTTCCGCAAACTGACCCGACCCGTCGGCACAAGATCCGCAAACCGACCCGAACCTGCATATCCTATGAGCAGTGAAAACATGCAATTATTAGCACACGCAGTTGCGTATTTGGCTCAAAAAGCGTGAGATGTTGGTTATTTTCTCCATCTCAGATGACACCAAAAGCCTCCCTGACGTTGGATTTCGCTCTGGAGGAATCAATCAATCAATCAATGTTTATTTATATAGCCCAATATCACAAATGTTACATTTGTCTCAGTGGACTTCACAGTTTGTACAGAATATCAGTATGACAATATGACACCCTGTGTCCTTAGACCCTCTGTCCTTAGGCCCTCTGTCCTTAGACCCTCACATCGTACAAGGAAAAACTTACTGAGAAAACCCACAGTTTAAAGGGAAACATGGGAGAAACCTCAGGGAGAGCAACAGAGGAGGGATCCCTCTCCCAGGACGGACAGACGTGCAATAGATGCCGTGTGTAAATTGAAAAGATAATACATTTGCAACATAGGTAGTCCAAATGTTTGGAAATGCATGTGTGTATAATAGGAAGATGAATCCACGAGAATATCCATCCAGGACCTATGATCCAGGACCACAGCCACGACTCAAGATCCAGGGCTCGCGATGCAGGACACAGGACCGCAGGATCATCCATGACTCCGGATCCCAGCGTATATAGACACCAAAAAGAAAGACATTTGGGGAAGCTGGGTTAATCGGAACATGACAGTACACAGGTATAGACAGAGAGAAGGAAGAAGTAAGATGTCCCCCGACAAACTAAGCCTATATCAGCAAAACTAGGGGCTGAATCTAATCAGCCCTAACTATAAGCTTTATCAAAAAGGAAGGTCTTAAGCGCACTCTTAAAAACGGATAGGCTGTCTGCTGCCCGAACACAAACTGGAAGCTGATTCCACAAATATGGAGCTTGATAAGAAAAGGCTTTGGCTCCCATTGTACTTTTAGAGACTCTAGGAACAACCAACAACCCTGCATTCTTGGAACGCAATACCCTAGTAGGGGAGTAGGGTATAATGAGTTCTTTAAGGTAAGATGGCGCCTGCCCATTAAGGGCTTTGTAGGCGAGAAGAAGAATTTTAAATTCTATCCTGTGTTCTATAGGGAGCCAGTGTAAGGCAGCCAGAACAGGAGTAATGTGGTCCCTTTTCCTAACTCTGGTTAGTACACGAGCTGCAGCATTTTGAATCAGCTGAAGCGACTTGACTGACTTCTTGGTACACCCTGATAATAAAGAGTTACAATAATCCAGCCTTGAAGTAACAAAAGCATGGACTAGTTTCTCTGCATCGTTTTGAGGCAAGATATGCCTGATTTTTGCAATGTTACGTAGATGGAAGTAGGCGGTCCTTGAAATTGATTGTATGTGGGCGTTAAAGGATAAATCCTAATCAAATATAACACCAAGATTCCTTACAGTCTCACTGGAGGCCAAATTAATACCATCCATAGTTAGTATATCTTTAGATAATTTGTTTCGTAGATTCTTCGGGCCAAGTACAATAACTTCAGTTTTGGTCGTGTTTAACATCAAAAAGTTTAAGGTCATCCACGTTTTAAGTCCTTGAGGCAGTCTTGAATGTTATTTAGATGATTAATTTCATCAGGCTTGATTGATAAATATAGTTGAGTATCATCCGCATAACAATCAAAATGTACAGAATGATTCCTTATAATATTGCCTAACGGAAGCATATATAATGTGAACAAAATAGGTCCGAGCACTGAGCCCTGTGGCACTCCATGGCTAACTTTGGTTTGCATGGAAGATTCATCGTTGACACGTACAAACTGAGAGCGTTCAGATAGATAGGACCTAAACCAGCCTAAAGCAGTTCCCTGTATGCCAACTAAGTGCTCTAGTCTTTGCAATAAGATATCATGGTTGATAGTATCAAATGCAGCACTGAGATCGTCCAAAACAAGAATAGAGACAAGTCCCTTGTCAGAGGCTATTAGAATGTCATTTGTGACTTTAACCAGAGCTGTCTCTGTGCTATGATATGTTCTAAAGCCAGACTGAAAATCTTCAAATAAATCATTGTTTTTTAAGTAATCACACAACTGTTTTGCGACTGCTTTCTCAAGAATTTTTGAGAGGAACGGAAGATTAGAAATAGGTCTATAGTTGGATAAAACCTCTGGATCGAGGTTGTGCTTTTTAAGAAGCGGTTTTATCACTGCTAATTTGAATGATTGTAGAACATAGCCTGATAATAAAGACATATTCATAATATTTAATAAAGAAGTGCTAATTAATGGAAAAACTTCCTTCAACAGCTTAGTTGGAATTGGGTCTAACATACACGTTGATGGTTTAGAAGAGAGAATCATTGAATTTAATTGTTCAAGGTTTATGGCTGAAAAGCATTCTAGTTTACTATCTAGTGTAATATTAGAACTTACGTTTCCGGGAGCTGTTGATAACACTATACTGGTCAAAGGCAAGAGGTCATTAATTTTGTTTCTAAGAGTAACAATTGTATCGTTAAAAAAGCACATCAAATCATTGCTACTGAGTGCTATGGGAATAGAAGGCTCAATCGAGCTATGGCTCTCTGTCAGCCTGGCTACAGTGCTGAAAAGAAATCTTGCATTATTCTTATTCTCATTTATTAATGAAGAGTAGTAGGCTGCTATCACTTTACGCAGTGCTTTCTTATATTCATTGAGAGTAATATGCCAAATTAAACGAGATTCTTCAAGTTTAGTGGAACGCCATATCCTTTCAAGTTGTCTCGACCTTTGCTTTATTTTGCGGTTTCGGCATTATGCCATGGAGCTAATCTATGTTGTTTTATTTTCTTCTTTTTCAAAGGAGCAACAGAGTCTAATTTTATTCGCAGCGCATCTGCAGCACTATCAACAACATGATCAATTTGGGGTGGTGGACATTTTGTATCAGTTTCCTCCTCTACATTCTGATAAGAATTCTGAATAAGGACCTGGTGCACGGTACACTGTAACAAATAAGATTGGCTGCAAAGTTTTCCAGGTCGGATGCGTAAGACTAAAAACGAGACTTTCAAAGGAGGTATAATTTAATTTTGGTTTAGTATTGATAAGTAAATTTGAGTCAAAGATGGCTGCAACTCCACCTCCTCGGCCCGTGCCTCGGGCAATATGAGTATTGATATGGCTGGGTGGAGTGGCCTCATTTATGCTGACATATTCTTCATGTCTCAACCAAGTTTCAGTGAGACAGCATATATCAATATTATAATCTGATATTAAATCATTTAATTCAATATTGCTTTAGATGCTAGAGATCTTATGTTTAAGAGACCACATTTAATCTTCCTGTTTTGTTGCACTGTCGTAGTTGTTACATTTACTTTTATTAGGTTATTATGTATGTCACCTCTTCTTGGGAGTCAGAAGGCCTGATCATTAATTCCGGCAAATTACTCAGACCTACTAATTGACCTAACAGAAGTCATTGAGTCCATGTAAGTTTACTGCTTGGCTCAGATCCACCAACGTCAGCAAGATCTCACCTCTATTAACTCCTGAAGAACCAGGTTCGATTAACTGCTGTTTCAATTCAGACGACCCGCTAAATCTGTTTAAGCGATCCCGAAGGATTTTGATATCAGTAATGAGGTGTGGCCCTACCTATGTGTGAGTGTGGCAGTATGCATGTCTTACCTTTCAAGCAGGAGAGGATAGTGCAGATGTCTTTTAAGTTGTCCCAATCCAAAAGGTGGGATCAGTTTATTTGAAGAAAAATTGGTCCACACTCGAACAGGGTTTTACCTTCTCTCGTTACAATATGACAATCATACAAAACATATCATGCTGTGGTTATTTTCTAATCTGAAACCTTAATTCATAGTTTAGACATTAAAGCAGTGGTCACCAACCTTGTTGTGCTATTTTTTATGAGTGGGGGGCGGACCTCACCTCCTCTAGGGGGGTCCTCACCTCCTCTAAGGGGGTCCGGGGGGATGATCCCCTGGGAAGATTTTTTTTAAATATTGAAGTTGAAAGCATCAATCTGGTGCACTTTGAGAGCAACATGAAGAGATCTATGGATACCTCTCTCAGCACCCAGATGAAACAGAACTGTAAACAGATTTTCTTTTTCTTTATGGATATTTTACAAATCACTCCCCTTTTAAACTGTATTCTTGTTTTACTTGTTTTATTTCATACCTGTTTTTCATTTATTCTCTTATTGTTTGTATAACTATAATGATCAGAAGAAGGTGTGCCGCGTAAATAATCTTTCGAATAATTTGTGACAAAACCGTTCTAAACACTCAGAGTCCTTTAGCTCACCTGAGCTCCTCAGTCTGGCAGGGGAGGACTCTCCTCCAGCTTGTTGTGGAAACAGCTCCTTATGTCCGTTAGTGCAGCTAGCTAACCAGATGCTAACATCACGGTCCCCGCTAGCACCGGTCCCCCTCTCTCCCTCTCTATCACACTAAATACGCTATTGCCACATACACACAGGCCCCGTCTCAGATCGGTTAAATGAAATCCTTGCGTCTAGTCCCTCCCACCAGGGAAGCATGGAGGGACCATGGGAGGACACAAGGAAACCACGAGAAGCAGGGAAATGAGTTTTAAGAGCAATGGGACGTCCTTTCCTCCGGAGCGTCACGTGAAGCGACGTTCGTTTGTGATGACGCCGCACAGCTGTTCGTCTGACAGCAGCTCTGTCCCCGTTGTTTTCACAAACACCTCCGCCTCTGTTAGTACACATTTACTGACACAAACATTTGTATCATCTGTTGTAGACCCCAATAAATAATATGAAATAAGAACTCATTCTCAAAAAAGATAAACGCCATTCTTAAAATGTATAAACGAACAATAGTTTGATTAATATTGATTAGAGTGCACAATAGAAATAAAATAATTGAGAGAAGAAAAAGAGATATGTTATCTATCAAAACCCAGTTAGATTAACATTCATTGGATTGCACACTTTGTCATTTGTTTTATGTAGCACATTAACATTTTAATAGCACTTAATGACTGACTGAATGGAAATGACAATAAATGAAAATGTAAAACGAAAAAAGCGATCATGAAAATGTTTCCAATAAATGAATAAAATGATTTTTGACCACTTTGTTGTTCAGATAAATCACATATTTTTAACTAAATGATACATTAACTGAAACAAAGCACGGTATAAACTGAGGAGTGAGTCCCGTGAGTTTCATGTGTTTTCTTCACTCCGCTGGGAAACTGCTCTCATGTCAAGAAGCATCAGATCAGTGCATGCGCTGCATCGTCCAATCAGTGAGCGATACACAGTAAGGGGGTGGGGCGAGTGTCTGAGGATTTCATCGGTGGATGGTCTGGTGGTTCCTCGGTTATCGCTCCTCGATCCTCGGTCCTCCGGCAGAAATAAGAGCCTTGGGACAGTACTCAAGATGGCGCAGACAAATCAACTTCCGGTGAGACCGAGGACCGAGGAGTGAGGAAATGAAAATAGTCGACCTGAGGGGGTTGCGGTCGGATAGTTTAAAAATCAGCTCCTAAATTCTAACCCTATCTCCTATTCCTTGACCTCTGAGTGAAACGTCACGGGGTGAAGGGATAGTGGATAGGAGAATTCAAAAGGACTTAGGAGAAGAGACTGCGGTACTTTAGAGAATCCGAATGCACTTTCACTATCCGACGTGTTTATGATGCGCCAGCGGACGTCATTTTGTGCGTCTGCTGCTGTGGGGAAACTATGGAAACGACAGTTTTCTATACAGCGGACTACAACATGGATGTTTAATAAGAACGAGGGACTCATCTAGAGACTCTGCACCGTGCTCTGATGCTGTTGCTTTATGCTTTATGAACGTGGACAACAGAAAAACATATTCTTCATGAACAAAGTTGGAATTGAAATAAAAAAGGAAAGTGAAACTTATGCTCGTCACCCTCTCCGTCCGGTCCACATTAATACAAAAAATGATCCCAGTATGATTGTATGAACTATGAAAAGATCTTAAAATCAATACAAATGTATTTATTATAAACGTTAGTCCTTAATATCTATCACTGTGTATATCACCATTCAAAAGTTGAACAAACCCCACACAGCTCAGTGGAATGTTGACTTTATTTGATAATTTCAGTAAAAACTAACGTTCATATTTCTCTTTTTGATTATAATACTGATGAACGTTCAAAACAAAGCACTTTGGCAACTTACCACATACGTTTTAAAATGCTTAATAAGCACCGTAACTTTCATAATATAATTTCTCCGTCATAATCGTTTGTTTCCGTGAACGGCCGACTGTTGTGTGAAGCAAATGCTGCGGCTGCAAGGCATTGTGGGGCAGCATTTTCTCCTCTCCTTTCGGTTAGGGAGGTCCAGTGGTTCCTAAGCTAAAGGAGGTTATAAAGGAAGTTTGAAACCTCCTTTCCTATCATTCTAGAGAATTCGAACGGCACTTATCATGGCTGCCACTGAGGGACTTCCGGGTAATTTCACTCCGTTAGGAAGGTTCCTAAGCTAAATGGACTATTCGACTTCAGCCCAGGCCACAGAGCCGAGCTTGAATGACACAAGCACACGTGTATTGCCATGCAACTCTCTGATTGGCCTGGTGACTTGCCTCTGTTGCATTCACTGAACACAGGAAATTTCATTCCTGCCGTCCTCTCTTGTGTCATGATGAGGTTCAAAGCACGGTTAATGTATTATATTATTGAGGTGTCTCAAATATACGTCAATCAAGTGGCCCCTGCTAACGGGGTGGTGGATGATAAGTTTACATCTAAAAACATTATTATTTTTATTTTATTTTTCTTTCTTTTGTTACTTTTTTTTTAACGGTCATCTACCCGCACCACACTCGACTGGTTGGCGACCACTGCATTAAAGTCTTCCGACAAAATCCAAAGGAATCTCCTCACGGATCGCCGGGGCTAACATTCACACCTATAGCCTGACAACATTCAGAGGCAGTTCCTCATAAATGGTCAGTGAGAATTCCGACAGAATCCAGAGGAATCTCCTCACGGATTGAAGGTGCTATTCATTCACACCTAGAGTCCGACAGCATTCAGAGGCAGTTCCTCATAAATGGTGTTGGCGCAGATATCTCTGCTCTTCGCCGATCCTATAGGAGTGTGCTTTAAAAGAGGGAAAACTCAAAACAGCCAGGATGAAGGTTAAACAATAATCTGTTTTAATGATAAATGGTAATAATACAATACACTTTCAAAGGGGTGGGGCGGGCCCCCACTCCCTGCTCTGGTTCTGATGCCGGGAGATCCTTTCATCTGGTCGGCAGGAGTAAAAAGAGAAAGAACTAAAAAATAGAATAGCTTATATGCAGAAAATAAACCCAGGAGGAACTGTGGTCAGTTTCTCATTGGGAGATTCAAAAAAGATGTCTTCTCTTAGCGAATCAGCGCGTGCCAGCGGGGGTGATAAACTATTGTCTCTGAGCTGATAATAAAAAACATCTGGTGTCTGTTATCTCCTTTTCCTGCATAGATTTTCACACCCCCTTGCTCATTCCAGAGACTTGTTCACAAAGATATACTTATTAATACTCTCATATTTCCAGCTTTTGTTTACACACTGCTATTACTAATACAAAGTAATTAAACACATATATACCATTCAAGATATGTAGACTTCCCTGAAACATGACATACTGGAGACCTTAAGCAGAAGAACTCTCATCTACCCCGCCTGCTTAACTTCCCCTCCCCCAGAGTAATAAAACCTGTTTAGCACCCAGGCATATTTGAAGCAAGTTTAGTCCTCACATTTATGAAAGGATAAAACAGAGAAATCAATACAAAACACAAACACAGGTATTGTTTGAACAGTATTCACTTAACTGCTACTATTGATAATTACCAGAGAAACTCCAGGGCCTCTTTCAATATCTGGAAATTGCAACAAGACTTTCTGCCATTTCTAATGTAACACTCTTCCCAAATATCAGATTATAATAATCTTTAATGGTCAGTAGGATCTAACAGTTTCAAACTTTCATCCCACAATTTACTGCAATTCACTGAAATGTAAGCAATATTTACCAAGTTTTGAGAGAACCCGAGGGAAAACCCTCTCTCTCTCTCTCTCTCTCATCTCTCTCCATCTCTCTCTCTCCTCTCTCTCTCTCTCTCCTCTCCTCTCTCTCTCTCTCTCGCTACGATATCTCTCTCGTCTCTCTCTCTCGCTCTCTCTCTCTCTCGTCTCTCCTCTCTCTCATCTCTCTCTCTCTCTCTCTCTCTCTCTCTCTCTCTCTCTCTCTCTCGTTTGCTCCCTCTCTGCTAGTGTTTTATGCTCGAAACAGGACAGAAAAACCTAAAGACACCTCCTCCATACCCATATTTGTGGATATTGGGCATGGCCTCTAGTGTGCAGGACTTACAAAATATTATGGAGCCCCCCCCCCCCCCCTGTGCACTGCTGTGAGAAGAAACCGTCTCTCCTCTCTTATCAGTGGCACCTCATAAACCATAATAGGTCTTACACTCAACTTAACAAACCACTTGTGTTTTGTTTATACTGTAAATATAGAAAACCATAAAATATGAAGCATTTTCATTGTGGGTTATACAAGAATATAATTGATTATATTTGATTATAACTAACTTTCGTTTTAAGTATTCAACCTAATATGGAGATCTCAACACCCTCTTTTTGAAATGCAAAGTTATCAAAAAAAGCAACAGATACATTTGTAAAAATACATACTGTACATACGTAAAACTTCAAGCATCAATAACATGAAAGGTTATTCAGTATGTGTAATAAGGATGTTCTCCGCTGAGTTCAAACTGGCGTTCACCGAAAACATAGTACCTCACTGGAATGTTCTTGTTGTCACATAGGTCAGGCACCAGAGTAAAAAGAGCCCATGGGCCGTCATGATGATGGTAGATTTGTGTGCGTACTCCCACTCTGCCTGGTACTTACAGGAGCGGGGGGCCTATCTGTTGTTCCAGTGTAGACTCCTCAATCCATGTAGCTATCTTTTGTAAATCCATGACCCTGATCATGGAGTGATTGAGGTACCTTCCTGGACGACACCTCCAAACGAATTGTCAGATAGCTCGGTCGACCATGCAGTTATCAGGTAGTAGTTGTCCTTTTTGGGAAATCCACTGCGATCTGAGTGGCTTAGCGGATAGAGATGATGCCTGTCCCACATAGCTAGAAGAAACATCCTCCTCCTCCTCCATACCCATATTTGTGGATACTGGGCATGGCCTCTAGTGTGCAGGACTTGCAAAATATTATTCTCGGCTATGGCACAAACACCTTTTTGGGGCCTCAGTCTTTCTCCCACAAGTCAGGAGCCCCCCCCCCCCCCCCCCCCCCGCCCCTGTGCACTGCTGTGAGAGGAAACCGTCTCTCCTCTCTTATCAGTGACACCTCATAAACCATAATAGGTCTTACACTCAACCTAACAAACCACTTGTGTTTTGTTTATACTGTCAATATAGAAAGCCATCAAATATGAAGCATTTTCATTGTGGGTTATACAAGAATATAATTGATTATATTTGATTATAACTAACTTTCGTTTTAAGTATTCAACCAGCGCTGAAATGATGACATGCGGCTATACATATTGTCATTGATCAGATTGGGGAGGGGACCAGAGAAGATTACGGTGTTTAGCAGTTTAAGATGCGCCTCAACGTCGCCCGCTCTGACCCCCGGAATGCATGTGACTGTGGAGGCTTCGGTCTCTAAATTCACGTATCTCAGAATAGAGCTACCAATAACCAGAGTTGGCTTCTCAGCGGGTGCCTCGCTGAGTGGGGAAAATCTGTTAGATACGTGAACGGGTTGGTGGGGATCTGCGGGTCTTGCATTAGGCCCCTTCTGAACAGTTACCCAGTCTCCCTGCTGCTCGGGAGTTGCCGGGGGACGGCTAAGAGGAGCTACCTCTTGCCGGTCTGCACCAACTACCGTGGGTTTTACTGTAGCTGGGTTACTTTCTAACATGCGGAGCCGGGCTTCTATGGCTATGATTCCCGCCTCCAACCTAGCAACTATACTACAGTTAACACATGTATCGGTACCAGTAAAGGAGGTAGGGAAGTAACCAAACATGAGACAGGTAAAGCAGGAAATAGCACCCGAGGGTGGGGAAAGAGCCATGGCTAAAGTAGCTACCGTTAGCAAACCCGAAAGGAGTGTAGGCAACTGTGGAGTTACAGTTGCTAAGAGAAGGAGAGTTGTGAGTGCTTAAGCTGTAGTAACGTGTGATTACAATGATCAAGAATTTTAAAACGATCGATTTAAGTTAAGATAATATAAGCTATCAGCAGCAGAACAGACACACAGGATACCCGGAGGTGACAACACGCTTACCGCAACAATGACATGGCACACACCAGAACCCGGGCAAAGCATTATGCTGTGTTCACACCGGACGCGATGCGATGTTTGGGGGCGGCGTGATTACATGTAAAGTCAAGGCAGAGACGCGGACAGACGCGAATTCGCTCCGACGGGGAGCGTGAAGCTGTGGACGCGGCACGAATCACGCGATTGAGGTGATTGAACTGTGTCGCGTCAAACGCGAGTTACATTTTTTCAACTCGAGCGTCAAATTCATGTGGCGCGTTCTCGCGGAAGCCAATCAGTGGTGAGGATCTCAGCCTGCAGTTACTGACGTTCAACCAGAAAACATCAGCCATTAGCTGTTAGCAGTTACCACACAGAGATCACAGCTCCTCATATCTGTTCAGAAACTGTACAAAAGTTAAACAAGTACAAACCACAGACTGTCTGTGTCATGGCGAATACAGTTGCTGGTTTATTTATGTCTGTAGGCCGTTGCTATGAGTGTGGAGTGAGCATATACAACGTTAGCTTAGCCTGGTCGACCCAATCTCCATTCAGAAAACAAGCATTTTAAAAAGGTTTTTCGCCTGCCGTCTGTCTGCAGACTTGTCAAGCATTAATTCATGATTTTTACTAAACGGTATCAGTATGTTGTTACATCGGCATCATTTAGAAACGTGTATTACAATTTAATCACGGTAAAATATGTTGATTTTGTTGTAGTTGTACCTCCTGAGCCAGCGCGTCTTGTTTGAATGATGCAAGTAAACACAGCTGGCAGCCGCGGTGAAATGAAAAAGAATCAAAACAAGGAAGTTCACCGTTGCAGAGGTGTCCAGTGAGGTGATTGAGTGAATGCGTTTGCATCAGAGATGATGATGTGGCTACCTCCCCTGCTATTCTACCTGGTCGGCTACCTGGTGCTGGGGATCTCCGGGACCGGTGTCGCTCCCGACGCTGATCACCCACAAGACGCACCTGCGCTTGATGTGTGGCCTACCCCAGGCACCATGGCTTCCCCGGATTCAGTAAGAGTTTTTGCCATGATGACAACCCCGCTGCTCGCGGAGGACCTTCTCTCATGGACGTCCCATCTACCCGGGGTTCCGCTGCGAGGACTACGCTGTCTATGGGCCCAGGGAAATGGGAGACTTTCCCCCTATGCAGCGCGCACTTGCGACGGCAAGCCGACCAGCCCAGCGAGGAGGACCTGGCTTCTAATTCTCCTACTCCTGATGTCGGGTAACGTGAAACCGAATCCAGGCCCAGAACTGTCTCTGTTGCAAACGCCAGAGGAGTTTAGAACGAAAGACGGATTACGTCTTTTTCACCTTAATGTTTGCAGCATGATTAATAAGATGGACTCCATCAGAATATGGGCCGATTCGACTGACTCTGATATCATTGTCCTTTCTGAGACGTGGCTCAAAAAGTCGATTACAAATGATATGATAAATATAAAAGATTACAATGTCTTTAGAACAGACCGTGTGGGAAAAGGGGGCGGGGTTGCGATTTATGTTAAAACCCATTTAGACTGCACCTGCATCGAATCCCTAACAAAACCAAAATGCTTTGAACTCTCTGTAATTAAACTATCGCTCCCAAGTGGTTCAGACATTATAGTGGTCGGATGCTACCGCCCGCCCGCTGCCTCAAGCGAAGCCACAAATATACTCTCCAATCTTCTCCATAACTGGACTAAATCCGAGATGGTTTTACTCGGAGACCTAAACTGGGACTGGCAAACGGATTTACAAAACTCTTTCAAGGACACTTGTGACTCTCTCTGTTTGGTGCAACTAGTTAACTCGCCAACTCGGTTAAACCAAAAAGATTTAGAGAAGTCCACTTTGATTGATGTTATTCTTACAAACGCACCTCACCGTTTCTCCGCAGTAGGCACGTTTTGTAATGATATTAGCGACCACTGCGCAATTGCTTGTGTGAGAACCTGTAAGGTCCCTAAAGGAAAGCCACGTTTCATTCACAAGAGGCGATTCAAACATTTCGATGAGCAAGCGTTTCTACATGATGTTTTTAATAGTGATTTACACATTGTTTCACTTATGACCGATGTTGAGTTAGCATGGAATTATTTTAAATCCACCTTCTTGGCTATATGTGACAAGCATGCTCCTTTTAGGACATCTAGGATAAGCGGTAAAGACAACCCCTGGTTTAATGATTCTATATCCTCTCTCATTCGACAGAGAGACACTGCTTGGGCTAAAGCAAAGAAATCGAATATTCCATTAGATTGGAATCTGTATAGGACATTAAGAAACAAATGCACTAAGCTGATTAAAGACTCTAAATGTGCCTACTATCTTAATGCAATACATGACAATTTGAATAACCCTGCAAAGTTTTGGAAACTTGTTAAATCCTCCTCAGGTTCTATCGCTCCAAAAAGCCTTCCTGATCTCTTAAGGGTAAATCAGAGTGAAATCAAGGGCAAAATGGATATTGCAGACAGCTTTAATAATCATTTTATTTCTGCTGGCTCAATCTTTGATCCTAGCAACTCAGGGATGATCGCTGCAGAAGGAGAGCCAGGTCCTCCGCAACTTGACCCTGATCAACTGTTCACCTTTGCCCCCATCTTGACCTCTCAGGTTCACAAAGCTTTAATGAGCCTAGATGTAAAGAAATCTTCAGGCCCAGACAAGATAGAGCCGTTCTTCTTCAAAGTTGCTGCAGGTCTGATTGCAGAACCCATAACCTCTATTTTGAATCTCAGTCTTTGTGCTGGTGAATTACCTAGCTCATGGAAGTCGGCCATGGTTCTCCCCTTGTTAAAGGGCGGAGACCCCTCTGACCTAAATAATTATCGCCCTATTTCCAGACTGTCTGTAATGGCCAAAGTCTTTGAATCTCTTGTAAACGAACAACTGAAAAAGTTTCTACTGACCATAATATTCTTAACGAGTCTCAGTCAGGCTTCAGATCAGGCCATAGTACTACTTCAGCGGCTATACTAGTCTCAAATGACATAATTGAAGCACTAGACAAGAAAAAACACTGTGCAGCATTGTTTGTTGATCTGTCTAAAGATTTTGATTCTGTGGATCATGCATTGCTACTGCAGAGGCTTGGCTGCATAGGTCTTGGCAAAATGGCTTTGAGCTGGTTTAAAAACTATCTATCTGAAAGAACTCAGTGTGTCTCAGTAGAAGATTATACCTCAGCTGCTCTTACTGTAAACAAAGGTGTTCCACAAGGTTCTATTTGGCCCCTGTCTTATTCTCCATCTTTATAAATGAATTAGGAAATGGGATAAACCCAGCACGGTTTCATTTATACGCCGATGATACAGTTGTTTACACAGTAGCTTCCTCTTTAACTCAGGCCATAGAGCTTCTACAGGATGCTTTTAATACACTGCAACACTCCTTGCTAAGGCTAAGACTGGTCCTTAATGCAAAAAAGACCAAGTACATGACCTTCTCTCGCTCTCGAGCTAATACAGCTGTCCCTCCGATTCTGACACTGGAAGGGACATGCCTTGACAAAGTAGCATCCTACAAATATCTGGGCATATGGATTGATGAAAAGATGGCCTTTGATGTTCATATTGGGAACCTACTGAGAAAACGTAGACCTAAACTGGGCTTTTTCTTCCGTTTAAAGAAATGTTTCCCGTCTGAAGCCAGGAAGAGAATTGTGCAGAGTTCCTTTCTGTCTGTATTAGACTATGGCGATGTGATCTATATGCATGCTCCTTCCTCGCTGCTTAAAAAGCTGGATTCTGCGTACCATACTGCTATACGTTTTGTAACGGCTGCAGGCTCTCGCACCCACCACTGCACTTTGTATCAGTCCTTAGGATGGTCCTCTCTGTACCAAAGAAGACAATCACACATGTTGATTTTTATCCTTAAGTCATTGCTAGGTAAGCTGCCCTTATATATCTCCAGACTTCTGTCCTTTTATACTTGCTTTTTTAATACCAGACGAGCAGCAAATGGGATGCTTTTAAATGTTCCTTTGATGCAGTCAGAGCTTGGTAAAGCTGCATTCTCCCACTATGCTCCCTTTTTATGGAATACGCTGCAAGTAAAACTTTGTCTCGAGGCACTTCCAAGTCAGTCCAAGGTCCTTCGCCAAAAGCTTGATTGCTATTCTGTCTTTTGGTACATTATTGGAAAAGGTGGTTTTATCCAGAACCCCGTACACTTGATTAAAATCTCCAGCAACAACAGTACGCCCATCAGCTATGCTCCCCATTACTTTATTTATGTTATGAAAGAAACCTGGATCTTCCACATTTGGGGCATAAATGTTACACAAATTCACTTTTAATCCGTTCATTTTGGCTTCCAAACAAATCCTTCTTGGTCCGTGTACTTTTTTTTTCTTTTTTTTTTTGTTTAAACCAAAAGCCAAAAAACGGAAATACCAGCCTTTTTCCGTTTTTTTATTTAAAACGAAAAAACGGGAAACCAAAGCCGTTTTTCCGTTTTTGTTGTCTGAATAAAAAGACGGATAACGAGAAAAGTGGTCAAAAACAATGTAAGAAAATCCAATGACCAAAACATACACTGACCGTGGTCGGTCAGAGTATGTTTTGGCCATTGGATTTTCTTTTCACAAATGGATATTCAAAAACAAAAAACGACTGGATATTTGATTTTCGTTTTCAAATTGAAAAACCAAAATACAAGGCGTTTTTCTTTATCATGGTCAAAAATGGATTTCTTAAACTTAAAAAGAGGGATGATTTTCATTTTCTACTTCTCAAAACAAAAAATAAAATCACTCGAAAACAGAAACAAAACCCCCCCCCCGTTTTTTCATATCCTGCTACCGGAAGTTGTCTTTCAAAATAAGAGCGCAGATGAGGACGGTCAATCCGTGTATCTACGGTCCATTTGTTTTCACAACGAAAACAGCCAAGACACATATTGAGACCAGAAAATGAATGTTATTAAGGGCTGTAAATATAATAGGCTTATGTCTAAAATGGACAACATTGTTAGGAGATTTCAACTATACAGCGATTCTGCACTGCGGTCAACTCAGCCGTCTCTCGAGTTTGTTATTATTTTTTCTGCCAATAGTTCTTCGTGAGATCGATCCTTTTGGACTCCGTACGCTAGTAGTGAAACTACTCCCACAACAAGTACTATGAAGTACTTACTGTGTACTTTTTGAGTAATCCTCTGTCAATGTCCCCTCCCGCAACCCTGTCTCCTAACTGCATTCTCAATTACGTTTAGCTAGAAACGTATTTCCTCCCACGTTACGTTCGTTATGAACGTATCTCAAATACGTTTATTTTCTACATATCTTCTAGAAACATATTTCCTCTCACGTTACGTTTCTTATGAACGTATCTTAAATACGTTTATTTTCTACTATATCTTTGCCATTTATTGTCTTGCTTATAATAATGATAATAGTCATTTATAAATATCATTTTAGAGCACACATTTGAAATCAGTAAGCGAGGCTGTAATTTCGCCAGCTGTTACTCTCATGAGCGAGGCAGAAAATAATAGTTTTAACATGCCAAAAAGCTGCTGTGTCGTTTATTGCACCTCAAACATTAAAACAAATCCAGAGTTACGTGTTCCTCTAAGACAGTGTTTCTCAAACTTTTTCATACCAAGGACCACCTAACCAATAAAAAAACACTCGCGGACCACCTAACTCCACAAATATCCAAAAACACATCGTTTTTTACAAATCGCCTGAAAATGCTACAAACAGGTGGCAACATGTGTGATGAAGGTGTTTATCTGGGCTATTTTATGCAATCAAAATTGAAACTTAAGCTCGTTCCATTGCGGAGATATTCCCGCGAGAGTGCGAAAAACTTAAATAAATGTATTTCTTTCAAATGTGAAATTTTACAATATACTCACGGACCACTAGGGGGCGCTCACGGACCACCAGTGGTCCGCGGACCACACTTTGAGAAGCACTGCTCTAAGAAGACAGGACAGTAACAGAAGATCTCTGTGACGCCAGATGAGGTGTTGTTAATGTGATATGATATCCGAAAAAAAATTCAGTTTAGGATGGCCGAAGACACTACACTACCCATAATCCCCAGCTATCGTTTGGGACTACAGTCCCGTTGACAAACCCCGTGATTAATCTTCAAGCTCTGGGATTGGATGTCGGAGTGACAGTACACCAAGGTTACGCCGAGCGTCGAGCTCTTTGAAATGGAACGAAACCACGGCAGACTATTCAAAATTGGACTCGAACGCCCCCCCAGAAATACACAAGCTGGCTCTTATGCTGGCTATTGTGTTTCACAACATGTTCTCTATGGCACGTCTCTACTGTGAATTGTAGTTTTAAAAGACGTTTTCTTTTTTACAAAAATTTGAAGTTGACAGTATTAAACTGTGTACAGCCCTGGAGGTTTAGGCGATAGGAAACACATTGGTGTGTACAAATGTAAAACATGTAATTACTAAATGGGTGAAAATCGCTTAATGGGCAGCATTAATATACCCACATGACAGCTCATTGTTACTTTGTAATTCTATTCCACTACAATTCAGAGGTTAACCTGGTATTTACATTTTACTACATTTATTTTAGTTACTTTACAGATTCTGATTAATGATGTGAAATATAAACAACCCTTAAAGCAGACTTTAGTTACACCTGAGTAAAATTCAGGGAAAGCCGGTGATTGTCAAGTGCCAACAATCAGGCGAGATATTTGATAGTTGGTGCTTGAGAAGACTAAACATTTATCTGCAGATCTCTACAAAGTATATTCATTACTCGTTATTCTCTACTAATAGTTCATTAAAAACTGTATAGAATTGCTATTTTTAACATCCCTTTCAAGATTTCAAGATTTTCTAAGGTTTATTGACATATTATATACAAACTAAAAAATGTTGGGTCACAGGTTCCTCAACAGTGCATTACAAGACATCTATCAATATGTATGTATACCTGCACCATTAAACTGTCATATTCTTTACATTTCTGATACTATCTACATACATAAGAGTATAATTAATGTGTATAATATTAGTTAAAATAAGTGCTTCAACATAGTTAACATAGCAGGAAAGCAACATATTAGACGTTAAGTACTTTGTCAGCCTTAATATTTATCTGTAGATACCCCCAAAGCTTTTTTCTTATTTGAAAGAAGACCTTAACCTAAAGTATTCTTTAATGTGTTATAAAGGTTAATTAGTTTGTCTGTTTTGTACATCCTCCTATTAATATATTTGTACATCCAGCACTAAACTGTTTTATTGTAGAGATCACTTACAGTATCTTCTTGATTTTTTATATTCTATATTTCTATCATTGACCTTCTACTTTCCCCCTATGAAAGTATGTACTCTTAATATTTTTTTCATCAAATAACATTATTCAACACAAATAATTCAATAACGTGCTTTAACCACTAGGCGGTGCACACAACAGCATACTAATAATAACTTTGTATTATTAGTGTAGGACACTTATGTATGTATGACATCTGAAGATGTGTAGTTTTATTCATGTTTTTACTAGGGCTGTCAGTCGATTAAAATATTTAATCGCGATTAATCGCATGATTGTCCATAGTTAATCGCGATTAATCGCATGATTGTCCATAGTTAATCGAGATTAATCGCAAATTAATCGCACATTTTTTATCTGTTCTAAATGTACCTTAGAGGAATATTTTTCAAGTTTGTAATACTCTTATCAACATATGAGTGAGCAAATATGCTTTATGCAAATGTTTATTATCATTTGAACAATGACAAATATTCTCATGAATATTAAACACAACAACCTCTGAACATTACAAATATTCGCCTCAATTCAACCTGGAACCTCTCATACAATAAAACAATACAAAGTGTGTGTGTGTGTGTGTGTGTGTGTGTGTGTGTGTGTGTTTTGTGTGATGGATCGTTGGAGCTATGTGCAACTCAAGGCATATGCTCGAACGGAAGCTGCCTGGACGCTGCGATCATGTTACGCGCACTATCCGAGCTGAGTGTGCTGACTTTTCGTACAATGTCCCACTGTCTGGCTACCTGCATAAAGTCAAGTGCTCGGCGCAGTTGTCGGCGAAATGTCGCTCCTCTGTTTTAATTTAAACAGCTCCTTATATCCGTTAGCGCAGCTAGCTAGCACCAGATGCTAACAACAACAATACACGTAAGGTTTCTCCCGGTCCTCTCGATGGCCAGTCAGGGCCTGCCGGTGAGCGTGGAAGTATGGTCTGCAGCAAGCGGGCGGCAGGAGCGGGGCTGTCAGCATCAGCTTGTAGATGGTATTTTAAACTCGATGCGCTCTGAAACTACGGGGTGGCCGAGGACAAAAAATGCACATGCGTTAATCGCGTTAAAATAATGGCGTTCATTTTTTTATGCGTTAACTTGACAGCCCTAGTGTTTACATAATTTTACAGGATATTGCTATACTATTTCTCATGTTTTACTTCTACACATTAATATCTGATTTGTAAAACATCACAGACAGAAAGGCATATCCGTCATTTAATGGTAAGCTATTGCAATTGTGATTCCATAGATGTGTCTCCCATCACCCAAATCCCCTGACTATTCTCTCAACTCAGTATTTACACTGAACAAAAATTAGGGATGCTCCGATCGCCAATTTCGGGGCCGATCGCCGGAATCAATATCGGCCGATACTGATCGCCGATCCGATCGAGTGGGCCGGGCATAAATAGAAGATTTAAACATCAATTTAAATCTTCCATTTAAAGTGATGTTTAAAACTCAGTTAATGGGGCTCATTCACTGGAGCTTCCACAAACAACAATCAACTTAATTATTACATTCAAATGATGTACATTATTCAAGTTTACATTCACTTTGGATAATAACACGGGAGAAATGAGCGGAAGCGCTCTCTTTTCCTCTCTCCCTCTCTCTCTCCCCCCTCTCTCCCCCTCTCCCCCTCTCCTGACAGCCTGTCAGTATCTCATGCAGCTCACTGATCCAGTAATGAGTGACCCGACAGTGAAGAATACATATATTTATAATGACTAGTTTAGCTTGTTCCAGAGGTAGATAAAATAGCTCCGCCGCACACAGAGAAAAGGGTCATGTATTTTACGTCATGCGATCGGCTCTCGCGATCGGCATGTTTAGAGAGCACAGATCGATCGGTGACCGATCGATCGGAGCATCCCTAACAAAAATATAAATGCAACACTTTTGTTTTTGCTCCCATTTTTCATGAGATGAACTCAAAGATCTAAAACATTTTCTATATACACAAAATAACCATTTCTCTCAAATATTGTTCACAAATCTGAAAAAATCTGTGATAGTGAGCACTTCTCCTTTGCCGAGATAATCCATCCCACCTCACAGGTGTCACAGGTCAAGATGCTGATTAGACACCACAGGTGTGCCTTAGGCTGGCCACAATAAAAGGCCACTCTAAAATGTTCAGTTTTATCACACAGCACAATGCTACAGATGTCGCAAGTTTTGAGGGAGCGTGCAATTGTCATGCTGACAGCAGGAATGTCCACCAGAGCTGTTGCCCGTGAATTGAATGTTCATTTCTCTACCATAAGCCGTCTCCAAAGGCATTTCAGAGAATTTGGCAGTACATCCAACCGGCCTCACAACCGCAGACCACGTGTAACCACACAAGCCCAGGACCTCCACATCCAGCATGTTGACCTCCAAGATCGTCTGAGACCAGCCACTCGGACAGCTGCTGCAACAATCGGTTTGCATAACCAAAGAATTTCTGCACAAACTGTCAGAAACCGTCTCAGGGAAGCTCATCTGCATGCTCGTCCTCCTCATCGGGGTCTCGACCTGACTCCGGTTCGTCGTCGTAACCGACTTGAGTGGGCAAATGCTCACATTCGATGGCGTCTGGCACGTTGGAGAGGTGTTCTCTTCACGGATGAATCCTGGTTTTCACTGTTTAGGGCAGATGGCAGACAGCGTGTGTGGCGTTGTGTGGGTGAGCGGTTTTCTGATGTCAAAGTTGTAAATCCAGTGGCCCATGGTGGTGGTGGGGTTATGGTATGGGCAGGCGTATGTTAAGGACGACGAACACAGGTGCATTTTATTGATGGCATTGTGAATGCACAGAGATACTGTGACGAGATCCTGAGGCCCATTGTTGTGCCATTCATCCACGACCATCACCTCATGTTGCAGCATGATAATGCACGGCCCCATGTTGCAAGGATCTGTACACAATTCCTGGAGGCTGAAAACATCCCAGTTCTGGCATGGCCAGCATACTCACCGGACATGTCACCCATTGAACAAGTTTGGGATGCTCTGGATTGGTGTATATACGACAGCGTGTTCCAGTTCCTGCCAATATGAAGCGGGGGATCAAGCGGGCCAAGATGGACTACAAGGGGAAGATTGAGGACTGCTTCCGGGGCAACGACTCCAGACGGGTGTGGCAGGGGGTCCAGCAGATGACCAACTACAAACCCAGCCACCCCTCGGCCGACGGGGGTGACCCTCAGCTGGCGGAGGAGCTGAACTCCTTCTACGCCCGCTACGAGACGGGGCTATCGGAAGCAGCCACACCATTACATCCACCTGCCCTCAGCAGCCTCACCCTCACGGAGCACGAGGTGAGACGCACACTGAAGGCAGTGAACCCGAGGAAAGCAGCGGGGGCGGACGGAGTCTTGGGACGGGTACTGAGAGACTGCGCTGACCAGCTGGCGGGGATCTTCACCAAGATCTTCAACCAATCCCTATCCCAGGCCATCGTCCCATCCTGCCTGAAAACATCGACAATCATCCCGGTGCCGAAAAAGAACAACATCGGCTGCCTAAATGACTACCGTCCAGTGGCACTCACCTCCACCCCCGCTAAAGTTTTTGAGAAGGTGGTCCGTCCCCACATCATCTCATCCCTCCTTCCCGGTCTGGACCCCCACCAGTTCGCCTACAGGGCCAACAGGTCCACGGAGGACGCCATCGCCACAGCTCTCCACTCTACCCTGTCTCACCTGGAGAGTAGGGGGAGCTACGCACGGATGCTCTTCGTGGACTTCAGCTCTGCATTTAATACCATCCTCCCTGACAGACTGGTGACCAAGCTATCAGTCCTGGGAGTATCCCATTCCTTGTGTCTATGGATTAAGTACTTCCTGTCTGATCGCCCCCAGAGAGTGAGGATTGGCACCCACACCTCCACGTCCCTCTCCACGTCTGTGGTGACACTACCGGATCACCACAGGGCTGCGTGCTGAGCCCCCTACTATACGCCCCCTACACCTATGATCTCGTCCCCGCCCACACCAGCAACTCCATCATAAAGTTCGCTGATGATACCACCGTGGTAGGCTGCATCTCAGGGGGTGACGAGACCGCGTACATGGAAGAGGTGGAGCAACTGCTAGCGTTGTGTAAAGTAAACAACCTGCAGCTGAACAAACTGAAAACCCAGGAAATGATCATTGACTTTAGGAGGAAGAGGACCGTCATGCAGCCCCTGTACATTGATGGAGGCTGTGTGGAGAGAGTCTCAGTGATCAAATTCCTGGGCGTTCACCTGGCGGAGGATCTGTCTTGGAGGACCAACACCACGGCAACCGTCAAGAAGGCACAGCTGAGACTCTACTTCCTGAGAATACTCAGGAATTACCACCTCAGATAGGATCTGCTTGTGTCTTCTACCGCTGCGCCGTGGAAAGCATCCTCACCTACTGCATCTGCGTGTGGTTCCTCAGCTGCACAGCCGCAGAGAGGGAGTGCGCTCCAAAGGGTCATCAACTCGGCCCAGAAGATCATCGGTTGCCCCCTCCCCTCCCTGGAGGTACTGTACAGCTCTCGTTGCCTTAAGAAGGCAGTCAAAATCCTCAAGGATCCACACCACCCGGGTAACGAGCACTTTGTACGGCTGCGCTCAGGCAGGCGCTTCCGTACCATGTCTTCCCGGACAAACAGACTCAAGTTCAGTTTTTTTCAATACGAGCAATTTCATTTATTATTTATTTATGTACATATTCCCTATCATGTCTTTTTTTAAGTCCCATTTATTGTTTTTATTGTTTTTATAGTGTCTTGTTGTTTTTATATTGTCTTGTTGTTTTTATATTGTCTTGTTGTTGCACCTTGAGTTTATTGTAATTTCGTTGTACCTGTACAATGACAAAATTAAAGATCTATCTATCTATCTATATCCAGCAACTTGGCACAGCCATTGAAGAGGAGTGGACCAACATTCCACAGGCCACAATCAACAACCTGATCAACTCTATGCGAAGGAGATGTGTTGCACTGCGTGAGGCAAATGGTGGTCACACCAGATACTGACTGGTTTTTGGACCCCCCCCAATAAAGCAAAACTGCACGTTTCAGAGTGGCCTTTTATTGTGGCCAGCCTAAGGCACACCTGTGCAATAATCATGCTGTCTAATCAGCATCTTGATATGCCACACCTGTGAGGTGGGATGGATTATCTCGGCAAAGGAGAAGTGCTCACTATCACAGATTTTTTCAAATTTGTGAACAATATTTGAGAGAAATGGTTATTTTGTGTTTATAGAAAATATTTTAGATCTTTGAGTTCATCTCATGTAAAATGGGAGCAAAAACAAAAGTGTTGCATTTATATTTTTGTTCAGTGTACATTCTTATATTCAAAGAAAATCAGTAATATCTTTAAAAACTACAAGTCCTTCTCTATCAGCTGTGCACCGTTATGGTGTAAATATAACCTATCTACCAATTGGATTAAATATAAAAGTCAGCCGAATTACTATTGATACTGCAAGGAGACGTATTGTGTGAAAAGAAATGCAAGATGTTGTTTAATTGTTGATATATTTATGATCCACGTCACATATTCAGTTTTGGCGGCATTTCTTCCAGTTTGTTCAGAAGTCTTCTCATCAGGGCTCTATAAATAAAGAACTACGGCAGATGTGTAATATTTAATGCAGTCGAACCGTGTATTACAATGCCGTTATGTGATGACTTTCAAAGAGAAAAGGAAGAACACTCGGAATAAAGTATGATTTTTTTTTTACAAATGTTTTCGGATATCATATCGCATTAACATCATATCCCAACATGCATTGCGGCTAAAACATCCAATCAACGAGCTTCAAGCTGAGGATCTTGGGTAATCTGTTCAGTGGGTTTGTGGTGTGTATCGCTCGAAATGTCCCTTATAGGCCTACGTCTGTTTCCGGTGACTTTATTTACGGCTAAAAAGCATGCTAAAAAGTCCAAGATTATAGAATGAAACGAATAAATAAAAACAAGGATAATTGTGTGTTATTGTTGAGTAAATAACAGTGTGTTATTTAGAAAAGAATAACAAATTACAGCCTTGCCTACTGATTTCAAATGTGTGCTCTAAAATGATATTTACAAATGACTATTATCATTATTATAAGCAAGAAAATAAATGGCAAAGATATGTAGAAAATAAACGTATTTAAGATACGTTCATAAGAAATGTAATGTGGGAGAAAATATGTTTCTAGAAGATATATAACGAACGTAACATGGGAGGAAATACGTTTCTAGCTAAACGTAATTGAGAATGCAGTTTAGTTCTGTGGGAACGTAATTTTTAGGAGACAGGGTTACCTCCCGAGAACAAGAATGCATGTTTCTCTGCTATTTTGAATCAGCGTTAAAAAACCTTTCTTCATGAGACTGATATTGTTGGACAGAGTATTTTAAGAGGATGGTAGACATGATATCAGCAGTAGTCCGGCAGCAGCATTTTAATAATAATAAATAAATAATAATAAAGCTGCCACATGTATTCAAATTCAAGTTAAGGCACTATCTGTGCAGAACAATACAAATATTCTTAATTTGCAGTATTTTATTTTAAAAGTGTTCAGAAAGACTCCATTAAATATGCTATATAGGCTATATATCTATATAATATCAATATTGTTATTAACTTCAATCAAAGTGAATTTAAATAGCGGGCAAGACTTTCCAAGGGGTAAAAATGCAGCTGCCGGACTACTGACTGGCAGTATTGCTGATATCATGTCTACCTTCATATCCTCTTAAAATACTCTGTCCAACAATATCAGTCTCATGAAGAAAAGTTTTTTAACGCTGATTCAAAATAGCAGAGAAACATGCATTCTTGTTCTCAGGAGGCGAAATTGACAGAGGATTACTCAAAAAGTACACAGTAAGTACTTCATAGTACTTGTTGTGGGAGTAGTTTCACTACTAGCCTACTGAGTCCAACAGGATCGATCTCACGAAGAACTATTGGCAGAAAAAATAATAACAAACTCGAGAGACGGCTGAGCTGACCAGCTGGCAGGGGATCTTCACCAAGATATTCAACCAGTCCCTGTCCCAGGCCATCGTCCCATCCTGCCTGAAAACATCCACAATCATCCCGGTGCCGAAAAAGAACAACATCGGCTGCCTAAATGACATTTCTTCCTCTTTATTGGATTTTGTAGCCCCTTTACATTCCAGGACACTATTCTTAAACCACTAGCCATCTGAACAGGTAACGTTTATATGCCTCAGATTGAGATGAAAGCTGCCATGGAGAGAGGAAGACAGTGAGTAATGAAAAACAAAAAAAGGTGCCGCTTAGTGTTAGGGAAATAATTGTCCTCGACTCCTAGATATGACGTGCATGACTAACCCTGACGTCTGTTTATCTCCTTTAAGGACATAGGCTGCTTCAGCCATAAAGTTATTGTTCCCATTCTGTGACCGGTCAACACTAGGTCACAGATGGTCTGTTGTTGTGGGTGCACTGTGGACTCCAAGGTATGAAATCTTCGAGGCCATAAGTGACGGATGCAAGTGACTCAGTGTGCCCAACTGTCTAAGCTATCTTATCAAAATATGTTGATCACTCTCTGTGAAACCAGTTAAATGGGCTAACAAGAGAGAGGCACGCCAGAATTGACGTGGCAACCCACCCGTGCAGTCTCACCGTGACTGCTGTGACTTGTGATGTGAATCCTCCGGGCGAAACTCCAAATAAACCATCAGTGTTTGACATCAAAAGCTCCTGCTCTACCGTGTCTCCTTCCTGAGTCGGTGACTCCTAATGCACTGCTACACAGAAGTTTCCTCCACACTTAGCTGCCTGCCAAAAAAACAAGTTATCAATAACACATAATACTCCTCGTATAGAACCCCTTCAGAACAAAAAACAACATACAAGGCCCCCGTACGAGGAACCTTATACCTACCCCTTACCCTGCTCTCATTCATGAGAGAGCCACCGTGAGGCACATTGAAGTGATCACCATCGATACACTTTAAAAACTTGTTGAGAGCTAAAACTAATCTTTATTGCTGCGTCACAGGGGTAGGGGGAAAGGAGGGAGACAGGAGAGGAGAGGCAGGAGCCCAGACACACTCACAACTATAAATGAACCCAAAAATAAACAAGTTTCAATGTTTTGCTATTGGATATGGTATTTTATTAGTTATGGCCATATTTTTACGATGTTATGATTATTTAAATGTGTTCTCTTTCCATAGATCTTGTCTCTTTATTTTGCCCTCAAAGTGCAAAATAAATAAATAAATCTTCCCGTGGAAGCATGCCCCCCGCCCCCCTAGAGGACTTGAGGTCCACCCCCACTTGAAACATGTTCAAATGGATTGGTTATCAAATACAAAGGCACACTTTTTTTTAAATAGTAACTATTGTCCATTTCATTTCTATTTGTGTAGTAGAACCACCAGCACAGAAGAACTTGCAGGTACAGGGCAGACAGTCCACAGTCGGACACGTTATTGATGTTAGTGAGATTTAAACTAAAGGGCTATCACTATGGGCAGCAACGCTTTAAATATTGACAAATACATCCAGCAAAACACCAAAAAGAAAACTGGTACTGGCCTGCTGGGTGTATAATTCCTGGCCTTACTTATTGTCCCAGTCCGGCCCTGCCAATGGCACATGTATTTGCGTACTAGTTCATGAGTTAATTTGTAATGGTAGTGTAAACAAGTGAATATGTCTGTCTGAAAAAGACAACCGTGTGCAGTGGGTTGCAAACAAATCCATGTGTAATTGAAAATTGGATGCAGAGCTGAAAATGTGTTAGAGTTTTGGAGAGTTGAGCTGAGATTTAGCATTTTGAGTGTCGGTTTAATGTCGGTGCTTTATGTGTCGTTAAAGTGTATTAGCACTGAAAAAAGCTATAATATATATAGTTTTTTATATCAGATGTGTTGTTATTACAAAGATAGATAACCCAGAAACTAATCATTGACCAACTATAATTATCTATGTTTTATAGATGCTTTCAAAACGATTTATTAAACAATCAAACATCATCATAATGAGTTATTGTTCATATTAATAATTCCAAAGGGATCAATAAGAGAGTCAAAACCACTATTCAAATTGCAGAAGTATAATTTTATTAATAATCATCCAAGAAAGTTTACATCCCAGTAGACAATGGAAAAGAGCACATTTTGAGCTATAAATAATAGACCTGACTAGAATAAGAAAATCAACGGTTAATTGTTGCTCAGTGTTTCTAAGGTTTCTGTGGGGTGGACAGCAGTGTCAGGGACTGATCAGCGTCTCTTGCGGCGAAGTGGTTCTGATGTGGTCCCAATCACACAGTCTGCTTTTCTGCAGCTGCACGTATCCACTGCAGTGTAGCTGTGGTTCACCTTTGAGCCATCAGCACAAATCAGCTCCACACTCTTCTTACTGAAGCTGGCCTCTTGGCAACACTCACACTGGTGCATCATCTTGTTAGCTGCCGCAGAATATCTACACACAAACAGACAACAGTGTTTACCCTCTGCGTCGAAAATAACAGCTTGATCAGAAAATATATAAATAATCTAATACTGTTGCCCTGTCTTAATATTAGATACTTGTTGTAAGTCCTCATTATTGTTATTTGTATTGTGCTGACATGGTGTTTATTTCTATTTACACTTTTTCTGACAGGGAAATTCTACCTTTGTTCCTTCACAACACGTTAATCTAGCAAAAAGTGACAAACCTTTCGAACCAGGGCCAGATTATTCATGTTGAATGAGGCCTTTCCGGTGCCACCATAACTGGGCCCTTTGACAGGCGAGTTCACAGTGAATTAGGAAAGTGTGAGTGCAGTGAGGCACTGCTGACAGCCAACCTTCACAAAAAACTGATATAATTCACTTTCTTGTCACACCAGAAAGAGCTGCCCTTCAGATTTCGATTAAACTAGGTGGATTCTCCGATTAAGTGAACATTCAAATTAGGTGCTAAAAATACTCACATGGACGAGCTTCCACAGAGTCCAATGCAGGACGTAGTATTGAGCGGCTGCGCACTCTTGCAGCCGTTAACTTCCATGACTGTTAGCTTACTCTTCATCTCACAGATGCTCTTCCGCTTGCCTGGAACACACAGCAACTGTTAGGCTCTAACAATGGCACATGATTCCCAGATATTTCCTCTGATGCTTCTCATCTTTAAAACCAAATGATCATTTTGGATTTAGTAGACATTATTAAAATACTTTGACTCCACTAACTTACAGGTTTTGCAGCATCCAGTAGTGTCAGTAGTCTCAGTGCCCTTCATTAAAAAAAAGACACGTCATGTTTGGGGTTGGACAGTTGGGTGGTTGAAGGGGGGTTAATGGTAAGATAAACTTACAGGTTCACAGTCCAAGGGGTTAAAGGGAGAACAGGTGGTCTTGGTCTCCTTGGTAACAAGAAGTCCATTCATCTTCTCACAGGTATATTTCACACACTTGTCATTCGTGGGAATAAAGGTGTTGTTGACCTGTACCAATGGCATGAGCAGAAACTCAGTCAGATATTCAACAAGGGTGGTTAATTTGGCCTCATTCACAAACACTACTTAATCGCTACTGTAGAAGAAAAAGACCACCAATAGTTTTCACATTTGTGAAAAATATATACAAGTTAAGTATTATGTTTTACTTTGAAATATACAAAATCATGTTTACTGTTAATATCAACTATCTTATTCAGGTTGTACACGTCTGCTACGAGTGCCATTCATTTTCTCATACTCCTGGTCAGCAAAAATGTGAGGAAACACTCGCACAGCTGTGGGACCGACCTCAAGGATATGTGTTGTGTTGTCCTGTGTGGTGAAAATGCAGCTTTTCTGAACACATTCCCCGCAGCACTTTCCATATACGGTCTGATATTCATAACCCTGTAAAAAGAGACAAAGAGAGTGAGTCCTTTGGCCTTGTAAGACAAGGGAACAATGTGTGTGAAGGTGTGGATGTGCACTTATGTGTCCATGTGCAACTACGATTTGTGATTAGCATTTCAAATGAATAGAGCATCTATGGAAGGGAACTTGATATGAAAGCTGGAAAACATAACTGGGATTTTCTGTTTAATAGATATTCATCACTTTATCAATGGACAGTAGATGAATAAATAAAAAAGTAATAAAATTGAGTGTGTCTGTGTTTGTAAGTATATCTTACTTTGGAGCATTTTGTGTTGCACACAACAGGTCTGCAATTAATGACGTTCAACCTAGTGATGGGATCCATTTTGGGGCCACAGAAACACTCCTGGCAGGGTTTTGGTGTGAAAGGTCCCGATGTTCCTGATGGTGCTGTTGTTGTTCCTGAAGGTTGTCCTGCTCCAGATGGTGCTGTTGTTGTTCCTGAAGGTTGTCCTGCTCCAGATGGTGCTGTTGTTGTTCCTGAAGGTTGTCCTGCTCCAGATGGTGCTGTTGTTGTTCCTGAAGGTTGTCCTGCTCCTGATGGTGCTGTTGTTGTTCCTGAAGGTTGTCCTGCTCCAGATGGTGCTGTTGTTGTTCCTGAAGGTTGTCCTGCTCCAGATGGTGCTGTTGTTGTTCCTGAAGGTTGTCCTGCTCCTGATGGTGCTGTTGTTGTTCCTGAAGGTTGTCCTGCTCCTGATGGTGCTGTTGTTGTTCCTGAAGGTTGTCCTGCTCCTGATGGTGCTGTTGTGGTTCCTGAAGGTTGTCCTGCTCCAGATGGTGCTGTTGTTGTTCCTGAAGGTTGTCCTGCTCCAGATGGTGCTGTTGTTGTTCCTGAAGGTTGTCCTGCTCCAGATGGTGCTGTTGTTGTTCCTGAAGGTTGTCCTGCTCCAGATGGTGCTGTTGTTGTTCCTGAAGGTTGTCCTGCTCCTGATGGTGCTGTTGTTGTTCCTGAAGGTTGTCCTGCTCCAGATGGTGCTGTTGTTGTTCCTGAAGGTTGTCCTGCTCCAGATGGTGCTGTTGTTGTTCCTGAAGGTTGTCCTGCTCCAGATGGTGCTGTTGTTGTTCCTGAAGGTTGTCCTGCTCCTGATGGTGCTGTTGTTGTTCCTGAAGGTTGTCCTGCTCCAGATGGTGCTGTTGTTGTTCCTGAAGGTTGTCCTGCTCCAGATGGTGCTGTTGTTGTTCCTGAAGGTTGTCCTGCTCCTGATGGTGCTGTTGTTGTTCCTGAAGGTTGTCCTGCTCCTGATGGTGCTGTTGTTGTTCCTGAAGGTTGTCCTGCTCCTGATGGTGCTGTTGTGGTTCCTGAAGGTTGTCCTGCTCCAGATGGTGCTGTTGTTGTTCCTGAAGGTTGTCCTGCTCCAGATGGTGCTGTTGTGGTTCCTGAAGGTTGTCCTGCTCCAGATGGTGCTGTTGTTGTTCCTGAAGGTTGTCCTGCTCCAGATGGTGCTGTTGTTGTTCCTGAAGGTTGTCCTGCTCCAGATGGTGCTGTTGTTGTTCCTGAAGGTTGTCCTGCTCCTGATGGTGCTGTTGTTGTTCCTGAAGGTTGTCCTGCTCCAGATGGTGCTGTTGTTGTTCCTGAAGGTTGTCCTGCTCCAGATGGTGCTGTTGTTGTTCCTGAAGGTTGTCCTGTTCCTGATGGTGGCTGTTGGTGTGTGTTGTTCCTGAAGGTTGTCCTGCTCCAGATGGTGCTGTTGTTGTTCCTGAAGGTTGTCCTGCTCCAGATGGTGCTGTGTGTTCTAAAGGTTGTCCTGCTCCTGATGGTGCTGTTGTTGTTCCTGAAGGTTGTCCTGCTCCAGATGGGGAGGTTGTTGTTCCTGAAGTTTGTCCTGCTCCTGATGGTGCTGTTGTTGTTCCTGAAGGTTGTCCTGCTCCAGATGGTGCTGTTGTTGTTCCTGAAGGTTGTCCTGCTCCAGATGGTGCTGTTGTGTTCCTGAGGTTGTCCTGCTCCAGATGGTGCTGTTGTTGTTTCCTGAAGGTTGTCCTGCTCCTGATGGTGCTGTTGTTGTTCCTGAAGGTTGTCCTGCTCCAGATGGTGCTGTTGTGTTCCTGAGGTTCCTGCTCCAGATGGGGAGGTTGTTGTTCCTGAAGTTTGTCCTGCTCCAGATGGTGCTGTTGTTGTTCCTGAAGGTTGTCCTGCTCCAGATGGTGCTGTTGTTGTTCCTGAAGGTTGTCCTGCTCCTGATGGTGCTGTTGTTGTTCCTGAAGGTTGTCCTGCTCCAGATGGTGCTGTTGTTGTTCCTGAAGGTTGTCCTGCTCCAGATGGTGCTGTTGTTGTTCCTGAAGGTTGTCCTGCTCCAGATGGTGCTGTTGTTCCATATGTTTGTTCTGTTGTTGTTGTTGTTGTTGGTGTTGATGGCAGTTCTAATGGTGGTTCTGGTGTTGTTTCTGTTGGTATTTTGTCACCAGGCTATAGAATACACATATATTTAGAGTACAAATTGATTAGTTACTCTCAAACATCTGTTCATTATTCTATGGAAGATACCCTGCATGTGCTTATTTCAGGATTCATGGACTAAGTACTGAAGGATCCATTGTCGCCTTTCTGAACTGGTCAGTTTCATGTACATTCTGACTTGTAAAAAGAAACATAGGTTAACATAAGTAATAAAGATGGACAGGTACATTTTGGTGATTCTAATACTGCATCATAATATTTTAATGGAGTCAAAAGTGAAAACAAGTGTTTCTGGTTACTGGCAGCACGTCATACCTACTGCGCCTCTTGTATTTATGTCATTTCTCACAAAGAGCTGATGAAATCAGTCTAACAGGCTGTGGGTTAATACGGCTAATGGAAATGTTTCTGCTATTTCAGGCAATCACACAATGATGTAGCTATATTGGTACATGGGGTTTGGACTTACCTTGTACTCATTCATGTCATAGACACATACACCTTTAGGAACTGCAAAAACAAAGAGCTATGAGTTAGCTAGGCTTTGTACCTTTTTACTGAATGCATATTGATGTTCTATTTATGTTACTGGGTAACTGTCATTTTTGTAAAAATCCCTAAATGTGAACATTATTTCTTTCAGATGTACTTTTTAAGCAATATATTGTGAACAAATATTAAAATGTGTACATTAATGTTATTTCATTTCAACATTGAATAGCCGGATTGAAGCCTGGACAGTATTTGTCTGCCTTCACAGAATCGGAAAATGCATCTAAAAATCAGATAAAGAAAATATTATGAACTCTTTAAAAGTTTTTGGACCCCAAATTATTTCAGGACAATAAAAGTATATAGAAGGCTTTGACTGCTGTGGATGTGGATGTATGTAAGATTGCCTTTAAATGTTAGTTCAAAACTTGAATGCAATTAGGATGTTTAGGATTGCATTCAAGTTTTGAACTAACATTTAAAGGCAATCTTACATACATCCACAGCAGAGCTCATTGCAGTTTTTGTTTTGTTGTTTTGTTTCCAGATAATCCTACGATGATAAAGTAAAGTCACATACCACACTCGTAGGACTGGCAGCAGGTGCCGCTGGTATCGTTGCGTTGGAAGCCCACTGGGCAGGTGATTGGTTGTGGACACAGGTTTACATTGCACTCTGTATGGCACAAAGGGATGAGATGATTATATATGGATGTGGAAATCAGTTTCAATTGACCTTTTATAACAATAACTTAAAGAACCATAACAGCAGTCCTGCAAGTTTCAGTGCGAGACTGTTGAGAGAAAGGAACTAAATCAATTCAACACACTCACACCTGATGGCTGTGTGATGTGCTCAACACTCAGCAGCTCTATTAAAGGCCTTGCTCATAACCTTGAGCAACAAGAGGAGAATCAATATTGTGATGGAGGAGAAATCCCATATTATTTAACTATGTAAGAAAAAAACAAAACCACCGCTTGATGGGAAGAAAACATATCCTTCTATCTCAAACACGCACATTTGCTATGAAAAGAAGCCTGCCTTAATGTCAATGATATATCATTAGCAAACAACACTGGTGTGGTTCTTAAGGGATTATTTTTCACAATCTTAAAGCCTGTACATGATGCTACAGTATGTGTGATGTATGTATGTGGATACATTTAATGGATTTTTTTCCCCTAAATGCATTTTTTTATACATACATCAATAAATATAAAATGTATATAGCATTAGGGGAAGCAAAAAACTCAACATACACAAAGTTGTAGGTGATTAAGAAGAATCAATACTCAAGTAAGGCCCATGTTGTGCCATTTTATCAGTACCATATTCCAATGGCCATTGACGGACTGCTATGTTCAATCATGGTTAAACAATCACATCACAATAGCTTCTGAAGCTCACAGAAAAATGCTTCTTTCAACCTGTTGATATTAGGACAGAATGAGCTATACACATATTTCTTTGAACAATACAAACTGACTAAACCTTGGCTTAAAAAAACTTCTTGGCATTATTCCTAAACTTTTGGGGGATGTACATGGTTGGATGCACTTTTTGTGAGTTGTCTTGGATACAGGTTTCAATTAAATTAATGTTATGTAGTGTCCTTTACACATTTCAGTATGTATATCAGTAAGCAATGGCTCCCTTTCCATAAGACTGTTTTTTGACTGTGCTACAAAACAGGCCAATGAGCAATGTTAATTAGATTAGGAAATCTACCACCACCAAACGTGCTGTAACATTTGTATATATTCATACTACAAGTGGTAGTTTCTCTCAACAGCAACGGAAGCTTCTGCAAAAGCTTTAAGTCAATGGTGGTGATGATTCAGTCTTAAAAAGAATTTGAACATGTAATAAACACCTCAAACACTGCATAAGTTCTCAGATAGACATCAATATCATGTCAGTATAAGTGGATTGTTGAAGTCAGCATATTTCCAGGCAGGGGATAAGTGAGTCTGATTCTTCACTGATTCCATAAAAAGAAAGCTGGCAGCTCTGTCTTTGTAAGACATTAATTTGTTGACAACACAAAGTAACAGAATCAAATCTAGCTCTGTGAAACTTCAACTGACCGCAGGACTGTGTTGTGCAGCAGCCTTCTGTTTTGTTGACCAGCAGCTGACCCGGCCCGCTGCAGACAGGGCTCTGCACTGTGGGGCAGGTGGCAGGCTCACACTGGATGCTCATGGAATCCTTGTCACACTCACATATGTTGCAGCCACTTATCCATGTATCACCAGGCTGTTTACGATAGGACACAGTTGAGACACTCAGCTCATGCTTTGCTTTTGCTTATATGACATATATATATATATATATATACTGTATATGTGACATATTATCTATATACACATTTATATATTATCTATATTCACATTTATATATTACCTTTTTGGGTCTACCATCAGGTCCAACACAATCTGAAATTCCAAAAGGAACAAGTCGATTTTAAATGAAGGTGTGCGTCAGGCTTTAAGAAACAAATATTTGATGACGCAGTCAGAAATAGGATATAGGATCTGCTCTTACCACAGGAGGCAACACATGTGTCATAGACAGTGTTGAATAAGACGGTGCCAGTAGGACAGAAGCAGCCCTCTTTGGTGTTGTTAGTGGATGCTGTACTACCTGTCTCGAACTTCTTGTTGTATCTGATTTCAGAAATTGAATAACTGGTTAATACAGTGATGAAAGGACTCTAAACTGTGTGCACAATTATTAGGCAAATTTGTATTTTGACCATATCATAATTTGAATGCATATTTTCAATTCCAATCTATATAAAGCATATGAAAGAGGGTGTAAGGAGATCCAACACCCTATATCAGGGGTATTCATCTTGAATTCAACAACTGTGTCACATTTTGACTCTCAACACATCTTAACAATTGAACAGTTTGACAGTTTCTCTGTCCCTTTTATATCCCACCCCCCACTTTCTTTTGTTCAGTGAGAGAACTGAGCTCTAGTTTGTCCTGCCAGGAACTAAAATCTGCTTATTGACCTCAGTTCAGACTCGAGTACTTCAGACTCGAGTACTCTGAGAGTATGAGACACATGGGTTCTGTGCTCCCAGTGGCAGGATGAACATGGAAGAGTCTGTCCATTCTGGGTTAAAGCTCTGTTTTCACTGTCCACTTTCCTCTTCTTAGCGAGCGCCATGTGTACTCATTCTTCTCCCCCTGTCTGCCGCTCGTTCGTCTCTTCTTCTGTGTTTCTCTCCCTGTATCGTTCACTCTCTTTCGCCCCCGCTCAGCGCCGGTTAGAATAGAAGTGCCCCATCAGAACTGAAAATCTCGTAATCATTTATTGATTATAGGTCCGGGTCAGTATAGGTCGGCGTCTGGGTCCGGGTCTGCGGTCTGCCATTTGGTGATGGAACCCATTACTCTGCACTGCTGTCATATTCTAAAACTGTGACCTACCTGAAGGGCCCAGAGGTCTCAGGTGTTCAGAGACATGGCCAAGGTAAGGAAGGCTGAAACCACCACTGAACAAGACACATGAGTTCAAACATCAAGACTGGGCCCAGAAATATCTGAAGTTTTCTGGACTGATGAGATGAGGGTGACTCTTGACGGACCAGATGGATGGGCCCGCGAGCGGCTGGATCAGTACCGGGCCCAGAGCTCCACTTCAACACCAAAAAGGTGGAGACTGGGTTCTGAGATGGGCTGGTATTATTAAAGATGAGCTTGTTGGACCTTTTTGGGTTGAAGATGGATGCAAATTCAACTCTTGAACCTACTGCCGGTTTTTAAAAGACACTTTCTTCCATCAGTGGTACAAGGAACAGTCTACATCTTTCAGGAAGACCATGATTTTATGCAGGAGAATGCTCAATCGCATGCATCGAAGTAGTCCACTGGTGGCTAGCCAGTAAAGGCCTTAAAGAACACCTCTCTGAACAGAGTCTGGGAGGCTGTGGTTGATCGTCAACAGATCAAGAATCTGACAGACTCAATGAATGGAAGGCTTGTGACCGTTATTGAAAAGAAGGGTGGCTATATTGGTATATTGCCTGTTCTTTTGTTTTCTTTTTTTTGTCAAGAAGTTAATTTGTACATTTTGAGTTGTTTGTTTATTATTCTCACTTTAACATGTGAGATGGAAACTATTCATTTTCCCTTTAGTTGCATATTAATTATGCACTCTAATAGTTGCCCAATAATTGTGCACAGCCAAAACCTCTCTTACTTTCTTATATATTCAGGTTTGAGTTCCATTAACATTTTGGATTGACCCAGAGCACTGTAGTTGTTCAATAATTAAAATATCCCTAAAAAATACAACTTGCCTAATAATTGTGCACACAGTGTAAATGTTTTTTAGGAATTGACACTCAATAGGGCTTGGATACGAGTTTATCCTTGTCACACCCTGCCAACATAAAAAACTGACATTCACTAGAGACAATCAACATAATGTATTCTTGATAAGGGAACAGTTTGCATATACACCAGGGAAGTGGTGTGCAAATGTTAAGATCTCTAAAGCTATAAAAACAATCATCAAAGATCACATTTGTTACCTGTCATTGCATGTAAGCTCTATGCTGGTCCCACAGGCCTTGTACACTTTGTTTTTTGGACACGTGTGCTCTGTAAAATTGAAACATGTTTATATGCACATTTTATCAAAACTCCATGCAACACCTATACTTATATACCCTATTGACTTTATCTTACCACAGCGCCCATTGGTCGCATTCCTCCAGTCGATACACACTCCTTCATTAGAGCACTCAGTGGCATAGGCCTCCAGGCTGGTGCAGGTGTTATTGTCACTGTTGCAATTGTCAGACACACAGGATTTCACAAATGGTCCCGGAGGTATGACTGTGTGGCATGCCTTGAAAACACTAGAACGAACATACAAGCCAGTACAGAATGTCAGGGAAAGTAATATGAAAAATATAAACATAATCTAAGATGTGAAGGAAGGCAATTGAATAACTCAGCATGCATTTCAGTAAAGATTACATAATTTGTCTCAACCCTTATTCTCTTACTTTAAATTGTTTTCTTATTTTTATCATCAAGTAACTATTACTGGTACAGTGTTGGTTGGACTAATAGTTTGATAAAATGTCTTGGGGTGCTGTGGCTCAGTAGGTACTGACACTACTGTAGTATGTGTGTATTGTTCCTAATCAATGTCAACCTCTTTGTTTTTGTCAAGTTTTAGTTAAATAAAGGTCTGGGCTTCTTAGTCAAAGAAAATCCCTCAATACTTTTGCCCAGTTTATGTCAATATGAAATGTTTATATATTAGTATTTTTGTAATCTTCAGATTATATTGAAGACTTGAGCTGTATAATTGAACTGTCTTTCTTTCTACCAAGCCCTGTAGTTGTCATTGTTACTTTCAGTAAATACATTATTTGAAGACGTTAAAGACGTTTTTGAATATTTGGTGGTTCTTCTCACCTGCTTGTTAGGATATTACAAATTGCAGGTTTGCAAGGGGGCTGTGTTGTGGTTGCTGGTTTTGAGGTGGTTGCGGGTTTTGTCGTTGTAGATGGGGTTGTGGGGATAACACACGGTGTGCCTGGGACAAGCCACTGGCCTGCGGAGTCTGGGCAGCTTTCCACTTGGCCGTTTGGAGAGCGACAGTCATTGTTCTTTGAGTTATCACAGGTCCCTGGAAAAAGATACAGGAGAATGAAGGCAACACTTTTTGGGCTCATACAAGAACTAGCTGTTATGATAATGGTTAGGGTTAATACATCCACCCATCCTGATGTGAGAGGCAAGAGACAGGGCACACCCTAGACACATTGCCAGGTCATCACATGCAACAGCCTTTCATGCTCATATGCTCTAATATGGCTGGTCTTGTTCTGTCTTTGTCTGCTGATTCCAGACAGCTGAGTTGAAGTTCCAACACAGTAAAATCCTTCTTTTTACTCTAAACATTTATTTGAATATAAAAGTCTCTTTAGCAGTGTTAGACTGTCGACTCAAATTTACACTTTAGTTTTGCCCTCTAGATTTTCGGAATGTGTGTTAGCTGTACCACATACTAGTTTTATCCTGTTTGTAAAGGCAGTAATGGGTGTTCTCCTGATCATTCGGTTTCTTCCAGATCGGTGAACTGTTGCATTGACTATTCTTCTATCAACATTAGGGCCTTCTTACAGTTACCACCGGCTGCCAGTGTCAGTGCAACAAGCAGCTCTCGGGTGCACTCCGGTTATGAGTGGCATTGAAATGTTTATTATTTCCTTAATGCAATTATATAAGGTTTCACTCACCGCACTGTCCCTCAGTGTTCCCGCCAAAGAGGGTGTAAGGTAGGTCAATACTGATTGAGGAACCCGTATAGACCACTTTTGTGTTGAGCTCTGGTATCTCCAATGTTATCACCATATCTGTGCTAGTGATGTATAGAACAGAATTTCTGAAGGCGGGAAATTTACGTTTCTGATTCACATACACCTGTAGGACAAGGACACAAAACACATTAGAGGAGACTGTATCATTTCAAACAATAACATGAAACACATAACTTTGGTTGGCACAATAACCACTAATTTAGCACTCTCAAAATAATGAAAGACATGAGAGAGCAGGGGCGGTGCCAGGGGGTAGCTTGGAGTTGCTATAGCAACTCCAACAATTGGCGTAGCAACGGCTTAGTAACCCCATTGTTTTGTTATGAAAATGTATACTGTATATATATATTTATACACATTCTTGCGAGATCTATCAGGGGTCGTTGTAAGTTAAAGCGCAAACTGTTACTTGGCTAATGTTGTTAGAATTCTCAGTATGTGAACACAGATCGAAAATGGAAAGATTTCTCACAAGTCAGCGTAAACGACCGGGATCTCCAACGGAGCCGGTCCAGCCGGACAACCCTGCTATCCGTGTGTGTGTGTGTGTGTGTGTGTGTGTGTGTCAGTTTGCGTTGTGGTGATGAGGTTAAATGCCACAGCATGCCAGTTGAGACGGTGAACGATCGCTATTGTGTACTTGTACGCTCAGGGTGTATTGGTATTATACAAAAATATTGTAGGAGCACAGAAAAAGTGTTCAAATTCTGCTTTTAAACACTTATTTTGGTTGTGCTTACCTTGCAAAGTAATGTTATAAGTGTCAAAGGAATGTTTTAATGTAAATATGAATGATAATATTGTAGCGTGTCCAAGTTAATAGTTATGTCAGTTATCAGATGTGCACAGTTTAGTACATTTGTAAAGTTATTTAGGCAATGTTGTTGGTGGGAGTTAGGGAGAGACCGCCCCTTCCAGGTGTGTGTGTGGAGGGAGTACAGACGGTAGGAGTTGTCTTCGAGTGTGGGGAAAAGTCATAATGAGTGTTATACTATTAATTGGTTCTGTTAGGCGTGGCTGTGGCCGTCAATACCAGAAAATAAAGAGAACGTTTTCGACATTGAAGGCTTGAGTGATCTGTGATTTTCAATAGCGGTGAACGCTACAATATGAACAGGCTCGTGCTTGGCCCACTGGTAGGCCTATTGTTTGTTTATTTATTTTGAAAATTAACTAGCAACGCCGTGCTGTCATATAGCAACTGCTAAGCTACTGCAGCAAAAAAATCCTGGCGCCACCCATATGAGAGAGTAACACAAGTAACCCACACGGCCCCTAGTAGACCCCCACACACACAACAACACTGACTATAACACTCCTTGCTGTTAACCACCAACTATGTGCAATATGTGCTATATATATATATGCCGAAAATAACTGTGCAATATATATACCTGGCTGCTAAATCATCAGAACTGTCACAGGATGTGTTTTTTGTCAATTGTGTAACTTTTTTTAATTATAATTTATTTTTAAATCTTAAAAAGAAAAAATGTATGCATGCTACTTCGGTAACATTAAGCTGTCTTTGGCTATTTTCTGCAGTAACAATGTTCATTTCCCCTCTGACTAATAAAGGTATTCTGATTGTGATTCTGAAGAACAACAAATACATTTGACAATTTTGAAAGCGTGATTACCGCATTAGTTGCTGTTCCTCCAATCTTCAACTGAGACAAAACAACTGTGTAGGATCGGTAGGTTATAGTGAGAGTCTGGGGACAGAATGTGACATCTGAAGGCTCACAGTCATGGTTGTTCACAATAATAGTCAGGTTATATGTCGCAATAATTTCTTTGACCAGGTAGTAAGAGCAGTTGTCCTTGAAATTGAATAATTTTCCATCGAAAGTTATGTAGTGGTTTGAAGCCAAGATACTGCATACACCTGCAGAAAAACAAAAGCGATTTAAGAAAATGATGTGTATCAACTGAACCAAGCAGAAAACATATTTATCTCCAACGCCACGTCTGTTTATTGGCAATTGAATTTGACTTCAAAATCCATTGAGTAGCACTATAAAAGAGGTACTACGGAAGCAGTTATGTCTACACATTTTCAAGATGTTCAATTTTAGATGAATACATTTATCTTAGAAAGAGGAATGTGGTTAATTGGCAGTGGTATGCACATGAATAGAAATAGCGTTTTAATTAACATTTGTGTTGCATTATCTATGAAGCTTATACACTAGGCTTAAGTTGCAGATTGCATGTCATTCAAGCACGTGTTTGCAAAGTGCGCCTCTTTCATCATTTTCATGCAAATAATAGGATACATTTTGGCTGATCCATATTTTGCTATGTTTAGTAAGGTCAGATTCTTTAAGTGTTTTTATTTACTCTCAGAATGAGTGTGGAGCGCTGTTCCAGGATTCGTTCAGCTAACTACGTGATTGGTTGCTGCTTTTCTAAATCTGGCTCTCAGTGCTTTCTAGTTTATATTGCCATTTCTATGAATTGCTAAAAATAATGTAGGGTGAGAACAATGACACAAGATCATCTACTGTATATAAAGTCCAAATTGGTCAACTGTATTGTAAAGTTGAAATTGCTACTTACATTCACATTCATGGTGGAAGCAGCACCCGTTATCATCGTAGACTTTGACAGCTTGGCGTCCATTGACGCATATGGGCTGTTGTACTGTGGGACATTTAGTAGGTGTCTTTGTGATTGTGCTATAGTTGCAGGTAGCTGTGGTGCAGTTGCTGAGCATCCATGACTCTCCATTCTGTATGGGAATTGCGAGTTAATTATACAATTATAAAAATAATTGTTTGCGATAAAAGGCTCTATTTTGGATTCTTGGACATAAAATGGCTACCGTCTAACTAAAATGTTTAAAAACACAATCATGACTAAAACAACATTGTATCTTTATCACACCTTTCTTGGTGGATACTCATCATTGCAGTCCACTGGGGTCGTTGAGGGAGTAGGATGAAGGGATAGGAATAGATGTGGTGGAAGCAATTGTTGCCTTTGTAGTGGTGCCAAACAAAGAAGTGGTAGACTGTGCGGTTGTGCTGGGTATTGGTGTAGTGGTACATGAAGAGGATTGGTACTCAACTTCACAAGATGCATTGCAATATGCAACGTAGCACCAGTCTAAGCCATCAGTGACATTGTACACCAAGTCCCCTGTGAAATTCAGAGTGGAGATAAATGTTACATCAAACAAAGGAATTTCTGATTCAAAAGAATTGTTCAGACCAAAAACGGAAAAGAAAATTAAGGCAAGAGGCCATGTTTGATAATGGCGGCTTTTATTTAAAAATAAAAACAAGTTTGCATTACATTAGCCTGACAAACTGAACCATGAATAGTATATCTTGTAAAGTTGACTAATCCCTATTTTGTGTTATCAACATGTAGTTTTTTTTTTATTTATGAGATGCAACATACATACAACTTTTTTCATTTTTTTGTATAGTAATTGTATTGTTAAACAAGCTTGACACACTTTGTAATGATGTCTTTATCAAATTGAATTGAAAAAATGCTGGTTTCTCTTTATATTAGAGACTAAATGTATGAAATAATTAAATACTTTTGTACTTTTACTTTGGTAAAAAAAAAATCATTTGGAACAAAGAAAAGACTATCGGAAAAAGGAAACACAAAGGTTGTCCCTGCACATTCTGTGAAGAGAATACATGATTATAAAACAAGATAATGATATAATGGAACATTAAGACTAACTTACCAGGCTGGTGTGATGTCCCATTGACGATGCAAATACATAAAGTTGTTGTTGTTGTTAACAGTGATGGTGTGGAAAGAACTGTGGTTTCGGCTTGCCCAGTAGTATAAACAGTTCTGGTACCTTCTGGTGTTATTGGGCCAATGGAAGTTGTAGCTTTAGCTGTTACTCCTGTAGTTATAGTTGAAGCCACAACAGTTGTGTTGAAAATAGAAGGTTTTGTAATTATTGTTGATGTTTGTGGCTTTCCTGTGACTATAATGATTGTTGTGGCACCTAAAACTGAGGTCGTAGTTTCAACAAGAGCTGTGGTAGAGGTTGTAACTGGGCCAGTGGTGACTTCTTTAGGTGGTGTTGTCGTTGCCACCTTTACTGTTGTTCCTGCTGATGTTGTTGTTTCTGCAGGTTTGGTTGTGGTTCCCTCAGTTTCTGTTACAATAATTTCAGTAGTTGTTGTAACCACAGAGGGTTTGGATGTTACAACTGTAGTTTCAGGCCTTTCTGTTGTAACACCTGGCAAAGTTGTTGTAGTCTCAACAACAGCTGTGGTAGAGGTTGTAACTGGGCCAGTGGTGACTTCTTTAGGTGGTGTTGTCGTTTCCACCTTTACCGTTGTTCCTGCTGCTGATGTTGTTGTTTCTGCAGGTTTGGTTGTGGTTCCCTCAGTTTCTGTTACAGTAATTTCAGTAGTTGTGGTAAACACAGAGGGTTTGGATGTTACAACTGTAGTTTCAGGACGTTCTGTTGTAACACCTGGCGAAGTTGTTGTAGTCTCAACAACAGCTGTGGTAGAGGTTGTTACTGGGCCAGTGGTGACTTCTTTAGGTGGTGATGTCGTTTCCACCTTTACTGTTGTTCCTGCTGATGTTGTTGTTTCTGCAGGTTTGGTTGTGGTTCCCTCAGTTTCTGTTACAATAATTTCAGTAGTTGTTGTAAACACAGAGGGTTTGGATGTTACAACTGTAGTTTCAGGCCTTTCTGTTGTAACACCTGGTGAAGTTGTTGTAGTCTCAACAACAGCTGTGGTAGAGGTTGTTACTGGTCCAGTGGGTGACTTCTTTAGGTGGTGATGTCGTTTCCACCTTTACTGTTGTTCCTGCTGATGTTGTTGTTTCTGCAGGTTTGGTTGTGGTTCCCTCAGTTTCTGTTACAGTAATTTCAGTAGTTGTGGTAAACACAGAGGGTTTGGATGTTACAACTGTAGTTTCAGGACTTTCTGTTGTAACACCTGGCAAAGTTGTTGTCGTCTCAACAACAGCTGTGGTAGAGGTTGTTAACTGGGGCCAGTGGTGACTTCTTTAGGTGGTGATGTCGTTTCCACCTTTACTGTTGTTCCTGCTGATGTTGTTGTTTCTGCAGGTTTGGTTGTGGTTCCCTCAGTTTCTGTTACAATAATTTCAGTAGTTGTGGTAAACCACAGAGGGTTTGGATGTTACAACTGTAGTTTCAGGACTTTCTGTTGTAACACCTGGCAAAGTTGTTGTCGTCTCAACAACAGCTGTGGTAGAGGTTGTAACTGGGCCAGTGGTGACTTCTTTAGGTGGTGATGTCGTTTCCACCTTACTGTTGTTCCTGCTGATGTTGTTGTTTCTGCAGGTTTGGTTGTGGTTCCCTCAGTTTCTGTTACAGTAATTTCAGTAGTTGTGGTAAACACAGAGGGGTTTGGATGTTACAACTGTAGTTTCAGGACTTTCTGTTGTAACACCTGCAAAGTTGTTGTCGTCTCAACAACAGCTGTGGTAGAGGTTGTAACTGGGCCAGTGGTGACTTCTTTAGGTGGTGATGTCGTTTCCACCTTTACTGTTGTTCCTGCTGATGTTGTTGTTTCTGCAGGTTTGGTTGTGGTTCCCTCAGTTTCTGTTACAATAATTTCAGTAGTCGTGGTAACCACAGAGGGTTTGGATGTTACAACTGTAGTTTCAGGCCTTTCTGTTGTAACACCTGGCGAAGTTGTTGTAGTCTCAACAACAGCTGTGGTAGAGGTTGTTACTGGTCCAGTGGTGACTTCTTTAGGTGGTGATGTCGTTTCCACCTTTACTGTTGTTCCTGCTGATGTTGTTGTTTCTGCAGGTTTGGTTGTGGTTCCCTCAGTTTCTGTTACAATAATTTCAGTAGTCGTGGTAACCACAGAGGGTTTGGATGTTACAACTGTAGTTTCAGGAATTTCTGTTGTAACACCTGGCAAAGTTGTTGTCGTCTCAACAACAGCTGTGGTAGAGGTTGTAACTGGGCCAGTGGTGACTTCTTTAGGTGGTGATGTCGTTTCCACCTTTACTGTTGTTCCTGCTGATGTTGTTGTTTCTGCAGGTTTGGTTGTGGTTCCCTCAGTTTCTGTTACAATAATTTCAGTAGTTGTTGGTAAACACAGAGGGTTTGGATGTTACAACTGTAGTTTCAGGCCTTTCTGTTGTAACACCTGGCGAAGTTGTTGTAGTCTCAACAACAGCTGTGGTAGAGGTTGTTACTGGTCCAGTGGTGACTTCTTTAGGTGGTGATGTCGTTTCCACCTTTACCGTTGTTCCTGCTGATGTTGTTGTTTCTGCAGGTTTGGTTGTGGTTCCCTCAGTTTCTGTTACAATAATTTCAGTAGTTGTTGTAAACACAGAGGGTTTGGATGTTACAACTGTAGTTTCAGGCCTTTCTGTTGTAACACCTGGCTAAGTTGTTGTAGTCTCAACAACAGCTGTGGTAGAGGTTGTTACTGGTCCAGTGGTGACTTCTTTAGGTGGTGATGTCGTTTCCACCTTTACTGTTGTTCCTGCTGATGTTGTTGTTTCTGCAGGTTTGGTTGTGGTTCCCTCAGTTTCTGTTACAATAATTTCAGTAGTCGTGGTAACCACAGAGGGTTTGGATGTTACAACTGTAGTTTCAGGCCTTTCTGTTGTAACACCTGGCGAAGTTGTTGTAGTCTCAACAACAGCTGTGGTAGAGGTTGTTACTGGTCCAGTGGTGACTTCTTTAGGTGGTGATGTCGTTTCCACCTTTACTGTTGTTCCTGCTGATGTTGTTGTTTCTGCAGGTTTGGTTGTGGTTCCCTCAGTTTCTGTTACAATAATTTCAGTAGTTGTTGTAAACACAGAGGGTTTGGATGTTACAACTGTAGTTTCAGGACTTTCTGTTGTAACACCTGGCAAAGTTGTTGTCGTCTCAACAACAGCTGTGGTAGAGGTTGTAACTGGGCCAGTGGTGACTTCTTTAGGTGGTGATGTCGTTTCCACCTTTACTGTTGTTCCTGCTGATGTTGTTGTTTCTGCAGGTTTGGTTGTGGTTCCCTCAGTTTCTGTTACAATAATTTCAGTAGTCGTGGTAACCACAGAGGGTTTGGATGTTACAACTGTAGTTTCAGGCCTTTCTGTTGTAACACCTGGCAAAGTTGTTGTAGTCTCAACAACAGCTGTGGTAGAGGTTGTTACTGGTCCAGTGGTGACTTCTTTAGGTGGTGATGTCGTTTCCACCTTTACTGTTGTTCCTGCTGATGTTGTTGTTTCTGCAGGTTTGGTTGTGGTTCCCTCAGTTTCTGTTACAGTAATTTCAGTAGTTGTGGTAAACACAGAGGGTTTGGATGTTACAACTGTAGTTTCAGGACTTTCTGTTGTAACACCTGGCGAAGTTGTTGTAGTCTCAACAACAGCTGTGGTAGAGGTTGTTACTGGGCCAGTGGTGACTTCTTTAGGTGGTGATGTCGTTTCCACCTTTACTGTTGTTCCTGCTGATGTTGTTGTTTCTGCAGGTTTGGTTGTGGTTCCCTCAGTTTCTGTTACAATAATTTCAGTAGTTGTTGTAACCACAGAGGGTTTGGATGTTACAACTGTAGTTTCAGGAATTTCTGTTGTAACACCTGGCAAAGTTGTTGTCGTCTCAACAACAGCTGTGGTAGAGGTTGTTACTGGGCCAGTGGTGACTTCTTTAGGTGGTGATGTCGTTTCCACCTTTACTGTTGTTCCTGCTGATGTTGTTGTTTCTGCAGGTTTGGTTGTGGTTCCCTCAGTTTCTGTTACAATAATTTCAGTAGTTGTGGTAAACACAGAGGGTTTGGATGTTACAACTGTAGTTTCAGGACTTTCTGTTGTAACACCTGGCAAAGTTGTTGTCGTCTCAACAACAGCTGTGGTAGAGGTTGTTAACTGGGCCAGTGGTGACTTCTTTAGGTGGTGATGTCGTTTCCACCTTTACTGTTGTTCCTGCTGATGTTGTTGTTTCTGCAGGTTTGGTTGTGGTTCCCTCAGTTTCTGTTACAATAATTTCAGTAGTCGTGGTAAACACAGAGGGTTTGGATGTTACAACTGTAGTTTCAGGCCTTTCTGTTGTAACACCTGGCGAAGTTGTTGTAGTCTCAACAACAGCTGTGGTAGAGGTTGTTACTGGTCCAGTGGTGACTTCTTTAGGTGGTGATGTCGTTTCCACCTTTACTGTTGTTCCTGCTGATGTTGTTGTTTCTGCAGGTTTGGTTGTGGTTCCCTCAGTTTCTGTTACAATAATTTCAGTAGTCGTGGTAAACACAGAGGGTTTGGATGTTACAACTGTAGTTTCAGGCCTTTCTGTTGTAACACCTGGCGAAGTTGTTGTAGTCTCAACAACAGCTGTGGTAGAGGTTGTACTGGTCCAGTGGTGACTTCTTTAGGTGGTGATGTCGTTTCCACCTTTACTGTTGTTCCTGCTGATGTTGTTGTTTCTGCAGGTTTGGTTGTGGTTCCCTCAGTTTCTGTTACAATAATTTCAGTAGTCGTGGTAACCACAGAGGGTTTGGATGTTACAACTGTAGTTTCAGGCCTTTCTGTTGTAACACCTGGCGAAGTTGTTGTAGTCTCAACAACAGCTGTGGTAGAGGTTGTTACTGGTCCAGTGGTGACTTCTTTAGGTGGTGATGTCGTTTCCACCTTTACTGTTGTTCCTGCTGATGTTGTTGTTTCTGCAGGTTTGGTTGTGGTTCCCTCAGTTTCTGTTACAATAATTTCAGTAGTTGTTGTAAACACAGAGGGTTTGGATGTTACAACTGTAGTTTCAGGCCTTTCTGTTGTAACACCTGGCGAAGTTGTTGTAGTCTCAACAACAGCTGTGGTAGAGGTTGTTACTGGTCCAGTGGTGACTTCTTTAGGTGGTGATGTCGTTTCCACCTTTACTGTTGTTCCTGCTGATGTTGTTGTTTCTGCAGGTTTGGTTGTGGTTCCCTCAGTTTCTGTTACAATAATTTCAGTAGTCGTGGTAACCACAGAGGGTTTGGATGTTACAACTGTAGTTTCAGGCCTTTCTGTTGTAACACCTGGCGAAGTTGTTGTAGTCTCAACAACAGCTGTGGTAGAGGTTGTTACTGGTCCAGTGGTGACTTCTTTAGGTGGTGATGTCGTTTCCACCTTTACTGTTGTTCCTGCTGATGTTGTTGTTTCTGCAGGTTTGGTTGTGGTTCCCTCAGTTTCTGTTACAGTAATTTCAGTAGTTGTGGTAAACACAGAGGGTTTGGATGTTACAACTGTAGTTTCAGGACTTTCTGTTGTAACACCTGGCAAAGTTGTTGTCGTCTCAACAACAGCTGTGGTAGAGGTTGTAACTGGGCCAGTGGTGACTTCTTTAGGTGGTGATGTCGTTTCCACCTTTACTGTTGTTCCTGCTGATGTTGTTGTTTCTGCAGGTTTGGTTGTGGTTCCCTCAGTTTCTGTTACAATAATTTCAGTAGTCGTGGTAACCACAGAGGGTTTGGATGTTACAACTGTAGTTTCAGGCCTTTCTGTTGTAACACCTGGCGAAGTTGTTGTAGTCTCAACAACAGCTGTGGTAGAGGTTGTTACTGGTCCAGTGGTGACTTCTTTAGGTGGTGATGTCGTTTCCACCTTTACTGTTGTTCCTGCTGATGTTGTTGTTTCTGCAGGTTTGGTTGTGGTTCCCTCAGTTTCTGTTACAATAATTTCAGTAGTTGTTGTAAACACAGAGGGTTTGGATGTTACAACTGTAGTTTCAGGCCTTTCTGTTGTAACACCTGGCGAAGTTGTTGTAGTCTCGACAACAGCTGTGGTAGAGGTTGTTACTGGTCCAGTGGTGACTTCTTTAGGTGGTGATGTCGTTTCCACCTTTACTGTTGTTCCTGCTGATGTTGTTGTTTCTGCAGGTTTGGTTGTGGTTCCCTCAGTTTCTGTTACAATAATTTCAGTAGTCGTGGTAACCACAGAGGGTTTGGATGTTACAACTGTAGTTTCAGGACTTTCTGTTGTAACACCTGGCAAAGTTGTTGTAGTCTCAACAACAGCTGTGGTAGAGGTTGTAACTGGGCCAGTGGTGACTTCTTTAGGTGGTGATGTCGTTTCCACCTTTACTGTTGTTCCTGCTGATGTTGTTGTTTCTGCAGGTTTGGTTGTGGTTCCCTCAGTTTCTGTTACAATAATTTCAGTAGTTGTTGTAAACACAGAGGGTTTGGATGTTACAACTGTAGTTTCAGGCCTTTCTGTTGTAACACCTGGCGAAGTTGTTGTAGTCTCAACAACAGCTGTGGTAGAGGTTGTTACTGGTCCAGTGGTGACTTCTTTAGGTGGTGATGTCGTTTCCACCTTTACTGTTGTTCCTGCTGATGTTGTTGTTTCTGCAGGTTTGGTTGTGGTTCCCTCAGTTTCTGTTACAGTAATTTCAGTAGTTGTGGTAACCACAGAGGGTTTGGATGTTACAACTGTAGTTTCAGGCCTTTCTGTTGTAACACCTGGCGAAGTTGTTGTAGTCTCAACAACAGCTGTGGTAGAGGTTGTTACTGGTCCAGTGGTGACTTCTTTAGGTGGTGATGTCGTTTCCACCTTTACTGTTGTTCCTGCTGATGTTGTTGTTTCTGCAGGTTTGGTTGTGGTTCCCTCAGTTTCTGTTACAATAATTTCAGTAGTTGTTGTAACCACAGAGGGTTTGGATGTTACAACTGTAGTTTCAGGCCTTTCTGTTGTAACACCTGGCGAAGTTGTTGTCGTCTCAACAACAGCTGTGGTAGAGGTTGTTACTGGGCCAGTGGTGACTTCTTTAGGTGGTGATGTCGTTTCCACCTTTACTGTTGTTCCTGCTGATGTTGTTGTTTCTGCAGGTTTGGTTGTGGTTTCCTCAGTTTCTGTTACAATAATTTCAGTAGTCGTGGTAACCACAGAGGGTTTGGATGTTACAACTGTAGTTTCAGGCCTTTCTGTTGTAACACCTGGCGAAGTTGTTGTAGTCTCAACAACAGCTGTGGTAGAGGTTGTTACTGGTCCAGTGGTGACTTCTTTAGGTGGTGATGTCGTTTCCACCTTTACTGTTGTTCCTGCTGATGTTGTTGTTTCTGCAGGTTTGGTTGTGGTTCCCTCAGTTTCTGTTACAATAATTTCAGTAGTTGTTGTAAACACAGAGGGTTTGGATGTTACAACTGTAGTTTCAGGACTTTCTGTTGTAACACCTGGCGAAAGTTGTTGTCGTCTCAACAACAGCTGTGGTAGAGGTTGTAACTGGGCCAGTGGTGACTTCTTTAGGTGGTGATGTCGTTTCCACCTTTACTGTTGTTCCTGCTGATGTTGTTGTTTCTGCAGGTTTGGTTGTGGTTCCCTCAGTTTCTGTTACAATAATTTCAGTAGTCGTGGTAACCACAGAGGGTTTGGATGTTACAACTGTAGTTTCAGGCCTTTCTGTTGTAACACCTGGCGAAGTTGTTGTAGTCTCAACAACAGCTGTGGTAGAGGTTGTTACTGGTCCAGTGGTGACTTCTTTAGGTGGTGATGTCGTTTCCACCTTTACTGTTGTTCCTGCTGATGTTGTTGTTTCTGCAGGTTTGGTTGTGGTTCCCTCAGTTTCTGTTACAATAATTTCAGTAGTTGTTGTAAACACAGAGGGTTTGGATGTTACAACTGTAGTTTCAGGCCTTTCTGTTGTAACACCTGGCGAAGTTGTTGTAGTCTCGACAACAGCTGTGGTAGAGGTTGTTACTGGTCCAGTGGTGACTTCTTTAGGTGGTGATGTCGTTTCCACCTTTACTGTTGTTCCTGCTGATGTTGTTGTTTCTGCAGGTTTGGTTGTGGTTCCCTCAGTTTCTGTTACAATAATTTCAGTAGTCGTGGTAACCACAGAGGGTTTGGATGTTACAACTGTAGTTTCAGGAGTTTCTGTTGTAACACCTGGCAAAGTTGTTGTCGTCTCAACAACAGCTGTGGTAGAGGTTGTACTGGTCCAGTGGTGACTTCTTTAGGTGGTGATGTCGTTTCCACCTTTACTGTTGTTCCTGCTGATGTTGTTGTTGCTGCAGGTTTGGTTGTGGTTCCCTCAGTTTCTGTTACAATAATTTCAGTAGTCGTTGTAAACACAGAGGGTTTGGATGTTACAACTGTAGTTTCAGGCCTTTCTGTTGTAACACCTGGCGAAGTTGTTGTAGTCTCAACAACAGCTGTGGTAGAGGTTGTTACTGGTCCAGTGGTGACTTCTTTAGGTGGTGATGTCGTTTCCACCTTTACTGTTGTTCCTGCTGATGTTGTTGTTTCTGCAGGTTTGGTTGTGGTTCCCTCAGTTTCTGTTACAATAATTTCAGTAGTCGTGGTAACCACAGAGGGTTTGGATGTTACAACTGTAGTTTCAGGCCTTTCTGTTGTAACACCTGGCGAAGTTGTTGTAGTCTCAACAACAGCTGTGGTAGAGGTTGTTACTGGTCCAGTGGTGACTTCTTTAGGTGGTGATGTCGTTTCCACCTTTACTGTTGTTCCTGCTGATGTTGTTGTTTCTGCAGGTTTGGTTGTGGTTCCCTCAGTTTCTGTTACAATAATTTCAGTAGTCGTGGTAACCACAGAGGGTTTGGATGTTACAACTGTAGTTTCAGGCCTTTCTGTTGTAACACCTGGCGAAGTTGTTGTAGTCTCAACAACAGCTGTGGTAGAGGTTGTACTGGTCCAGTGGTGACTTCTTTAGGTGGTGATGTCGTTTCCACCTTTACTGTTGTTCCTGCTGATGTTGTTGTTTCTGCAGGTTTGGTTGTGGTTCCCTCAGTTTCTGTTACAATAATTTCAGTAGTCGTTGGTAACCACAGAGGGTTTGGATGTTACAACTGTAGTTTCAGGCCTTTCTGTTGTAACACCTGGCGAAGTTGTTGTAGTCTCAACAACAGCTGTGGTAGAGGTTGTTACTGGTCCAGTGGTGACTTCTTTAGGTGGTGATGTCGTTTCCACCTTTACTGTTGTTCCTGCTGATGTTGTTGTTTCTGCAGGTTTGGTTGTGGTTCCCTCAGTTTCTGTTACAATAATTTCAGTAGTCGTGGTAACCACAGAGGGTTTGGATGTTACAACTGTAGTTTCAGGCCTTTCTGTTGTAACACCTGGCGAAGTTGTTGTAGTCTCAACAACAGCTGTGGTAGAGGTTGTAACTGGTCCAGTGGTGACTTCTTTAGGTGGTGATGTCGTTTCCACCTTTACTGTTGTTCCTGCTGATGTTGTTGTTTCTGCAGGTTTGGTTGTGGTTCCCTCAGTTTCTGTTACAATAATTTCAGTAGTCGTGGTAACCACAGAGGGTTTGGATGTTACAACTGTAGTTTCAGGCCTTTCTGTTGTAACACCTGGCGAAGTTGTTGTAGTCTCAACAACAGCTGTGGTAGAGGTTGTTAACTGGTCCAGTGGTGACTTCTTTAGGTGGTGATGTCGTTTCCACCTTTACTGTTGTTCCTGCTGATGTTGTTGTTTCTGCAGGTTTGGTTGTGGTTCCCTCAGTTTCTGTTACAATAATTTCAGTAGTTGTGGTAACCACAGAGGGTTTGGATGTTACAACTGTAGTTTCAGGACTTTCTGTTGTAACACCTGGCGAAGTTGTTGTAGTCTCAACAACAGCTGTGGTAGAGGTTGTTAACTGGTCCAGTGGTGACTTCTTTAGGTGGTGATGTCGTTTCCACCTTTACTGTTGTTCCTGCTGATGTTGTTGTTTCTGCAGGTTTGGTTGTGGTTCCCTCAGTTTCTGTTACAATAATTTCAGTAGTCGTGGTAACCACAGAGGGTTTGGATGTTACAACTGTAGTTTCAGGCCTTTCTGTTGTAACACCTGGCGAAGTTGTTGTAGTCTCAACAACAGCTGTGGTAGAGGTTGTTACTGGTCCAGTGGTGACTTCTTTAGGTGGTGATGTCGTTTCCACCTTTACTGTTGTTCCTGCTGATGTTGTTGTTTCTGCAGGTTTGGTTGTGGTTCCCTCAGTTTCTGTTACAATAATTTCAGTAGTCGTGGTAACCACAGAGGGTTTGGATGTTACAACTGTAGTTTCAGGCCTTTCTGTTGTAACACCTGGCGAAGTTGTTGTAGTCTCAACAACAGCTGTGGTAGAGGTTGTAACTGGGCCAGTGGTGACTTCTTTAGGTGGTGATGTCGTTTCCACCTTTACTGTTGTTCCTGCTGATGTTGTTGTTTCTGCAGGTTTGGTTGTGGTTCCCTCAGTTTCTGTTACAATAATTTCAGTAGTCGTTGTAACCACAGAGGGTTTGGATGTTACAACTGTAGTTTCAGGCCTTTCTGTTGTAACACCTGGCGAAGTTGTTGTAGTCTCAACAACAGCTGTGGTAGAGGTTGTTACTGGTCCAGTGGTGACTTCTTTAGGTGGTGATGTCGTTTCCACCTTTACTGTTGTTCCTGCTGATGTTGTTGTTTCTGCAGGTTTGGTTGTGGTTCCCTCAGTTTCTGTTACAATAATTTCAGTAGTTGTTGTAAACACAGAGGGTTTGGATGTTACAACTGTAGTTTCAGGCCTTTCTGTTGTAACACCTGGCGAAGTTGTTGTAGTCTCAACAACAGCTGTGGTAGAGGTTGTTACTGGTCCAGTGGTGACTTCTTTAGGTGGTGATGTCGTTTCCACCTTTACTGTTGTTCCTGCTGATGTTGTTGTTTCTGCAGGTTTGGTTGTGGTTCCCTCAGTTTCTGTTACAATAATTTCAGTAGTCGTGGTAACCACAGAGGGTTTGGATGTTACAACTGTAGTTTCAGGCCTTTCTGTTGTAACACCTGGCGAAGTTGTTGTAGTCTCAACAACAGCTGTGGTAGAGGTTGTAACTGGTCCAGTGGTGACTTCTTTAGGTGGTGATGTCGTTTCCACCTTTACTGTTGTTCCTGCTGATGTTGTTGTTTCTGCAGGTTTGGTTGTGGTTCCCTCAGTTTCTGTTACAATAATTTCAGTAGTTGTTGTAAACACAGAGGGTTTGGATGTTACAACTGTAGTTTCAGGCCTTTCTGTTGTAACACCTGGCGAAGTTGTTGTAGTCTCAACAACAGCTGTGGTAGAGGTTGTTACTGGTCCAGTGGTGACTTCTTTAGGTGGTGATGTCGTTTCCACCTTTACTGTTGTTCCTGCTGATGTTGTTGTTTCTGCAGGTTTGGTTGTGGTTCCCTCAGTTTCTGTTACAATAATTTCAGTAGTCGTGGTAACCACAGAGGGTTTGGATGTTACAACTGTAGTTTCAGGCCTTTCTGTTGTAACACCTGGCGAAGTTGTTGTAGTCTCAACAACAGCTGTGGTAGAGGTTGTTACTGGTCCAGTGGTGACTTCTTTAGGTGGTGATGTCGTTTCCACCTTTACTGTTGTTCCTGCTGATGTTGTTGTTTCTGCAGGTTTGGTTGTGGTTCCCTCAGTTTCTGTTACAATAATTTCAGTAGTTGTTGTAAACACAGAGGGTTTGGATGTTACAACTGTAGTTTCAGGCCTTTCTGTTGTAACACCTGGCGAAGTTGTTGTCGTCTCAACAACAGCTGTGGTAGAGGTTGTTACTGGTCCAGTGGTGACTTCTTTAGGTGGTGATGTCGTTTCCACCTTTACTGTTGTTCCTGCTGATGTTGTTGTTTCTGCAGGTTTGGTTGTGGTTCCCTCAGTTTCTGTTACAATAATTTCAGTAGTCGTGGTAACCACAGAGGGTTTGGATGTTACAACTGTAGTTTCAGGACTTTCTGTTGTAACACCTGGCAAAGTTGTTGTCGTCTCAACAACAGCTGTGGTAGAGGTTGTAACTGGGCCAGTGGTGACTTCTTTAGGTGGTGATGTCGTTTCCACCTTTACTGTTGTTCCTGCTGATGTTGTTGTTTCTGCAGGTTTGGTTGTGGTTCCCTCAGTTTCTGTTACAATAATTTCAGTAGTTCGTTGTAACCACAGAGGGTTTGGATGTTACAACTGTAGTTTCAGGCCTTTCTGTTGTAACACCTGGCGAAGTTGTTGTAGTCTCAACAACAGCTGTGGTAGAGGTTGTTACTGGTCCAGTGGTGACTTCTTTAGGTGGTGATGTCGTTTCCACCTTTACTGTTGTTCCTGCTGATGTTGTTGTTTCTGCAGGTTTGGTTGTGGTTCCCTCAGTTTCTGTTACAATAATTTCAGTAGTCGTGGTAACCACAGAGGGTTTGGATGTTACAACTGTAGTTTCAGGCCTTTCTGTTGTAACACCTGGCGAAGTTGTTGTAGTCTCAACAACAGCTGTGGTAGAGGTTGTTACTGGTCCAGTGGTGACTTCTTTAGGTGGTGATGTCGTTTCCACCTTTACTGTTGTTCCTGCTGATGTTGTTGTTTCTGCAGGTTTGGTTGTGGTTTCCTCAGTTTCTGTTACAATAATTTCAGTAGTCGTGGTAACCACAGAGGGTTTGGATGTTACAACTGTAGTTTCAGGACTTTCTGTTGTAACACCTGGCAAAGTTGTTGTCGTCTCAACAACAGCTGTGGTAGAGGTTGTAACTGGGCCAGTGGTGACTTCTTTAGGTGGTGATGTCGTTTCCACCTTTACTGTTGTTCCTGCTGATGTTGTTGTTTCTGCAGGTTTGGTTGTGGTTCCCTCAGTTTCTGTTACAATAATTTCAGTAGTTGTTGTAAACACAGAGGGTTTGGATGTTACAACTGTAGTTTCAGGCCTTTCTGTTGTAACACCTGGCGAAGTTGTTGTAGTCTCAACAACAGCTGTGGTAGAGGTTGTTACTGGTCCAGTGGTGACTTCTTTAGGTGGTGATGTCGTTTCCACCTTTACTGTTGTTCCTGCTGATGTTGTTGTTTCTGCAGGTTTGGTTGTGGTTCCCTCAGTTTCTGTTACAATAATTTCAGTAGTCGTGGGTAACCACAGAGGGTTTGGATGTTACAACTGTAGTTTCAGGACTTTCTGTTGTAACACCTGGCAAAGTTGTTGTCGTCTCAACAACAGCTGTGGTAGAGGTTGTTACTGGTCCAGTGGTGACTTCTTTAGGTGGTGATGTCGTTTCCACCTTTACTGTTGTTCCTGCTGATGTTGTTGTTTCTGCAGGTTTGGTTGTGGTTCCCTCAGTTTCTGTTACAATAATTTCAGTAGTCGTGGTAACCACAGAGGGTTTGGATGTTACAACTGTAGTTTTAGGCCTTTCTGTTGTAACACCTGGCGAAGTTGTTGTAGTCTCAACAACAGCTGTGGTAGAGGTTGTTACTGGTCCAGTGGTGACTTCTTTAGGTGGTGATGTCGTTTCCACCTTTACTGTTGTTCCTGCTGATGTTGTTGTTTCTGCAGGTTTGGTTGTGGTTCCCTCAGTTTCTGTTACAATAATTTCAGTAGTTGTTGTAAACACAGAGGGTTTGGATGTTACAACTGTAGTTTCAGGCCTTTCTGTTGTAACACCTGGCGAAGTTGTTGTAGTCTCAACAACAGCTGTGGTAGAGGTTGTTACTGGTCCAGTGGTGACTTCTTTAGGTGGTGATGTCGTTTCCACCTTTACTGTTGTTCCTGCTGATGTTGTTGTTTCTGCAGGTTTGGTTGTGGTTCCCTCAGTTTCTGTTACAATAATTTCAGTAGTCGTGGTAACCACAGAGGGTTTGGATGTTACAACTGTAGTTTCAGGACTTTCTGTTTGTAACACCTGGCAAAGTTGTTGTCGTCTCTACAACAGCTGTGGTAGAGGTTGTAACTGGGCCAGTGGTGACTTCTTTAGGTGGTGATGTCGTTTCCACCTTTACTGTTGTTCCTGCTGATGTTGTTGTTTCTGCAGGTTTGGTTGTGGTTCCCTCAGTTTCTGTTACAATAATTTCAGTAGTCGTGGTAACCACAGAGGGTTTGGATGTTACAACTGTAGTTTCAGGCCTTTCTGTTGGTAACACCTGGCGAAGTTGTTGTAGTCTCAACAACAGCTGTGGTAGAGGTTGTTACTGGTCCAGTGGTGACTTCTTTAGGTGGTGATGTTGTTTCCACCTTTACTGTTGTTCCTGCTGATGTTGTTGTTTCTGCAGGTTTGGTTGTGGTTCCCTCAGTTTCTGTTACAATAATTTCAGTAGTTGTTGTAAACACAGAGGGTTTGGATGTTACAACTGTAGTTTCAGGCCTTTCTGTTGTAACACCTGACGTCGTAGGTTGAACAACAGCTGTGGTCAAAATTGTGACAGGAAAAACTGTGGGTTCCTAGTGATCCAGTAGTGTAAACAGTTCTGGTCCCTGGAAGTGTCTGTGTTTATTGGGCCAATAGAAGTTGTACCTGCAGCTGTGGCTCCTGAAGTTATAGTTGTAGACTTTGTTGGCAATGTAGTACCTGTCTCCAATGTTGTTGCTTGTGATGTGGATACTTCTGCAGATGTGGTTCCCAATGTCTTGTTTGCTTGTAATGTAGTTGCAGCAACTGTGAGGAAATCAGACATTTTGTGAACATTGCAAAATGTGTATATTTTCAGAGAACATAATCAAAATGTACCTTTTATTAAAGTATTTATTAATTTTTGTATCCGTTTTCTACCACATAATCAACGTTTATACCATAAGTGTTCATGCTGCACATATTTTTCTACCTAAAGTGGTTTCTCCAACCGTGCTGAATGCAAAGACGTAGTTTGAGGGCTTGGTGTAGTGGTAGTTACGCACGGGTACATTCTTCTTGTTACAGTCCCATCTGCCCCACACTCAGCTGTGATGCAGTTTCCTATCCCATCCGTGTGTTGTAGATGGTGTGCTCCATATTCATATGTGGTTTCCATAAATGAGGCATGTACAAGCTGCAGTTTAAGAGTAAATGCTTTTATTGTTTTATATAGTGTGTGTATTTGTATTCACATGAATAATGCATACATATTGTGTCAGGCTTGGGGACATTGTATATTTTTCACTTACAGGTCACATTGTAGCTGCACCTTATTCCAGAAAATGTACAGGAGCTAAAATTAGAAGATACATTTAGTTTGCATGCCATGAGCCACCACAAATATCACTTAATGTCAGCCCACCCCAAGATGTTAATACCAAGTAGGATGTTAACATGTTTATTTTCGACAAGCATTAGGTTTTGAACATCTGAAAATCTGGTCTGCATGGGCCGTGATTTTGGTTTTGTGTATGTGTGTGTGTGTGTGTGTGTGTGTGTGTGTGGTTTTGGGGTGTGTGTGTGTCTGGTGTGTGTGTGTGTGTGTGTGTGTGTGTGTGTGTGTGTGTGTGTGCTAAACAAGTGTATCTGTTTCCTTTTCATACAGGGGCCCACAGCCAATAAGGTGCAGATCCCTGTACATTAAGAAGACTATGTCAGCCTTATATATACAATTGGACCCGCCAATCCGCCTTTTCAGTTCAACAAGACAGCGCTTTCTACATTTTTTAAAGTATCTTCCTGATCAGAGGAGCTTTAGCAATATCGACTTATCACAGAACTTTATCTGCATTAATGATCATTTTGATTTGAAGTCCTCTCAGTCTCCTGTGCTGCAGTACCACTTTTTGCCTGAACCATTGCTAATGGTAGCTGTTTTACTAAAACACAATTATCACTATGTGTTATTGAAATAATTGAGGGAATGTAGATGTGCAGAAAAGACCAAATTTCAAATTGTATGTACAATAAATTATCTGAATGAGACATACCAAGTGTTACAGTTGGTTGATGGAACCTTATCTCCAATGCTGTAGTGGGTGCCTTTGTCATCATAGCAGCCACATTGACGCCAGGTGACACACTTCATGGTGTCTTCATCAAAGTAGGGCTGGGCTGGGGGACACTGTGGATAGCAGCCTGCAACACCATTATAACATTGATTAACATATGTAGAAATAGAAGTATTGCTTAATGGCACTATATGAATGCAGTGGCATTCATATACATATCAAAACTCTTTACTAACACTGCCAAATGCAATTTGTTGAAAGGCTTGGTCTCAAATAATGACCGTGCACAGGGGCCTCATATATTGACATTGCGTATGCTCGATGTAGAATATAGACTCAAAAGGTTGACACAGCTGATTACAAACTGGAACACGCCGCAGGAAATACACTAAAATATTTTTTGTGAATGAAGTACCAACTGTTTATGTACAAATATGTCTGACCTTCTGAGGAAGCAGCGCTCACAGCGTCCGCTATATGCTCTTTGTAATGTCCACACTGCGACCACCAAATAACATGATTTATAAGTCTCCACCTTCCAAACAAGAACCTCGATATTGCACAGTGGTAAAATTCAGCAGAAAAGTGCCCAATATTTCCAGTTAATTGTGAAAAAAAGAACAGGGAAGCTGCAGGTAGACGTGCATAAGCAGTTTTGGGGCTTTCAACCGTACACAACTTTCTCCAGTGAATCCTACTCACAGTTTTACAAAATCTCTTTTATTTCTTAGAATAAAGGTCTACGTATCAGTCAGTTGACCTGAGTTGTACTCAAAGCATGACCTTAATACCTTCCTCTAGTCAAGGTGATGGCATGTTAAAATATCTGTGGAAAGTACCTTCGAGGGCAGTGATGAGCGTAGAACAGTTTCCTGAAGGATTCCTACATGTCTTCATGCAGTCAGCTCCACAAGGCTTGTAATGCCACTCACATTCACCAGGAGCGTTATAATAGTCGCAGAAAACAGCTGCAAGAAACAAAATATGTACTTCATTGCTCTTGTTACAACATTCAAGGTATTACTTCATATGACAAACTTGTTTATTTTGTAAGGCACTTTTTACAAATCCTTGAATGCTGTAACTCAGATTTTCCTTGTGTAATGATGGCAAAACTTACGGCACAGCTTTGGAGTTCTCCATTTAACACATGCCCCAGCTTCATTACAAGCTTTGGCATAAGCAGCCACAGCAGTGCAGAGACACTCACAGTCCCCACCAGAGTCACAAGCACAAGAGTCTCTCACGCAAGAATCAAAGTATGGACCAGGGTCAACCTTGAACACACAATAGTGTACTGTTTAGCTAAATAGTTTAGGAAAATGATAAAAGTAGGGCATAACAAAAAAATGGCGTTCCATGGTTGTAGTAGGGGCAACTATAGCATCGGGAACAAAATAAGTAATCGTAATCAGTCCTAGATTGGGACACATTTACAAATATAACATTTTCCAAATACCACAGCATCTGATTTGTATGAGTCTGATAACGTTGTTACCTTTGAATGGCAGCTCTGGAAGGTGACACTGATGATGATGCTGCACTGTTTCTGGGACCAGGCTGCTCGATAGCGGTTCGAGGCACAGGGATCAGTGACGAGTTTGGCATTTGGGCAGTCGGATGAAACCTTCCAACTGTTTGCAAATTCTAGAACATCTGCAACTTTCTCCTGGGAGCGTGTGGTGAAGTCATTCCTGCTGTTACCGTCGTAGTTTCCACACAGACCACATACTTGACCCTAAAGGGGGAAGCACAATGACAGTATATATATATAGCTATGATTGGACTGATACATAGTAAGGCAAATATTCTTCATCCAGGTGGAGGTATGCATAGGCGGCGCGTGATCGGCTCAGGTTTGGGAAGGCTAAATAACTTTTTTTTACCTGACGCTGTCAGTACACTTGTCCCTGTTTGTGATTGGTCAAATGTAGCTAACCCCGCCCCTTTCACGTGAACGCGCTCTCAGCTGGAGAGAGAAACCCTGGCTTGATTTACCGAGTTGATAACCAGAATCGTAGGACCACATAGCGAGATCTCGTTTGTTAGGGTTAGTTAAGATAACTCAAACATATCCAGGGTCTGTTGAACTGGCTTCGTAGCAGGGCACAGGTGGCTGCATAGCAGCGCTAATGTCAAAGACACAAACATTATATTTTTACCAGGATGCAGTGACACAAATATTTGGGAAGGCTTAGCCTAGCCTACAGTACCCGCCGCCCCTGGAGGTATGGCATATTCATCTGATGCCTTGGCCTTTCATAGAAACTGTACACTGACGTTCCAGAGGGCTAGTTTACACTAAACTAGCTGAGTCATTGGAAACTATCTGGGAAAAGAGTTTGCACAAAAAAAGTACTTGGCAGGAGTCAATCAAACACTAGTCACTAACTTGATGAGAACAGTGACAAGGCTGCACCTGTTAGCGAATGGGCTGTTCAAGATTATCGAGGCCGATATTCCGCATTTGACAGATTATCGGTATCTGCCTTTTTAAAAAAAATCAAATTGCCGATACAACTTTGGCTCTGATGCGACCGGTTCTCTGGCTGCAGTCACCACTGTTCACGAGCAATGTCCCGCCCACAGTGCTATCTGATAGGCTATTACTGAAATGTCAATCAACACTGAATATTTTCCTGGCTGCTGCCAGCCAGAGAGGCGGGACCTTCTCAGATTACACGCAGGTGCGAAGAACGCAGACAGAGGCAAGCAGCAGCGATGAGCGGCAGAGCCATACATGTGTTTCGAAGGTAAACCAGTTGAAAGCCAAAGTTCAATAAACATCCCAATCCCCTATGCTGAAGTTGCAAAAACACCACGATTTTATGATCCAATTCTATCAGTTTCCCAGTTACAAAGGGACCGGGGGCGGGTAGCGTCTCACAGCGGAGAAACTGTGACGCGCTGGGACGACTGGGACTGTGACGGCTGCTAGTGGAGCCTCGCAGCAACTCTGCTTTCTGCACCACAATCTGGTGCTGCTGAATTGGGACTACTAAATGAGTGAGACTCAAATAT